>OY728127.1:793944138-794569138 GCA_963277665.1 Viscum album
TTCCTAATTTGAGATTAGGGATAAAATACAAATGGATCTTTACAATTATAAAATTAATTAGTGATATCTATAAAGGATTCATTGAGAAATGAATAAATAATGTTAATAAATAACAAGTTCAATTTAGGGTGAAAAATAACCCCAACATTATCGTCATTATGTTGGAGGAAACGATGAAAAATCAGGATGTAACAACTATTGAATATTCTAAATATACTTAAATAAGTTCTACTTCCACAAATATCAATAATAAAGTTATTATTTTAAAAATTAATCATTTGAGTACTAATAAGGACTTGATATTTTTCATTGATAAATACACTACATGCTCTAAGAAATAATTAACCCTTAATCCTTGATTTTTTTAACTAATGATGTTTCCATGAAAACAACATGATATAAATTTAATTATATAATTATATGTGCGGAAAAATTATTTTAAACCCAAAAATATATTTATGTTGGAAGTAACTGAGGACATTAATTTTAGTTCCCCATTAAAAACTCAAATGATAGGTGTAATCATAAAAAATGAATTTATACTAGCATTATTGTAGCCCAAAGAAAGAAATAAAGAATTATCAATTTTTTTCTATATTAAAATTTGGGAAACACATTTATAGATTACTAGTATAATATATAAAACTTCTATATAAAAATAATCTCATAATCAAATGGGAGATTAGATAAAGTCAATATAAATCATACTATCTCTATAAAAATATTTAGAAGTTGGTAAATCTATTTACATTAAAATTATTTGAATATCCTAAGACTTTTTATGGAAAATATTAAAAATAATCATTATGATAATAATTTTTTTCAACAATACCTAGAAATATTCGTTTTCTTCTAAGAAAATAATCCAACAATTGATAATTAATAATAAATGAAAGAAATATAGTGTGTTCAAGTTGGTATATATTAAGAAATAAGGAAAGAAAACACACATAAGATGAATATTAATGAGGATTTTACAATGATTATTTGAGTCTAATATTATATTTAGATTCCAACATTAAATGAATATTTATGTTAGATGAATATAGTTGAAACAAAATAGAAAATAAATAGAATAGGTAAAAAAGTACTGGATTGGTGGAATAAATATGTAAAGAAACACTCAACCATATTTCTATCATTATAATGAAAATGAAAAGATTTTTTAATATCGTATTTTTTATGTAATTAATGGTGATAAAATTCATGTGATAAGTAAAAATAACTAAAAATCTATAAAAACTTTATATTTTCAGGAGAAATCAACCATTATGTGATTTTATTTATATCATGGTACATCCTTATAAAACCTCAAGAATAATCATATAGAATTTATTATTATCCTATTATGGTATAATCTTAAAATCAGTTATTCAATCCTCTCAATATTATAAACAGTATTCATTGTGAGGATGAGTAAATGGAGTTTACCCCTTGAGGGGTAGTTATATTGAAAAACTGAAGGAAATTATTATCTATATAGAATAAGAAATTATATAATGTTCTAGAATTTTTCATTTAAGTGATATGCGATGTATATTCACTTATACATATATGAAAATTAAACTCTAAAATTAATGGGTAAATATTGATTATTTAACTGAATGACAAATGTTACTGGAACAAGAATTAACATTATTTAATTTTAATACATTCAATCTATTAGTTGATTTGAGTTCTAGATATTAATTGAAAAATAATTTATGAGTTGGTAACACATGATATATTTTTCATGGATGTATTTTATTCATATGTTATCCACTATTGTTTTCTACATCATGGTATCTCATATGAGTATGGTTTTGGTTAATTTAGGGCTCATTTCATTATTTGAAATGATTCTATCATTCACTCAAGTGAGATGGGTTATACATTCAGTAGTAAGAATGATATTATGGGAGTTATAATATCACAGTCATGATTAAAAAATTATTTGAGTATAATATCCTCTTAATCAGAAAACTTAAAGGGGAAGAGAAACTCACTGTTGCATTTAATTTCAATTATAGAGAGATAAAATGAGAACATATTCACATTGACTTCTCTAAGGCATATAATAATATTTAAAACAAATAGAATGGGAGATATTTAACATCTCAATGAATTTTTATGATGATAATGAATGTATTTATTGATAATAATTAAGATTGTAATTTATATAATCAATTTTTGATGGGTATTTATAAAGATCCTGACCCTAATAAATAATCCCCTTATTAAAAAAACATTTCAGGTAATGGGAAAGATTGAAGAGGTCCTATAAATATGATGAGATAAAAATTAAATTTTATATGAAAGAAGAATATGTGTGTCTCAAATGAATGCATTCTATAAGAAATAAACATCAATTATCTAATTTTTTAATTAAACACATATTGATATTGTAATTATAAATGAATATTATAGATAATTGAATTGAATATATTTCATTAATAATTATATGTTAATATTTAAAATTTATTTTCCGTTTTCCTATAAGAAATAAAAATGTATATGTGATTATTATTGATAAGGATTTCATATGAACCAATGGGAATTTTTAATAGATCATAAGATCGCTACCAACAACATGATCATGATGTATTTGAGAATTTGGATTTTAGATATGTCTAAAATTATACCAATTGAGGTTTTTTGATTCTTGGAGACTGGATATAAGAGATAAAATAATTGAAAATTAAAGAGAGAAATATATAGAGTAGGAAGATTTATAGAAGATACATTTTTGAGAATGAGGTAATGATATTAGAGAATAATAATTGGAAGAAGATATCATGATAAACTATTTCTGATGATTCAAGGATGAAGATTGATGCATACTTGAAAAGTTAATGTGTTAAGATGAAATGATGTGTTCAAGTGAACTATTAAACACACACAACTATCCAAAAAATATAGTTTAGAAAATTTATATGGATTCTGACCTGAAAACAAACTATTAAAGAGAAGTCTAATATTAATGAGGAAGAATAAAGAGAATAAAAAATTATTATAAATTATATAAATATTATTTACATGAATAAATAATATTATAATAGTTCTATGTCAAAAATAAATTTGAAAATTCCATAATTCAGAAAACATATACAATATCCCAATGTAGAATAATGGATGAAGAAAGAATAATAATTTTATTGTAATTTTTAGAGATATATGAATTTTATATTAAGGAATATATTGAAATATTATTATTGTGAAACAAAATTCACAGAGTAGGGGAAACAAAATGTTGAAGAATTTATTATAAATGTCCTTGATGATGATAGTTTTGTATAATGTGATAATATGGATGTATATTAATATTGAAGGTAGTAAATGAAAATTTCAGGTGATGTTAATGGATGAAAAAATCATAATGGTATTTTTTAAGATTGAAATTGGATTTATAAGAAAAATAATCATAATATGGATAACTAATAAGTCCATATGAATAAATCATATATACAATTAACTCTAGGACATAAAATAAATCTTTCTGATAGCCTCTAACATGAATCAAGAAGATAATATGAAAAATTAAAAAATATGGGAAGCTGATGATATTAGAATATATGTATTATATTGATGATATGTTTTTTAATGATTGGATGATACGTTAAATCCTGATGTTAGAGTTTTAAATGATTCGATAATGAGTTGTTACTATAATAATAAAACATTAAAATATCATAGAATATGAATAGGATTATATTATATGGTGTAGAGGTTGTTATAGAGTAATTTTGGAGTTTCATGTGGTCAACAAAATCATGTAGATGAAGTATTTATCAAGATAATTAAATTAATCTTACATTGTTGAGATTTAAATTATGAAATAAATATCATTGTTTCTGACATGTGTTCCATAAAAGATTTATTGCAGATGTTAAAGGATGAAGTCCATGAATTGAATGTGATTATATCATTTTCAAGATTTATTTTTAAAATATATTAAAAATTAATCACTAATCACTGAATTAGAAGCTAGATTAACTGAGAATGTTGGAAATTTAAGTGATATCATGTAGTGTTTATTTTTTCTATGGTTTCAACTGTCATTTTCAGTTATAAAAATTTGAGTATTAATTTGAATACACACTAATTTCATTGAATGTATTAATCATATATTGATAAACTATCCAATATATTCTATAATATTTTTTTTGAGAAAGTTTGTTGGACCTATATGTTTCAGATGATTAATTTTGTTGAGAAAGGAAGTAATATTATCAACCTGAATCTTCTATATAGAATGCCCAATTTGCATGTGGATATAATATATATACAAAAGCAATTCATTATAATAGTTCTTTGAAATCAGTATTCATTTAGAATAATTTTTTATTTAGAATATCTAGAGGAATTATAGAGACAATATCTTACCTTCACCTTCTAAATATTAATAAATTTTTGAACAAGGAATGATAGAGATACTTTTTGATACTTTTTTATATCAATTTAAATTTTAAGAGAATAAGGGGTGTTTTTTCTATTTAATTTGATCAATAACTACCATTCCAAGTCATACTATTATTGAGAAGACCTACAAATTTCATGTAGTGACATCGTAGACATTAAAAAATATTTTTCTAGATTTTTTTGTTTTGAACACCATTTTATGCTGTATTTTGAGGGTATATATCACTTATTAGAAGATAAATTTTTATTGGTAATCTATTTTGGGTTTTAGGGATGATATAAACACTAATTATGGGATAAAGATTATAGTTTCCCAAATTTAAATAAAATTTTCATATTAGTGAAGTACATGTATCATAAGATCTACCCAATAATAGAATTGATATATTCACATACGTCTTGGGAGAACCTAGTAAAAATATCATGTAATGTTCTCTAATTTATTATATCTTTCATGTCATGTGTTTGTGATTATTGATTTGATTGATTTCCACTAATACCAATAAGTAAATATTTTCATGCTCTTAAATCTAAATAAATTATTTAATACATTGACCAAAATGATTCACCCCTATTAATGTGACACCCCGATCTTACTAGAAAACTCAAAGGTAGATGGTCCCTATCGTTTCATGATTGTTTATATAATTTTTTATATAATGTATGATTTGTTGTCTCACCAATCATAGGTTATTGTACTAAAAATATTTTTTAAATATTTCACTTAACATACTTTGAGTATGGTTCAAATGTTTTGGGCCTTGATATACCCTCTTATTTCTATTCATTGGTAACATATCTGTTGAAGGCCACATTCTTTATACAATGTGGTTTGAACCCTATTCTCGAAACCTAATGATATGGTCCATGAATGCTAATTTAATATAGTAGAAAATTTTAGGTTATAATTTACCTCCTTTGTTAGGGTATGTGTACTAACACAGGCTGATAGTTGGGGTATAACTCTTAGTGATCATGATATATTTCTTTACAACCACTGTTTTGTTATTTTACATGTATAAGGGGTGTCTTACCCAATCCATTAGATTAAATGATTCATATGTGATTGATTCTTTGTTTACGGTATATATATAAGGGTTGGGTTATATGAGCACATTGTGAATTGATTATATATAAACATATTAATTTCACATACCTTAATGCTTTATTAAATATTTTTTTATTTTAAACCATAATGGGGTAATTTGAAGGGGCATGAAGCCTATATATTGAGATCAATATAGTCCTAGGCCACCATTCCCATATAATTTTTAGTCTTGTGAGATGAATAAGGAGAGTACTGATTTGATATCATTATTAACATAGGGAAACCATTCCACATCATCATTGTATTGTTATGATCTAGTATAATGATACTGGAGGGATGAAATAATTCAAAACCTTGTTTAATTTTTCAAATTATATTTCTATTTTCCAAATATGGGGATGAGATACCCAAGGTGTGGACTATATATATTGGTTCGACCTTTCCCCTTCACCTTTGTTTTGATGTATAATGATTAAGATTTTTTTCAAATCATTATAGATATTGGATTAAATTTAAATTCTTTATATATTTTGTTTAGATTCATTCATGAATCTTTATAAATGAGGTCATATAGGAAAAGGACCCCTTTCCCTTTAACATTACATCCCTCTAGTATAGTTAACATACCTATGATTTGAGACTGATATAGATGTAATTATACCTTTCCCATTATCCCAATATTATTATGTGTTATTGTTAATATTACTATGTAACAAGACTAATATGGGAATGTATTTACCTTTCATATTTTCATATTTTATTATATATAGGGGATGAAAATCTCGATGGGATGGCATCATTATTTTAATGGAAAAAATACACCTGATCATCGCTATAGATAATTATAACATGATAAAATAAACCCTAGTACTAATTGAAGTAGGTATAGTCACACCTTGTGTGGATGGATATGAACTCATGTACATGACATTAAGTTTGGTATTATTATATATTTTTAATTTATTTTATATCACTTTGGGAATGAAATATCACATTATAGATTTTTGTGTGTGGATATTTTAGGGGTGGAATATAAATTTGTATTGAAACCCAAGATAGAAACCTTAAAACCGATAAGACTTCACGATCCATACCATTATTAATGGAATATGTCATACTGTAGATTTGTGGGATGTGGGAAGATTGTTTGATCTATCAGATTGGCATGGAAAGGAACGAAGGTCTTCTTTCAATGATGATGCTCACCTATTTTAATTTTTATAGTTTTTTAGATATGACCATCCCACAAGTAGTCATTCTTGTATCATTATGAATTTCATGAAATTATAATATCCATATAATTCAATAAAATTTGTTGTTATTTATTTAATGTTGGCTCATAGATTTTGTGTCAAAATATGATTGTAAATTTCTCTAACTAAATAAAAATTTAACCATAGATTAATTTTTGTTATGCACAAGAAAGTGGTAATAGTCACCCCATGATATATATAGAGCCTCTAAATTGATCGATAGACTCTTGTGTGCGGGGATCAATATTTGAGGTACATCGATATCAATATTAGTCAGGGTGGCGGTGAAGTGGGCCAGGGATTTTAAAGGATAATTGATCATGTATGTAGTATAATCCTTCCATACGATAAAAATTTTTCAATGTAAGGGAAATAAGTACCACCACTAGGGTATTCCATTAACCAATATCATCCTAAAAAATTTCAATAGTTTGAATATAAAAATATATTTTCAATGTTCAAACTACTATATATAATTATGAAAGACATGTTATCATGTTAAATACTAATTAATATCACAATTTATATATTACCTTTAGGTCATATATGATTGACATGAGGCATGTCTTATATGGAAGTCATAATGTTATCAATATGTAGTTATTAAGGTGGTAAATGTTTATTTATAAATGTATCTTATTTTGACAACTATTATAAACAAAACATTTCTAATTTATAATTTAAATAAAAATAATAATCATTTATATGTGTTAATTAATATTTAATTTCAGTGGAATAATTAATGAATGATGGAAAATTAAAATATAATCCTTCATTTAAATTTAATAATATTTCTTCTAAAATAATTATTTTTTTATTTATTATGGGTTTCTAATTAAAATTTAATTTCCTCAGATTTTTATTTTAAATTTATCAAAATAGATTCCAGATTTTAAAGGAAGCTTTAATAATTATTGAGGATGGAAGTTTTGATTTTGGTAAATACATAAGCTGGTTAAAAATTTAACCATTTCAGTAAATATTATAAATTTGTTATATATATATATATTAAATATAATTTATTAGTTAACAAATAAATCATATAAAATAATAAATATATATTTATATATATATTAAGAATATAATAATATATGTCTTTTTCTACTCAATTGAACACATAAATTGTGTTCCTTAACTATTAAAGAATATTTTTTTAAATGCCAGCCCCAATCATCTATAAAATGGACCTTTATCCACCCATTTGAATCAAAAATATAAAAAAAATATTTATAACCATGATCTATTAAAATTACCACATATACAATATTCATAATTTCTTTGAATCCTTTTATCATATGATGTGTTGGAAATACTTTATTACATATATAGTTAATATGAAAAGTTTTAATTTCCACAAAAAGGTAACTCTGACTATTTCATTGTACCTTATAACATAGAAATATAGATATTATTCTATTTTATTAAAATTTATAAAATATATATATATATATAAACTGAATTTGTTAGGATACTACTAAGGTGTAAAGGGATGAATCAATTCTAAATAGTTTCCAAAATTCATACCTTTGTGAATTAAACCCCTATGTAAAATTAATGTTTACATTCACTAAATGAAACTCTTACTCACCCATAAAAAATAATGATATGTAAAAATATCACACAAGATATTTCTACAAGTTTCAACATTAATTTGAGAGACTAATCCTTAGGATGTTTAACTTCAATATGCCAAAAATATAATTATCACTACATTATTGCATTGATTACAAGTGTGGATTAAATCAAATTTTTTAAGAATGTATCATCTAATTCCCTGAAAAGAAATTTATCATCCATTTCCCATTTATACCACACATTTTTATTTAGACTACTTCCACTTATATCCTCATAGCATATAAATTAAATCTAGAATGAATAAAATATTAAATAAATCATTGGATAAATTTACATCATGAAAGATAACATATTTTTAATAGAAATTAATTACCTTGATTGTTTTAGGGATATTTCAAGTACATCAGCCTCAACCTAAATAATTTTTGGATGATTTATTAGTTAATGACTAAATTTTTTCCTAGATATCATCTCTTACCTCCTTAGTATAAGTAACCTAATGATCATCATATGAATTAACAGGGCTTGAAATATATGAAAAATTCAATAGAACATTAATGGTTGATATGCTAGTTATTTTTCCCTATATATTTGATAAATATATAAATCAATTCTCCATAATACATAGAATACTAAACTTATTCATTTCATTAATTTTTATATTTTTAACTTATTAAATATTTCCAAAATATATTCCTATATGTTAAATGAAAATTCTATAAATAGTCATCAAAATTTATTACCCTTGAGAATAGATTCTATGTCTGGGAATATTTAGTTTTCTAAAATTCCTCATTTATCAGGTATGAACGAATTTTATAATTAAATTCAATTTATCCGTAGGTTTTCTGAAAGATAATTGCTTATAATTTTTATTCGATTTCTAATAAAAAACAATTTTGAATCCTGGAATGTGACATTGGATATATTTTATAATTTCTATCAAAAAATCCATAATTACATATAAATTATTCACTATTATTCATGTGTTAAATTCTATGATTTACCCATAGGGTTTGTTGAACTCTTAAAAATAGAAAACATTATGAAATTGACTCTACATATCTAAAAAATGTTATTATACATTGTTGAAATCATTGTAGGGTTATTTCCATTTTAAATTTCTCAAATCTATCACTAAAAACCTATGATAATTTACTATATGACATTCAAAAATCCACTCTATGAATTCCATGATTACTCTATGAAAATCTACCAAATGTTTCTTCAATTTTATATTCACTATAAATTTGAACTTTATAAAATTTATACCATAACTATGATCATTAAAATATAGTTCAAGACTTTTTTAAAATTTTCTAATAAACAGTATGAAGTCACTTTCAACTCTATTTTATAAAATATATGTGGATAATTGATTTATATGAAGATCCACATACAGTGCATTCCTTTTAATTTTTTTTAGCTCAATTTTAAAAACCCATAACTTTATTAATTTTTTTCAATTACATTATAAATTTCATAATGATTAAGACAAAACAATTTTATTACTTCTATACAACAATTCAAGATTATGCTAAATAAAATCAATGTCCCCAATAAAAATATCATGACTCTTCATATAACTTCTCAAACATCTCAAAAATATTTTTTCCATTTATGGATGAAAATAAATAATCTTCTTAAAAATACAATTTGGAATTTCAATATGTTCTATTGGATTTTTTTAACCCATGAAAATATTTCTAAAATAATTTTGTAAATTATCTTTCAAGATACCCCAAATCATAACATTTGTTATATAAAAATTATATTGACACCACAAAATAGGATAAAGTTGTGTTTTTGGGGAAATCCAGTTCTCATATAAAATTATAATGTTATCCATGTGGTAAGGTTCTCTCCCCAAAAATTATGGAAATCAATAAATAATTCCACTTTATCAAAAAATTTCTATTGAATTAATTACATATATTGAAAGAAATTAACACCTTCCCCCTTTGACATCACATTTCTCTAATTTTGTGATGGAAAGTATTTCTTCTAATAAATATTTGTGCATCCATGTCATGAATGAAATAATTGTGTCATCCAACCTGTAACCATACCCGACCCATGGAATGGACCAAAGGTCATTCATGATCTATAATGGTTGGAAAATATTGTTTCGGTTTCAAAATTACATTTTTGGGAATAATTTCACCAATTATAAATAACCACGAATTGTTCACAATGATAAAACATCACACCAAGACCAATATTCATTACCAAGGGAGATACAACATTTAAATTTATACATTTAGCTACATTATCGTAAAACAGAAATACCAATTTATAAGGGAAACTACATAGACCAAAACTCAAAACCCCCATGAAAAGAGAGAGCTAACACTCCCAAGATACCTCAACAAACACAAGAAAGAGAGGAACACTAGAAATCTTATCCACCATCACCACCATGAAACATATTTACTTTAACTGTGTAAAACATAACAAATTCTAGAAATACCAAATGGTTTATATAGGGTGTTATAAAAATCCCAGTAATATGCTACCAAAATTAAATATTACATTCCATACCATTAGAAGACAAATCACCATGAATGTTTTAAGAATGTACTTTGAAACATTTTTAAATAATGAATTTTAAGGAAAACATTTTCAAAGAAACCAACATTAAAATTTATCACACGGTTAAATTCTACTATATGATGATCGTATGAACATCATCACAAGATATCACCAACTCACAGGAAATCCATATATTTACTATCACTAGTCGGACCCTAGGAAAATTATATCGTGATGAAACATGGTATAGAAAACACAACCCATAGTTTCCTCATTCATGAGACACTATAGGTGAATCTATTACAAGGTAAAATTGTCTTATACCATCATCGTTGTTTACTTATTTCCGTATCGTCAATCTTACTAGAATAAACTATTCCTCATCCCCACTGATTGAACTAGCGTACTAGTCCTTATCTGCCCACATAGATACTTCGGATGCCCATTGTGCCTAACTTCAATCATTCATTCCATAGAGAATGAAAATTTCATATACGCCAATCAAGAATCATGAATAAACCTGAAAAACATCCAATTTTATTTTAGTAAAACCCATTTCCAAGTTCACATACACCCCAAATACATTTTCAAAACATGATTCACTCAACTTTAATAATTAATTGAACAGATTTATAAAGAATAACATGAAGACACACATGAAATCAAACCCGTTTACATTTTAAAAACATCATTTCAAACGATATTAAACTTAACAACATTTTAAAAACCATTTCTCCTTTAACCCAATCCATATATCAAATTCAAGGAGCAATTAAGGAATAAAAAATAATCTAAAAATTACATATCATGCAATGGCACACCTTAAGCATGGAAACCTCAGGAATCTGATGGAAAACCAAAACCGCACCACCAAAAGACCCTATGAAGGAATGATCAAACCACTAAAATCATTATTTCCAAAAAAAAATCAATATTGACTACTTTTTATGTCATCCATCCTGCTAGAAATGAAGAACACAATGATAAAGGATGAAAAACCCAAGAATAGAGAAGAATCCATGGGAGAAATGACTTACTCGATGATTTATTTAAGAATCCACACCAAAACCACATCAAAATAAATTTCCAATGGATAAAGTAGAAGAGTGTGAGGTGAAAAGGGCTATAAATCCCCATTGGTATGAGAAATGGGTGGAATTATAGTTAAATTAGGGGAGTGTTGAAAGGTAAATTTACAATTTTAAATGACTTGGATAGGGAACATGGTTAATTTAAATTATTTTTGAAACCATGTTGAAATTGTGTGGTCTCATATGTCCAAGAAGAAATTGGATGCACAGTCTCATGAGGATGGGTTCAGGCCTGTGTAGTAAGCGGTGCAGTCTATATAATTCTATTATCCTAGATGAATGGTTTCTATAACGTCCCGACATGTGTTCCACATATCCTTTCACCAAAACAGTCGGTCACATGACCTCATGGGAACCACTTCATAAGACATATGGTGCTAACTAGTAGCTAGGGTCTGATAAGTCAATCATGGGGATAATATACCCTCTTCCCATAGAGTAATACATCAGTGTAAATAAATAAAAAATCAGAATAATTTATAACCAAAAAAATGGAAACATGTTTATAAAATAAATAAAATAAATATTATATCAAAGTAAAGAAGAATCATTCCATGTTAATGTATAAGTAATCTGACTAAAATGAAAACATAAAATAAACAATTCAATGACTACAATGTGGGTCTCGAACCAAATTTGGTTCCCTCATCCATTCCCCATCCCAAGTCATCCTTCTAAATCAAGGGTCTTTTCCTTTTATCCTATCCAGAAAACATAATGTATATTCCAGTACCGATCATGATGCGCATGTAAGTTGTTAGAACAACTCAGTATGCCCCTTCCAATAATTTCTATCACAAATATAGTCAATAATAAGTGTATGTATTTTTATAAATACATAATTACAATGCCTAAGTAAACGGTAATCAAATTATCAATTGATCATTATTACACCACCTAGACAACCAGGTTCTCAAGGACACATGCACCTCAATACATTCTTCCACTCATTCTAGAGCCTGATTTATTCAATTCACATTTCATTATTACTTCTACTTGGAACCTTAGTCCAATTCCAATTTTTAGGGTGTTTAGATTTCTATTTCTATAACCTCATTTACCAATAAAGAATATATATCATGGTCATATAACACCATGTCTAGAACCACTTTTCTCAATCATAAAAGTATGTCATTATCAATGAATGTCATGTCTAGCACTTTATTTCTCATTTAAAGGCTTATCATCATCATTATAAATCATGGATAGCACCAATTTACCCAATCATACGTATGCATCGTGGGTGTAGAAAGTCTTTTCTAAACCCCAATTCTTAATCTTATCTGTGTGTCATGTGTGTAAAAAATAATGTCTAGAACCCTATTTTGTACTCGTACTCACAATTTCAATATCTCATAATTTATTCACCAATTAATTATTCACTAATAAAATAGCATTCAAATAATTAATTCTAAAATTTAATATATGAACTTATGATATAATTCTCCCATAATTAATCCAACAATTAATCCCACAATTAATTTTCTCGAAATATAATATCAATATCACATAATTAAACTCCCAATTAATTATCTCAATGAGAAATTTAAATATCACTTAATTAAGACTATAATTAATTATATCATCCAATAATATCAATATCCCATAATTAATCTCCCAATTAATTATGTCTACAAAATCCCAAAATTCCTCAATCAATCAAATCCCCCAATTTCCTAATTAATTAATTGGACACAATAATTAAATTAATTTTGGTATTTTATTTTCTATGAAAACCTATAAATTTTACAATTTCTTACACATAGTCAAATTCATGACTATGGAAATTGAATTATAGGCCACCTACCTCAATCATCGATGATCAATTGCGCAAAGGAAATCCTAAAAATTGAGTAACACGATGACATAGATCATTATCTGAATCTTAAAACCCTAAATATAGATCATCAAATCATGAAATTTTTATTTCCAAATATTCATCCACAAGCCATGAAAAATATTTTACAAATATTGATCTATATATATAAAAATAGAGGATTAAATCCCCTAAAAATAACTAGAGAAGGAAGGAGGATGATTTTGAAAGAAATGTGATAATATCTACTTCTTAGGAGAGATGTAAATCTTCGATCTGGGCTTTAAATCATGAATAAGGAATGTTTTAAAGACTTGGAATTCATTAGGAGAGCTCCCAAAATGTAAAATACATACTCTTGTTGAATGGGGGTTGAAATAGTTGAGTTTTGAGTGTTCATGAGATTATAAAATTAATTTTTAGGTGACTTTAATTTCCACTCATAGTTTCCTACACTGGGTGGAATGGTTTTACCAAACCATGTGCAAATAGTTCACTAGTTAATTTTGGGGGTGAATGGTTTTTCTATTAGGGAAAATAGTTTGAAAATTTTATCTCTGGCCATGTGATTCCCCACCATCTAGGGATTCACATTATGTTGTTCTGAGGAAAAATATTTCTCTAAATGTGTGCCAACCATGCCCAAACCCTTTTTCTACATTTTTTTTTCAGAAAATTCACCCAAACACAACAAAAATCACAAAAAAAAATCAAATTTACAAAAAATTAAACAAAAATCTAAAAATAAATAAATTTTATACAACATTAAAAAATGTTGGGATCTCACAGTCTCCCCACCTTATAACAACTCTTCCTAAAGATTCTCTTCCATGATTCTCTATTATTATGGGTCAGAAAATATTGGTCCATAGAGGCCTCATTTCTTCTTCTCTCTCCCATATTTCCTCCTACACATGACCATATTTCCATAACAGAATAATTATCAATACGGTCATTCCCCAAAAAACATTCTCATGGTTACCCCCCCACACTTATTAGATTCACCTCAAAGGAC
This sequence comes from Viscum album, assembly GCA_963277665.1. NCBI lineage: Eukaryota > Viridiplantae > Streptophyta > Magnoliopsida > Santalales > Viscaceae > Viscum > Viscum album. Next base: position 793,958,867 of record OY728127.1, read on the forward strand.
GCATCTACCCAAGGAGAACATCATCCACTTAGTTCGCATGTGAAGGGTATGGGTGACACAAATGTAGTTTTGATACATGGAAAAAATCGTGCATATATCTGTATTTTTGTGGGATATCTAATTGGTATATAACATAACTGAGTCTCTCCATAACAGAAAAAGGTCCATAAAACATAGGTTTCAATATGCCCAGTCTCCATAACCTATGGTGACCCAACCTAGGAGACACCTGAAGGAATACAAAATCACTCTCTCTAAACTCTAGGTGTTGTCTCCATATATCTGCATATGAATTATTCCTACTCTAAATATTATCCATAAATTTCTGAATCATTATCACCTATTCTAACATCTATGACATGAGACACACTCCCAACAATTCAAACTCACCATTATCCATTCAGAATAGAATTGATCTTCATGGACTACCATAAAGATTCTCAACTATTTCCATCTATATTATTTCCTAAAATATATTTTTATAGGAACAATCCTATGAATCTAGGTGATTATCCCATGACCCACCCAAGCAAATTAAACACTCCTTTAACATATCGTCATGGACATTTATCATTCACTCTGACATCCCATATCTCTATGGGTTGAAAGTCTTAATCAATAATACCTTTGTACTGAGTGCCTTATACCATCCCTATCAGATGCATGAAGTGAAATGTGAGTCACAATCTAAATAAACAATATATGGATCCCCGTGCTGATGAACTATCTCCTGAACATACAAAACTCTTAGCTTCACCAATGAGAAATTTTTCCATATATGTTAGAAATGTAATTATTTTGTCAGTCGATCCCAAAAAACCCAGATAGCATCATTATTCCTTGGATTCATTTAGAGTTCCACCAATAATTACATTTTCACATCATATCTCTTATATTCTATAATTGGAAATGACTATATAAAACCTCCAAGTCATTGATTACCATCCTTTACCTTCTGATAGGTGCATCATCAGGTCACGAACCTGACTATCTCCATTTTCATAATGGGAAAATAGAACCGTCAACATAGGTTGTGATATATTTTGGTAACACCGGGATATACTACCCACATTGAGGCATTAAATTCATGCATAATCTTATCTCCAATTCTCATAGTAACAACAAATATATTCTTCATGTTGATGATCTCATCCTCATATAACAACCAGTATAAAGGTGTATCCCTACCATTAGGGCTTTACCCTCATGGTCAAACACTTGATACCCTCATACATTCTATCCCTGGTCCATTCCAAAAGTGTTTAATCCATTGAAAATGTTACAAGATTCATCTTCTCCTAACACTCATAAACCACACCATTTATCTAATACTATAATCTATTCATATTCTACTCAGTACTAGAATCATGAACATCTTTAGTCTAAGTCTTCCTTCCCAAAGCATCAACCAAAATTTTCACCGTTCCGAGTGTATATGCTAGCTAAAAATTTAATGACGACATTTACTCAACACCATCTCCACTATCAAAGATTCAAATAACACTATGAATGATATAACTCAAGATATAATGATTGAATAATATTTTAAATTTCATTCCCATCATGTAATTACACCAAAACATTGAAGAATAAACAATAACTTATATGTTAATGTCGTGTGTAGGGTAATTTTATTCTTATGGTCTCAACTATTGAGTCCCATATGCAACAACTCCATCTCCATGCATTATCACTACTCCAATATTGTTCCTAGAAGAGTGAAAATATATCATGTAATCTTAACCTGGATTGGGTATGATCAATATTGGTGTTGATTTAAAACACTTCTTCATCTCATGGAAGGAATTCTCACAAGATTTTGATAATTCAATCTTTATCTCCATTTTGATGAAGCATGAATGTGCAGGCGCAAAATGGGAAAAGTACCAGATAAACCTCTTATAGTATCCATCCAACCTGAGAAAGCTATCTATATCCAAAAAAATACTCAGTTGACCCCAAGACATGATTACCTAAAACTTCTCTGGGTCAACAGACACACCTTCTCTCAAGCTGATGATTCCTAAGTAGTGTACCTAATCAATCCAAAACTGGCCGTCAGATACCTTGGTATATAGATGATACTCCCTCAGTATACTCAGGACTATGTCAATATGTTGGGTATGATCATCATGTGTCTTCTATACACCAATATGTCATTTAAAATAACCACCAAAAACTTATCTAGGTACGGATAGAATATACTATTCATTAAGTCTCTTAACACTTATAGTGCATTCTTCAACCAAAATGGAATTATGTCGAACCCATATAGGACATACATGCTTTTGAAATCTGTAATTTTTATATCAGAATCCCAAAATTTCATCAGATGATACCAACACATCAATTCGTTCTTCTAGAACATACAATATCCGCTCAACATGTTAAATATATCATCGATACATAGAAGTGGATACCAATTATTTACAGTAATATTGATCATCATCTGGTAATTTTCACATATGTGAAAACTCCCATCGGCCTTCATTGATAACAACAAAGGTGATCCACAGTGAGATATAATCAAATAGATAAATCCATTATTCTCCATCTCATCCAGTCGGGTCTTGATATCTTGAAGCTCTTTAGGTTCCATTATGTATGGTGGAATAGAAATTGGCTTATCCCATGGAATGAGATCAATAGTGAGTTCCATATATCTACTAGTGGTATCCCTATGAAGAACTAATGAAAAATATCCTGAAACTATTCAACTAATAGTGAAAAGATATTAGGTTTCAGACCTCCATCATCTAGTAATTATATAACAACCAGGTATGTGACCTCAACCTATTGCCGAGTGAATGGCCGAGCTCGGCCTACCATTTTATACCACTCCCTGTGTTGTATATATTGGTCACCCCTAGAATATGTAAATGTTACTCTCCAACATTATAAATCAATTTGAGCTTGGTATGTCACTAGTCATTCCATACCCATTATTATGTTTAATCCAAACATTTCAATTATATAGATATCCCATAGAAAATGATACTACCTTATCTCGATAGAATATCCCCTGCAATAATAGTTGTCTCCAAAATGCACTCCCAATAGAGTGTCTATAGAAATTACCCCTCTTAGAAACTCCTCCACCATGATAAAACCATTGAAAAAATTTAGATGTAAAGGAATGAGGGGTTCCAATACAAAATAATGGACTAGATAATGTAGATGAATACTGAATAATACCTATAACTTTTGATGGCCCATTCTTTCTATCCACAGGTGTTGGATACACATCATGAAACTATTCTTCCATGCTTACCTGTGATATCCTTCAGTTCCCCTAAGTGGCACAACTCTGCTGAGGCAGGATCTCTTTCCTAGAAGAACCACATCCACTACCCTTACTACCTTGGCCAGTAGAACAATAGAGACTATATGGATATAGAGTAGAAGACCCCCTTATTGCACCCAGGTTCTATCTATATCCTCCATCAGTAATAGTCAGTTGATGGTTCTATAGAACTTATATAGATACCCCATCATGCCAAAATATTGATAATCCAATGTTAGTTAGGGATACTTATTCCTTAAATATCATGGCTTACCACACTGGATAGAAATAAGATTGTATGATCCTATATAACTGATCCCCTAACTAGCCACTACATTACCCACTGTACTAGATAAAGTTATCAATAAGATGATTCCTACTCTCAAAATATATACCCACTGATCATCCAGTAGAAACCACATATAATACACTAGAATCCTCTCTATTATTCTCTTTAACTATGAGAGCCTGATCCACCACCTCAATAAAACATCATTACTCGAAATAGGTTAATTTGGGAGTTAATCTCACACTTATGTCTTTCCAGAAAGTGTCTCATTATATATATCTCATCACCTTCTAGCACTGTGGAAAATCCCTGTAGATTTGTAATGCCTTCTGCATAGTCCATCACAGACATGCTCCCCTTATTTAGATACATGATCACAGTTGATCTTCCCTTCTGTAGATTCTCTAGGTATAAGATCTCTGAGAACTTCTCCAATAAGTTATTCCATAACATTCCATCTATATATACAGTTCATTCCTGAATGTCCCACCAACTCTTCACTAATACATATAGCATTTATGCAACTAACATGACCCTAATTTCAATAGGAGTCTCTAAATGGTCATGTATTATCTCTATGGACTCAACCTAGAACGTAGCTTCCTTAGTTCCACCCTCTCAAGTAAAAGTCAGAGGGTGATGAAACTGAAAATCTCAGTCATGTAAGAGATTATCTTCAAAACCCACCCTGGTAATATTCCCATGAATTACATGAAGTAATCGAAGTTCTCTTAGAATATCTCTTATAATTCCTCACGTGTAACTATCATTGCCTCATGTTCCAATACTATTAGGGAATCACTCACAATGTCCTTTTGTTGTCCTCTCAACAGAATCATCAAGGATTCATATCTCTAGAAGTACAAACACGCACTGTAGGACACAATTCACTATGATAACATGATATATAAGAGGGAAACACAAAAATAAACAAAAATTAATTTCCCCAAACCTCATCATACAGTAAAAAATGTGTTGTAATTACTACTCATATCTATCCTACACCAAGGTCTTGGTTAACAAGGGTAGACATGTTGTCAAATTATGTCTCTCATTAGACACACTTTTATTAAATTTATTCCATGAATTTTCAATTCTCATTTTCTTATTAGGAATATTATTCATTCCAATATCACAAGTAAATAAATACTTATCATGTTTAACAAATTACCAAAAAAATCCATTTTCTAATGTGTTTCAAAGATGATGCATGTCATAATAATCTTATGATCCTATAAAAATGTATGTAGGCTCAACTATCATGCCATTCTAGGACATGATTAAACACTCATTAAATTATCAAAAATCATTTTCATATCACACTATAAGAACGTCACCTAAGGTGAAATAATATTCAACATTAACTAAAAAAATAAATAAAAACAATCCTACCCTGAGTACTTGTGTTTTCCACAATACACATGTTTTCAACTCACATGCACGATCTCATAACCATGCCTTGAAACATCATAGTCTCAAGTATAACTTTCTTAAAAAATAAGTCAAAATAAGAATAAAGAAAACTAGACCTCGAATACAAGTTTGTCTCATCCCAACCTAGGTGCCACATAATGGTGCCCCAAGATTATTGGTAGCATGAACAAATGCACGCCTCCTTGTATGCCAAAGTTCCCTAACTAGAATCTAGGGACTGATAAGTTAATCATTGAAATAATTTACCCTCTTTTATTAGATTAATACACAAGAAAAAATAAATAAATTGAAGGATGGAAATATATAACCACAAACAATGGAAATATATCAAGATAATCAATGAAGGAAATGCAGTATCCAACAAAAGTAGAATCATTCCCTGAAAATGTATGTGTAATGTTTATAAAATTAAATAGTTAAAATAAAAACACTAATGACTCCAAAGAGGGTGTCAATCCATATACAGTTTCATCAACCATGATATATCCCAAATCATCCTTCTAACTCAATTATTTTTCACTTAACCTGTCCAAAAAATATAAAGTTTATTCAGGAATGGATTTGGATTCCCTAGTAGGGTGTTATTACAACTCAGTAAGCCACCGAAAATAGTTTCTAAAAAAATTCATTCAATAACAATGGTATACCATTGTATAATGAAATAATTACAATACATAGGTAAATAGCCATACCATTATAAATTAATGATTATTAGTTAATAATTATTAAACCGCATAGACCACCGGGTTCCTGAGGACACCCGTAATTCAATATCTCTTTCAGCTCATACCATATCTCAATATATTATATTCAAATTTCATTATAACAGAAATATAAAACCTTATTCCAATGACATTGTTTTTGGGGTTCATAACACAATTTATATAACCTCATTTATCTATCAAAAATATATACCATTGTCACAGAATGTAATGTCTAGGACTGCATTTCTCAATCAAAAATATATCTCATGATCATAGAACATCTTGTCTAGAACCTCATTTCTCATTCACGCACATCTCAAGGTCAAATAAAATCTTATCTATAACCCTATTTTCCAATCATATATATGTATCATTGGTTTATAACCTCATGTATGCCACCCCAATTCTCAATAATATATATGTTTCATAGGTGTAGAACACCATGACTATATCCCCATTTCTCAATCATACCCATAATTTCAATATATCATAATTAATTCACCTATTAATTATTAGCTAACAAAATCCATAACACATAATTAAGTCTGTAATTATTTATCTCAACTCAGGATATCATTCACCAATAATTAATTCCAAAATTAATTATCTAAAACAATAACATCAATATCACAAAATTAATCTCCAATAAATTTTACCAACAATGAATTTAAATATCACATAATTAATCCTACAGTTTATTATCTAATCCAATAATTTTAACATCAAAAATTTAATCTCCTAGTTAATTATCATATATAAATCCCAAAATTCCATAATCAATCAAATCTCTAAATTTAAAAATTAATTAATTGACCACATTTATTAATTAAATTTAGGGATTTTAATTTCAATGAAACCCCAAAAATTTTACAATTTCATACACATAATCAAATGCATGAATATGGGAATTGAACTATAGACCACCTACCTTAATCATTGATGATCAATTTCTCAATGGGGATCCCAACAATCGAGCAACACAACAATGTAGATATAAATCAGAATACCAAAATCATAAATCATCATCCAAAAAATTATGAAAAAATAATTAAAAATCTTGATCCACAATCCTAGATCTAGATTCTCCAAATCATTAACTACATCTATAAAAATAGAAGATTACTTCCTACCAAAAAAATGTGATATGGAAGGAGGATGGGCGGAAAAGTAACAGGATAAGATCCACTTACCTAGATAGATGTGGATCATAGAATTGGAATTTGAATGGTAATGAATAGTATTTGGATGGCCATGTAATCTATTCAGAGAACTCCCAAAATATGATATACCTTCTAGGATTGAATGGGTGTCGAAATTGGTTACTTACAGGGGCACAAGGATTTTAAAAAAAATTCTAGAGACTTTATTTCCTATGAATGGTTTCTTGCATAGGGCTGAATGGTTTTACATAACCGTTCTCCAGCCATGTGATTCAACACATTCAATGGTTGCACGATTTGCTGGGTTGGGGCGCACAATTTTCCCTAACTTTGATCCAACCATGCATAGCTCCCTTTTCTTCCATTTTTTCCAAATTTCACACAGCGCACCCCAAAGTACATAAAAAAATGTTCTCAATATTAATAAAAATATTACCTATAAAAATTCAGAGTAAACACTTTAAATTGTTGGGATCTTACAGTTTTTGCTGGTATAGTGCACGATTTCCACTAACAATTTGATAATCGTGTGACAGTTGCGGCCAAGAATTAAAACTATAATTTTTCCAAAAAAATCCTATAAAAATAAAGGGATAAATAAAACAAAACAAATAAAAATATAATGCCTCAAAATAAAATAACATATGTGGAAATTCTCCACATAATTATTACTTTCTGTCCCCAAAAATCCATCTTGAATTCTGATCATAGAACAAGAAAAACTATGTCTCCTCAACTTAATAATTCTGATCACACGTCTCATGCTCATCGTCACCTATACAATAATGAACTCACAAAAAATATTATAGGTCTCTCTAAAATAACTTTCACTTGGGAATACAAAATCCATACTGGCCGCTCAAACATAGACAAATCTGATTCTAGATCTAACTCTTAATAATCCATCACTTTAGAGGGATCTGGGTGATACTTTTTTTGTTGAAAACCATGTAAAACCTCTTTAATATAATTCAACTGAGAATAAAAATATAACTATTATTCCAGATTACAAATCATCTCAATAATCTCAAAAGGAATGACTTTCCTTGATGTTACCATCCCATTATTACCAAGAGGAGGGTGACCAAAGCGATATGCCTCTTTTAAAAACACCTGGTCACAAATGGAGAATTCTAAATCACATCGCCTCTAGTTAGCATAGAACTTATGGAGACTCTGACCTATCAAAAAAATTTCTAATCAATATGAAATTATCCAAAATTTCATCTACAAGGCTCAGTCTCAAAAATGAGGTCTCTCTAACCAAAGACGAACACAAAGAAGACCAACATGGATGACCATAATGCTATTCAAAAGGAGCCATCCTGATTGATGATGGGTAGAAATTGTTATATGAAAACTCAACCAAACCCAAATTTATATCCCCTGATTTTCCAAAATGTAAACACACATTCCCTAAGTGTTTATTCTGATCTAACCATCCATTTAAGGATGGTATTATATTCTCAACATGACCTATGAACCCATCACCTCCTGAAGGCCTTCCCAAAACCAAGAGGTGAAACATGGGTCTGTGCTAATAATAGAATCCAATAGAAAACCATGAAGTAAATATATATTCTGAAAATACAAAATTTACATCTTTTCCACTTTGGATGAATTCTTGATCAAATTTGAATGGGCTTATTTGGTCAAATAGACAATCACTACCCATATGAAATTCCAAACCTGAAGTCTATGAGTTAATCCAATAGTGAAATCATGGGTGACCTCATCCCACATAAAGGTAATAATGGGTAATGGATGAAGAAAATCGGAGGTTATCGGGAGATCTACATTAACCTTCTTACATGTATAAAACCTGTACACAAATTCAAATACATCCCACCTCATTCTTGGCCACCATAACTAATTAAGAACATCTTAAAATTTCTTGGTGGTCCAGGAATGAATGACCCACTAATACTAGACATTCCTCTACATCACCACCCAAGGCAATGAAAATAGAACCATAAAACAATCCTTGAAGCACAAATCTCCCACATGAGACAATGAACACCATCTAGGAACCTCCCCACCATTTAGGAACTACATAGAATACTTGAAAAAATCATTACTCAAATTCTTCCACTAAATAAACTCCAATATGGAAGGTTCCAGCTGAACACAAGACAGGAAAGTACAACCATTGTAACACCCTAAGATTTTGTGAAATATTATTTCTTGAATAAATTCAAACGTTTTGATACTTTTAATTTCACACAGTACTTAATATAGATATCATTATAAAATCAACATTGTGTTTTTCTTTCAGTATATGAAAAACTTTTCATGGCTTTTGTTAACCACAATACTGATTTCCTTCAATAGATTTTGTTACACGCAAGACTATGTTATACCGAACAACATTATCTTATTAAAATATTATTATTTAATATAATTAGATATATCATAGTTGTTGAAGTAGATTTTATTATTTAAATTAACTAACATAATAAAATATATTATTTATAATATGAATTCACTGGTTACCAATTAATAAGAAATGAAAATATATACCAATTGAATGTAAAACAAATATTTTTATTTTTATGATCCCAAAGTAATTTTTTCTTATTAAATATAATTATTTACAATTAGAGAATGATATTAAATAAATATATATGATATATATTCAATAAAATATTTTTTTTATTTTTATCAAATATTTTTTATTGGAATAATATAAGAACAGTCCCAATTGTATGCATAAAAACGTACTTTTTTCTATAGGGTAATGTTATCACCTTTCTATATAGAACCCACTTTAAATAAATTTTTTGACACTTTTATAGTTTCTATATGAAAAAATAATAATCTTCTTCAAAAAATGGATATAATTTTTTACCTTTGATGAATTTTTGGTATTTCTATAAGATGTTTTGTTTATTGATGGATAGTGAAAAATAATTTATTTGATTTAGAAACTACCTTTTTGTTTATGTATTTATTAAGGATAAATTATATTATAAATAGTTTTTTAAAGAAAAAATAGATCAATTATAAATATATTAATCTAATTTTGTTCAACATAATAATTATTAAATTAGATATAAATACTTAATAAACATTTGAATTTTTTTCTTTAAAACCCCACTTTCTCACCACATATGTGGGATTAACGTTAAACTTAATCTATAAGATTCTATAAATTGAATTTTGAATAACAGATATTCAAGGTTGTAATCAGTATGAAATATGTAGTATAATAGGATCTACTTAATTTCTGTTCATTATGAACAGTAACTGTATTAATTTTTTATTTAACAATATTTAGGGTAAATCTCGTAATTATGGTACAAATTAATATTATAAATATTATAAAATTACCACAAAACATGCCATAATTATAATTTATCAGCTATTTTGACCAAAATCTTATCTCAGATGAAATTATTTCCTTTTAAGGAAAATGGATTATACTACGACAATTATTATAATTTATTTAAACAAATGTTAAATATTTAATACTCATTTTTTCAATAACTATATCATTTTTAACATAGGGTTATAGAAAAGATACATTCAATTATAAACAATCAAATGAAATATAAAAATAACAATTATCATGATAATTTTTTTAGGAAATAAATAAATACCTTATAGGCTTATGCAGTGATGATGCATTAATTATTTAATTAATCGAAATATCAAATTAATGATAATAAAAAAAGAAAAATAAATATAATTTCATATAATTAATGGCATCCAAAAATTTTACGGATGGATTTTCCATGTTAGTTATATTTTTATGAGTTTCATCAAAGATATCATGTTGTTATAATATTTTTAAAATGTAGTGTAATTGATAGTGTTAAAATAGACCATATTGATATTTTAAAATAAATAATAGTTTATTAAATGATTTAAAATTTATTAAAAAAAAATATTCTGCCAACTAATTTTTATAAATACTAAAATTTTATAAATAACTCATTTATGAGTATATTGGCATGTTATATTATTTATATTAAGCCTCCAAGTGTAAATTATGGTAATAGTTAAAGGGGTAAAATATTGGATAAAACAAAAATATTTGGATTAAATAAAGAATAAAGAACTTGTACAATATTCCTTGGATAAACTCATTCAGACCCATAATAATACTATATTTAAAATAAATCACTTTGGGACAAATTTTAATAGAATATTAAATTACATTAAATTAATTTTTTAAATAATTACACAGTTTACCCCACCTATATTATAAAAATGGAACACATTCTAATCTATTTTCACACTTTAAAATATATTGGTTTCGGCCAACATCTTCCCCTGTTACTTCCCAGCAACACTCCTTAACTACATGAATCCTCCCTTTGAATAAAAATCCATTCAAGGAATCCCTTTTCTTGAATCAAAATAGAGTTACTGAAAGAATTTGTAACACCCTTCTTCAAGATTTATTCTTTTATTTTCTTTCTCAACCACATCAATTAATTTTATTAAACGAACACATAATAGCCTCAGTTTTCTCAATATACTAATATATTATTATTTTAATGTGTCAACCAATACTTACACATAATTCCAACTAAAGGGTAACAAACTTTTCTTTCTTGTGTACGGTGAACTATCACTTCACAAACGATGATGTTCGTTTTAACTTTACCACCACTTATGGTTAGGAATTTTGATTTTAATAATTTTTTATATGATATATATGATATTTATTATCTATTTATTCTTATTTATTTATTATATAAATCCTACCTTTTTTATTTCCATTTTTTGTAAATACGATAACTTCAATTATGAAAGTGTGGACTTCCACATTTTCAAGGTGATGTGATTCATTCACGCATAACATGTAATATATTTACGATTGGTTTAGTAAAAATATATGATATATAAGACCTAATAACTGTAATTTAATGATATTATATACATATATACATATAAGTAGTTTACATTCCTTCTTTCAATACACCATGGAAATTGAAATAGTGTTCATGCATACGTACGACCTACCATCTCCCTGAACGGTGTCTTATATTTCATATATCTATTTTTTATATATTTTTATAACTGTTTATATATCGAGTATATGTGATATATTAATCATTTTGTACATTTTTTAATTATAAATTGTAATTTATGTGATAGGATCATGAAGGACAAGTCAAAAAATTTATGATAAACAAAGCAGTTATTACCTCAAAATTTACATTAACATTTAACTGTTAATAAATGGGTAATATAATGTAAAATTTGAATAATATATTTTTTTATTTATAATATTATTGTTCTATGATAGTGGTATTAAAAATATACTTATTATTCCAGAGGATTTTATGTGTACGACCAAAGTCAAGACACATGGTAAGAGATATCTTATCTCAATTTATTTCAATGAGGTATATGTGATAATCACAACATACTATTATTGTGTGGTTTATATATTTTCCTATGACATGTTATATCATGAATTTACTTAATTTCATGGCACTTAAATTTTCAAATGATTTTATTCTCACATGGGGTTTACGGTTCAACAATTACCAAATTGGTAAGGTAATTTTCACTCAATTTTCCTTCTTTGAGGCACATGTTCGATTATGCACCTATATTATTTTAAAAGGTGTATATAATAATCATTGACATGTTTTATCATCAATATACTTTTTTTCATGACATATCAATGTTCATTTAATGTTATTCTCTCTTTCATCAGAAATTTGTGTACCTTTAAAACAATGTTTTCCAAAAAATAGTTAAAACGTGTTTTAGATAATATTTAAATAAATATCATGAAAATTGATTTCAATGATGTTTTAAATGGTTTTAAAGCATAAATTTTTATTTTTCAAGTTAATTTTAAATAAAAAATGTTTAGTAAATTTTTTTTATTTTAAAATAATTTATCAAAGGGGAAATCTTATTTCCCCTGAGATTTTTTTAAAATCATTTATAATTATTTTCCATCTAAGATTAAATACATTTTTGTTACTCATGTATTAAAAGAGATATTATCAAATGATATTGTTCTTCTTATTTCTCTAAATAGTTTATTTTTATTATGGATTTATTTTTATGAATTATTTTTCTTTTCTATGAGTTATGTTATGATAAAATTTTTAGGATAATTATTTCTTTTTATGAGTTATAATATGATAAATGATTTGTGATTTTCTCAATCACATATGTACTGTATTCATTATTTTATGGGTGGGACACATATCTACATCTAATTCTTTTGTTACATATTTATATCTCATGAGATAGACATAATGGATCTTTTCCACTAAGATGGTCTTAGGAGTGAAGCATGACTATTAAGATGGTAATGTGATTGAACCATGACTGCCAAAATCATTATGGGAGTGAACCATGAATACCAATATTGTTATGTGAGGGAACGATGACTACTAATAATGTTATTGGAGTGAACCATTACTACCAATATGAATATGGGAGTAATCCATGACTACCAAGATGATATGGGGAGTGAACCCAAACAAGTATAATGGCCTTGGAAGTGATTTCTTGACCACTATGGAAAAAATATTATATGATTATGTGTTTTCCAAGAATTCCCTATCCTATTACTATTTTATTAATTAATAGATTATGTTCGTTCATTTATTATGATTTATGTCTTATGAATTTATAATATTTATTCCATGTCTCAACATTTTGATATATTTTCTACAGGGTATGATTTTCAAAAGTTATGTTTATGTTTTTACATTCTTATACTCATGTATTGCTTCATATTTTCTATGATTACCCTTACTAAGAATCTAATATCACACTTTTCATGTGTTTATTTTCATCATGAAATAAATAAATGTATTAGGTATTAATACAAAAAGTTGAGATCTTTATGGGAGATGTTTATGATATTTCAAAAAAATTGATGTGTGTGTTCCAGGTTTTTAAAGACACTTAACTAATACAGTCTTTGGTCTTGTGTTTGTGTAATGCATAAAATGTTCTGAAAAAATGATTTTATTATAATGTACATCATGATTGGTCAGTTACAGTTGGTATCAAGGTAATAGTTTATTCATCCTTGGGAAACTAGGATGAGAAAAATATAGCGACATCCCTAGGGATTTATCTATGGATATTTCTAGGGGTCTCTCTAAGGATAAGTATAAGGATAAGTAAATGGTTAAGAAAATGTTCACGATTTTTGGTAATATATAGGGTGATTAGATTCCTAGAACTACATCCTTGTCTAGATTCTACATGTGGATGTGACTCTAAAACATATGTACCTAGTGGTAACAAATTCGATAAGGTCCATTAGTTTTGAATCAAGCATAACATAGTATACAACAACATGCCTTGCTAGACACCTGTTTTGACACTCCCTAGGTATATTCATTTGAAAAACACAAACTCTTTATAAACCATCATCAATGATTAAAATTTATTTTTTCTATGAATAACCATGGATGAATCGAAGGTGTCATAGATTAATATTTCTGTCCATATTTAAAAATTATATAAGTGGGTTTTGATGATTTTATGGTTCCTTATAATTATAATAGCTTATTACTCATTGATTTTTGATTTTATTCAATGACTGGATCCTAAATGAAAAATATCAATTCATAATGTAATGGGAAATGAAATTATTGTCCTCCAAATCAATCGAATATTATGTGAGATAGAATTGAGAACCTTGTTTATATAACCATACAAACTTATAAATCCATGGACACTGATGTACTTCTATATAAAAAGTTAGGGAATTGTTTTTCTTGAATCCATCTTAAAGAAACATCAAAATTATTTTAGTGGATTGAATGATGCAAAATTTAATGAGTAATGTATTTTTACCATTGAAATGTATTTCACTTTCTTCACTGTTCAGAACATGAAAAATTTATGTTGGGATCTTTTTGCTTGGAAGGTAAAGCTAATAAGTTGCGGAACATTATTAAGAATATTCGGTAATAGGATAAAATTGACACCATGGATTGGGGAAAGTTCACAAACTTATTTTTCATTAATTTCCATCCTCATATCTTTCTTACTAAAACAGAGATTGATGTTACCCATATGTATCATGGTTATTAAAAGAAAATAAGGATATAATTAAATGTATATTCACAAAACTATACACATAGGAAGATTGTATTTACATTATGGTCATGGAGTGGATGGTAAAATAGAGGATATTATCATAAGGGGACTGGTAAATGTTTTAAGTGTGGGAAATAAGGTTGTCTAGTATTTTAGTTCTGATGTAATAAGAACAATGAGAAATCTCCAAAGAGTTCACCTCCAAAATATCATTTTTCAAGTGATAGAAAAAGGTAATATGGATAACTAATTTCAAAATCCACAGGTTAATGATGTTGATCGACATTAAAAACAACTTAAGGATAAAAAGGTAAATATCATTCGATCACTCTTGGAGATATGGTGTATAATAATGAAGTGGTGCAATGATTGAGTGTTTATGTAATGGAACTACAAGATAATGTTACATAAGTACATTTATGTAATTAATGAATACTAAATCAACTATACATTGGTCCATAATAGTTTTAATTTAAGGATTTGGAGCATATGTTGAATGGTACCAGTAACTATGAAAATAGATTGAGGTGATAAGGTATTTTTTTGGAAAAAAATGATTAAGGGGAATAACCCTTAAGATAATGGTGTTTGGACAAATATATATTATATATTAATAAGTAAATTGTCTCATACTAGTTTATTTGAAAAAATATGTATTTTTGGATAATTGTGTTATTATATCATTGATTATGTTTGAAACTTTTTGGACTAAAGTAAGATATCCAATTTACTTTGGAATAACTAAACATGCATATTTTCGATAAGTATGTATGGTAATTTAGATAATTACTTTTTTTCAAAAGAATATATGATTAAGGTACTCTCATGTTTGGAATGTGAAAATCTGTTTCAATATTATGATATATGGTATATTAATGTCTAACTGACTTTGGGAAATCTAGTGACAATATTTCTAATGTTCTGGATTTATAGATTTTATAAGTCATGCATTTTTACCATTTATAGAACGTTTATTTTGATATTTGGATGTGTTTTTAGAGAATAATTTATTATATTTACATATAGTATTTATTCATATTGGATATCCTGCTTTATCCATTTTCTGTGATAATAACTAAAGGAAAATGGAATGACATATCAATATATATGTGGATCTCATGATATATTAGTACTTCAGTAATGAAAAATTCACCATAATTTGATTGAATAAGAGATTATATGAAAATTTATATATCTATGAAAAAGGGAGAGATGATTTTAAAATCAAATAACTATGTCATCTCTTGAAAATTCTTCAATATTTGGAAAAAATAGTGATGTAAAAGGTTATCCTATTATCATCATTATTAATGATATAAATGACCAATTTAACAGTTCTTTAGTTAATGGGTTTTTTATTTTTATATTTATACTGGTCCCCCATTTTCATTTGATCCGTGATATTTATCAATATCTATGATTTGTTATATTTTTACTTCATTCCAAATCATTACATATGTTATTCTATATAGAACCATAGTTATGATTTACTTTGGGAAATTGTTATTTTTTACTTTTCCATTTTTTTAAAAAGTTTTAGAATTCATTTTTACAATATGGGATTCTATGAAAGGAACTTTAATGTATTAAACCTTTGACAAACAAGATGCATTTCTAAGAAAAATTTAATTTTAATGGGATAGAATATAACAACCAAATATTTGGTGAAGTATTTCAATTGATTTAGTTTACTCTTTTGCATATTTTTCATTTCAAAAGATAAAAAATATATATTTGATTATCAGAAAACACTATATTTTCATGTGTTATATGTAAGACTAGTTTGTCTTGTGTTGTATACAATTTCAAGTTCTTTTGATAACTTTTTTTCAATGTAAGACTATCTTTTACTGAAAAACATTATATTTCTACAATATTATTACTTAATATAATAAGATATAACCTAGACATTAGAATAGAATATATTATTATAATTAACTAAATTTTGAAAATATATGTCTTATAAGATAAATTCATTGGCTAACAATTAATTAGAAATGAATATATATACCGATTGAATATAAATGAAATATTTTTATATTTATGTTCCCAAAGTTGTTTTGACATAATAAATTAAATTAATTACAACTAGTGAATTATAATAAAGAAATATATATGATATATATTCAATAAAATATTTTTTATATTTAATCAGTCTATTTAATAGTCATAATATAAGAAAAACACAATTGTATTTATCAGAACCTATATTTTACAATTCAGCCTTTTTGTCGCGTTTTAACAGAAAACATATATTAAATCAAATTTTGGACACTATTATAATTTTAATATGAAAAAAATAAATATTTTATTCTAACGAGTGATATAAAAATGTACCATGGTTCAATATTTGTTATTTTTCTAAGAATTTTCATTTTTATTTAATAGTGAAAAAATTGTATTTTACCAAAAAAATACATTTTTGTTTAATTAATTATTTATAAAAAATATATTTTAAATTGGTTTTAAAAATAAAAATATATCAATTATACATACATTAATACAAATTAGATAAATTTAATCATTTTTAAATTTGATACAATATCACATCAATCTTTTGAACATTTTAACATCAATATCCAACTTTCATTCCACGTCTCTTGGATTAACGTTAAACATAATTATGCCTCATTAGTGAATTGAATATTGAAACATAGACATACAAAGTTGTATTAATTATTATATTTACAATTTAATAGGGCCGACATAATTTTTTTGACATTATGAATAATAACATTAACAATTTTTTATTTAACACAGTTAAGGGTAAATTGGGTAATTAGGGAAAAATTAGTATTATAAATATTATAGAATCAAACTGAAACATTTCATAATTTTATTTTATGACTGGGTTTAGACCAAAATAATTATTGTTCTGAAATTATAACATTTTTTTGCTATGTGGATGAGTGTAATATATTTATTATAATTTATTTATAGAAAAGTTAAGGTTGTCATACTCATAATTTCAACATCAATATCATTTTTAATATATTGTTCTACAAATGATAAATTTGAATATAAATATCAATTTAAATATAAATTTTTTCTATATCATGTTAATTAATTTTGGATTTTTAGCAAATCAATAAATCCTTTACATGCTTATACAATGATGACGCAGTAATTGTTTAGAGAATGGAAATATAAAATAAATGATATTAAAAATTTAAAATAAATAAAATTTCATATTATTAATTTGTTCATCAAATGTTTTGGATTATTTCACTTTTCAGTTATGTTTTAGATTATTTTTTTCTAATATATCATGTTGTTATAATAAATTTAAAAAGTCAAATAATTAATGGTGTCTAAATTAGATTATTGGTTTTTTAAAATAAAAAATATTTTATTAAATGAATAAAAAAAATTAAAATAATATAGGATTATTACGAATATGTTTTTATGTCCTAAAATGTCATAATTTACTCCATTGTTGGTCTTTTTGAATGTTATAGTAATTATATTAACCCTCAATGTGTACATTATGGCAAGAGTTGAAAAGGTACAATAAAGGTTAAAACAAAATTAATAAGGATTACAAACATAATCATAACATATCAAATTTTAATTGGGTGAATTTATTTTGACCCATTATCATCCTTTCATATAAATAACACACTTTTCCCCCATTTCAATTATAAAATTATTATGTTTTAATTTAATATTTTGAATAATTATAGGAGTTCCCTTACCCATTCTTATAAAAGGGCACCCATTCATCTCTATTAATCACACATAAAAACCTATTTGGTTCTTAAAATATCTTCCAAATATATATTCAAATATACTTCCCTTACTCCTTTAATCCTATATTTGGGCATAAATCCATCCATGTAATCCCTTTGGTGAAAACTGAAAAGAGTTACCCAAAGAAGATGTAACATCTTTCCTCAAACTCCATTCTTATAGTTTCTTTTTCCACCAAAATAATTCATTTTATTATATGAAAAAGTAAAATCATACTATTATCAATATAATTATATGGTGTTATGTTAATGGTTTGATCTTTACGTACACCCATATCCATCTAATGTGTAATGAACAAAAAGTTATTGTGTACGATGAACTAATTCCCCATGAAACAATGTTATTCATTTTATCTTCACCACATATTGTTGCTTGTAATTATGATGTAAAATATATTTTCATTTGAAAATTATTAAATATATGATATATATATATAGTTATTTATTTATTTTATATATCCTACCTTAATTCTTTCCATTTTTTGTAAATACGGAAACTTCATTTGTGGAAGTATGGACTACCAACTCCTCAAAGCGATGTGATTCGTTCACAAATTACATAGAATATATTAAGGATCAGTTTAGTAAAATTATATGATATAAATATATATATATGAAATAATAATTCTACATTAATAAAATTATATAAATATATTCATATATTTCATTTACATTATATAATTCAATATTCCATTAAATGAAAATAGTGTTCGTGAATACGTACGACCTACCATCTCCATAAAGGGTGTATTCCATTTACTGTATCTATATTTTATATATTTTTATAAATGTTTAGATACTGAATATATATGACATATATGTCATTTTTTACTTCTTTAAATAATTAATTAATTTTTTGAGTAAGAGGTTCATGAATGACAAGTAAAAACATGTATGATAAACAAATAAGTTTTGACACGAAACATTACATTAACATAGAATTGTTAATAAATTTTTAATATAAATTAATAAGTGGACCATATTTTGTGTTATATATAATAATATGGTTCTATGATAGATTTATATTAAATTTATACTAATTATACTTGAGTGTTGTACGTGTATGATGAATACCAAGACACAAGATATGTGATTTCTCATCTCAAATTATTTCTATGTGGAATATGTGAGAATCACAAATTATTATTGTTATGTGGTGTATATATTTTATTATGAAATTTTATATAATTAATTTACTTTATTTCATGATATTCAATGACTCAATTTATTTTATTCTTTCATGTGTTTTATGGGTGAACAACTACCCAATTGGTAAGGTAATTTTCTCTCAATTTTCCTTATTTGAGAAACATGTTTTATTATGAACCTATATTATTTTAAGAGGTGTAAATAATCCCCTTTGATATTTTTTATCATTAATATAATTATTTTCATTATATTCTATGTTTCATTTAATTTTATTTTATCTTATGTCAGAAATCAGTGTTCCTTCAAAACAATACTTTCTAAAAATGGTACAAAATTTGTTTAAATGATATTTTAAAATTTTTCAAGAAAATTCTTTTCAAAGTTGTTTAAAAAAATTTCAAATATTTTATTACATGTTTTAATGGTTATTTTTAATGAAAATTTATTATTAAATATTTTCTATATTAAAATAATTTTTCAAAGAGGATATGATTTTCACTCCATAAATATTTTAATACGATATTTCAAAATTATTTTCCATATTAGTCAACATTCGTTGGTGTTAGTCATGTATTAATAGAGATATGATCAAATAAAACTATTCTTATTATTTCTATAAATATGTTCTGTTTTTAATACATTGATATTTATTAATTAGTTTTTTCCATGAGTTATGTTATGATAAAATATTTATGAAACTCATTTATATTTATGGCTTCAAATATAATGAATGTTTTATTCTCTTGTGGAACAAATATATATGGTTTTCATTATGTTATTGGAAGGACCAATATCTCCCTTAAATGAATTGGGTAAATATTTATATATCATTGGGTATACAAAAAGGAACTTTTCCACTATTTTGGTCTTGGGAGTTTACCTTGACTACTAATATTGTTGTGGGTGTGAACCATAACTACCAAGATGGTTATCGGAGTAAACCATGACTACCATGAAGGCTATGGGAGTGAAACATTACTACCAAGTTGGTTATGTGAGTGAAACATGACTACAAAGATGGTTATGGTATTGAACATTGACTACCAATATTTTATGGGGAGAGAAACCCTACAACTAACATGCCCTTGTTAGAAATACCTTGACTACAATGGATATTATTTTATATTATTATATGTCTACCACACATTTCATGTCTGATTACAATTTCAAGATTTCATGTACTATGTTCTCTCATTATTTATGATTTAAATATTATTAATTTAAGACATTTATTCTATGATTCATGATTTTGTTATATGTTATACTGGGTATGATTTTAGAAAGATATGTTCATGTTTTTTACATTCTTATGCTCATTATTTTAATGATATTTTCCTTCATTACCCTTACTGAGAATATGTGATCAGACTTTTCATTTGTTTCTTTTTCCTAATATATAAATAAATTATATAGGTTGGAATTATAATGGGAGATATTTATGGGAGATTTCAATGATCTTTAACCATATTGGAATAATAATTTCCATGATTCCAAATGCACTAAACTAATACATTTATTTGGAGTGTGTTTGTGTAATGTATGAAATGTTTTAAAAAATGATATAATTCCATTATACTTCATGCTTTGGTTTTCATAACCACAATTCTCATTATCTTCTAGATGTATATGGGAAAAAATAACTATCAAATTCCACTCATCATTTTTTCTTTTTAACACCTGTAGTAGCATGTTTATACTCAAAACATATGAAAAAACAATACTTTTCATAGGGTGTACACGATATCAAAATCAAACACCTAAAGGTTTTCATCTAATCCATGATTCCTTATATTAAAATCCCTTTAGGAGAAAATTCAGGACACCACTTATGATATGAGTAGACCATAAACTTCTCCCTAAAGTTTAATGATGCTATATATTCAAGGAATCCATCATTAATGGTAATTTGGGGTCATTGATATAGTAATTATTTTCATATGCTTGATGTATGATAGATCAATAAGCCTCCAAATGGACATAATTCACCTTCACACACCCAATATAAAAACAAGTGGTATCACAATAAACATATTATCCCTTTATAGATTCCATAATAATCATAAGAGGGGATGTGGTCAACCGCTGCTTAAGCTCCTCAATGGATTCCTAACATTCTGCACTACATTCAAATTTCACCCTTTTCTAGGCAATCCTAGTCATGGTTGAATAAATTTGAGTGAAATCTAGAACAAATCACCAGTAATACCCTGATAGTCCTAAAATCTCCTGATATCAAAAATATTTTTCAGCTACTCCCCTAACATCACTTCACAGATCATTTTAGGGTCCACTAAATCTCATTTCTTTGATATCACATGACCCAAAAAATAACTTCATTGATCTAAAAGGAACCCTAGAGAAAAATATCATAGAGGTGATGATCTCAAATAGATTCCTATACAATCAAAAAATTCTTCTCATGGTCCTCCTCAATCCCAATGTAAACTAGAATTTCGTCCAAGAATACCATGTGAAAGAAGTCCATAAACTGGTGGAACACCTAACTCATAAGTTACATAATGACCAGTATAGTATTCTTCAACCCGAAGGCTTTAACAAATACAGTAAATCGTTATAAATTCTCCATAGATCCATTTTAGAAACATTTTCCTCTCTAACTCTGACAAGATGATACCCAGAACATAAGTCGATCATAGATAACCACCTTTTCCCATTAATATGAACTAAAATATCATCAACATGGGAAAAATGATATTTATTTTTATCGTTACATTATTCATCTTCCATTAATTGATACAAGACTAGATAGATTTATTATCCTTCTCAAAAAGCAGAACTAGTGAGACCTAAGTGGAGACTCGTTGGAAAATTAATCCTTTGGATTCAAAATCATCTAGTTTTACCTTTTATTACCTCAAATCATTAGGGGGAAATATGGTAGGATATAAGTGCTTTCAAATATGTTCATGGTGGAAAATAAATGGGGAACACCACATATATCTATGAAGGAAAATGTGAAATGTCATCTAGAAATACCTATAGAAAATATTTCAACATGGGTGTTTATCCACCCTAAAAATAGTAACCATCATTCTCCAACATGAGAGACTAGGTATGAAAAATGAGATTTTCAAACCCCCTAAGTGGAGTTCCAACACAACCTAACCAGTGATCACATTCACCCAATAAAACCTGGGTACTCCCATTAGGTTCCACAAAACTCAATTTCCACTGATAAATTGTAACACCCCGAGCTTCCATGATACGCTTCTCATTCAATAATGCAATAGCTTGCATTGTACGCAACTTCGAGTTCTAAAACACCGTGACTAATCAAAGTAGCCATTATGAATAGTAATACCCACTTTTTAAAATTATAGAAATTTTATATTTCAAAATGGACTTCATTTTTGGATTCGGAATATCGAAATTATCCTAAGTTGAATTTTTTGTAACTTTCTGAGAACTTTCAATTTTTTTTATGAATAGTGAAAAATACTTAAAACAACTTTTTTTAATAAAAATAATTTATTGTGATTAATTATACTATTTAGTGGTTTTAAAGTATAATTAGAATATATTTTTACCATTTTATCCAATGGTGGTCATTAGAATTAATTTAACATTGAAATTGGACATAAACAATTGCCAATCTTTTGATATAAATTATTTCTTAAAAAAACGCTATTTGTTGTGACAGCGGGAATTAATTATAAAATTAATTAATGAAACATATATGTTTGTAATTTTGTAAAATAGACATCATTTTTGAAATCGGAATATCAATTATAGCTTAGGGTGAAATTTTGGCATTTTTCTGAAAAACTTCAATTTTTGATGAATAATGAAACCGCTAAGTGGTAGTTAAATAACTGATTTTTCGTTTAAATGAAATATTACCACTTATGTGATTTTATTTTCAAAAATCCGACATACATGGTTTTCATTATGAAGTAAAATGTGGTTCAATGAGATTAAAATAATTTTTGGTGAATAGTAACTTTTAAGTTCTTAATCGCGATTAGAGGTAATTAGTGTAGTTTAAGGTAAAAATAATGTTTTAATAATATAAGATGAGCTTGACACATGTCCTACTCTCATTGGATGTTCCATGTCCGACCAAGACAATCCATGGGTCAACTTGGGTACCCCATGGAGCCACTTTAGTTGGAAAATGACATAAATACCTTTTATTTAATGTTAAAGTAAAAAAATGACACAAACATGAAATGTTTTACTAAAACAATTTTTACATGGGGTTATAAAAGTCATATTTTTGACTATAAATAGTAATTGGAAATCTAAAAAGATTTCCTACATCATAGTATATTTTTTATAATTTTTAGACATTAAATAAATTAAATTATTTATGACAGCATTATGATGCAGCGATGACCTCATTATTTAACGATTTTAATAAAATGAAAAGATAATGTACAATCCAAGGCTTACACTTGTCCAAAGACTATTTGATGGGTAGATTTCGAACCCTTATCACCTTATACTTGAATTATAAAAGTTTGGGACCTCTAAAAACCGAAACTCATTTTATAATAAAGTGACTTTTCTTTACTTTCCAAGAGTGCCCCTCCTCTCCACTTATAAAAGGCCCCCACCTCTACCACCTTACTCACACTTTCAAAGCCTTTTGGCTCGGCCAAACTATGCCAAAATACTCTCCCAACTTCCCCCTCTTACTCCTAGAAGCCTCACTTGGGCAGAACTTTTCCCAAGGAATCCTTTGCCTCAAATCAAAAAGAGTTACCCGATTTTAAGGAATTGTCTTCTCTAATGTTGTTTTGTTTTATTTTTCTTCTCCAACCCCCTAAACTCTTTTTATTCATTTATTTTGCAACAACAACAGTATCCTAAATATACTAGGATGTTTTTATAAGAAGGATTCTAGCTACACTTACACACACCTACATCTAATGGTTAAAGAACATACTGTTTCTGTGGATGGCGAATTTCTGCCTCACGAAACGATGATTTTTCAACACTCATATAACACCTTCAAAGGTGGAAATTAAGATGTAACTATATTTATATATGATATATAAAATGTTTATGTTTTACTTATGCTTCTGTATTTCTAATTTATGGCACACTTTATGATTTCCATTATGGGTAAACGCGATAATTTCATTTTAGGAAGTGCGGACTACCGCCCCCTCAAAGTGATTTGAATCGTTAATGCCATATGTGGGATGTATAAAGGATGGAGTAAATGGTATTATACAATATATTATACTGGAACTATATTATACCTTTATATAATTATGATTTCATTCCATTAAATACGAAATAGAAATGAAAGTAGCGTTCATGCGTACGTACGTCTTACAGTCTCCATGAACGGTGCATTTCATTTCTTACCCCTAAATGTTACGTAATATTATGAATGAATTTATATACTGGATATATATGATATATATGATATCTACATCATGAATATAATTCTGGATATAATTTATATTTCACCACATGAACAACTTGTAATTATAAGAAGTTTATTGTTGACTCAAGTACCAAAGATCGACAAAACGACCGTTATTAACTTAAATAATTACATAATGTTCATAACATTGTAATAAGTGATATAAAAAGGATAATGAAATTGAAAATGGTTCTTAATAAGGTAGATATTAACTCTAGTTTATTATTCAAGAGTTTAAAGAACGGTTGAGTCAAGTCGGACACGAGGTAAGGGAATTTCTTAACCCAATTTCTATTCTTTGGGTTAATCTCCTACTTTCAAATTATGTCATGATATTATTATGTCCTATCTTGTATTGTTACATTATTTATGTGTACTTATAGTGAATACACATTATATATGTACTTTATTTAAAAAAATGATCTTTTTAAGGACTTCGTCTCAATCCCCTTTCATTGAGGCATATTTTGTTTTATACACAAATTTCTTTTGTACAGAGTATAAACCCCTTTGACTTTTACGTTTATTCAAAAGGAATCTTTTTTATACGAAGCGTTTTTCTAAATGACAAAAGGGAATGTTTTTCTTTCCGTACTTATGCGGCGACAATGACTTCTCTGCCGCCGTGACCATTATTTGAGTTTCGGCTTCCTCTACAAGCCATCATTTTTTTAATGAAAAATAAATACAAAGTTTTAACTTTCTTTTATTTTGGTATTGAAAATGGTTTTGAAAGCGTTTTTATTATATCAATGTGTTGTATTGATATCTTGTGATTGAAATGTGGAAATGTTATGTTTTATTTATTCATGTTTTATGTGATACGATTATGTTATGGTTTATGATATGTTTAAACCTATTCATATGAGGAATGTATTGGACTTAATAAGTGACGGGTGGAGCCCGATATAGCTCCTCAATGCATCAGTAGGTCTAATGAGACAACTAGACGTGGAATTGGCCGAGGCCCTTTCACAATTTGATTTATGGTTTTGGCCGAGGCCTTAATCATTTTAGACGTCTTGGCCGAGGCCTTGACAAAGTGTTTCACAATGTATGGCATTATACATTCCCTCATTATGAAAGTGGTTATTGATATTGCATGTGATTATTCGACCAGTAGAATATCCATGTGAAGAAGTGAATGGCATTATCTCATTTTAATTTTTCCATATTATGTTGATGTTCAAGTTTAAAAGGTGTTTGTTTTAGTTATACATTGCCTTAAATTTTTATGTTTATTTATGAAAGCTTCCACAATATTGTTATCCTTACTGAGCATCTGAGCTCACCCCTTGCAATGTTATAATATTTTCCAGGATGTGAAGAAGTATTTTATGAATGACCTGAAGGGATAGTCAGAAGAGGATATGAGTGTGGACTATGAAGACTTTGTTATTAGTTTTTCACTTTATGATGTAATGTAACATTTATGAATGTATCTAGTGTTTCTAAGGCTACTAAACTAATCGGTCTTTCGAGACTTGATCTTTTGTGATCATGCCAATGTTACGAAGTAATGCACCGACTCTGGGTAGCTGGGGTCGGGGCGTTACAGTTGGTATCAGAGGTAGTTTAGTACTAACCTTGGATGATAGATTTAGATAAACTCTGATTAGAGAACATAGCCCGAAGATAGACTTTGAGAATTAGTATAGAAGAACTTCCTAGAAATTAGGTATTGTAGATATGTTGTGAGTTTTCCGAGAAATACATCCCTGTCTAGATACGAGGAGGTAGAGGCGGCTCTGGCACAGATGTACCTAGGGGTAAAACCCTAAAACACCACTTTGAGCTAGACTCGAACAGGAACTGGTGCATGACAACGGGCCTTGCTGCACTCTTGGTTACGACACTCCCGGGGGATATGCTTAGGATAATTCTCGTTTTCTTTACAAAACACTATGAACTGTTATGAGTATATAATTCCTCAAAGAAAACCTTTTTATGATTATGGATTATATCCATAAATAGTTCAATTTATGTTAATTATTTTATAAGTATGGAATTATGTATTTTGATTCATAAACTAATCTAGTTTATGCCATTGTATAGAAATGGCGCCTAGTGGAAGGAATGGAAACCGTATCAGTGCACGTACTCCGTGTAGGGATTTCCCTCCTGCTCAAGATAATTATTGTGGATCTGGAGATACAACTGGTGCTGATCAACTTATTACCATACTGGGACAACTCACTCAGGTTATGAATAATAACCTTACTCGTATGGAGCACCCTGATCCACAACGTGGAGGATCAATGTTAGACCTCTTCATGAGGCAACAACCACCAACATTTAATGGGGGTAAAAATCCATTAGTAGCTGAGCAATGGATAAACTCCTTAGAGAAAATATTCCATGCCTTGGGGAGTAGCGAAAGGGAGAAGGTTGTCATGGCAGTTTACCGCCTCACTGGAGATTCCGATCAGTGGTGGTCGCTGATTAAAAACATAAAGGAAGATGATGACGTATCGAATATGGAATGGAGGGAGTTCAAAGAGTTTTTCCTAGAAAAATACTTTCCTCGTGACCATCGAGCAGATATGGAAAGGCAATTTCTGAGTCTGAGGCAGAAGGAGGATGAGAATGTCGTAAAGTATGAGGCTAACTTTATAAGGATAGCGAGGCATGCTGCCGATTATATACGTAACCCAAGGAGTAAGATTGATCATTTATTTGATGGGTTAAAACCATTTCTCCGTCTAGTTTTAGTATCACAATCCTTCTCATCATACGAAGATATTGTCTCGTGTTCTATCAAGACAGAAAAGGAATTCTCTAAGTCTTATGACAACAAAGTAAAGCAAGAGAAGAGGAGAACATTGGAACAAGAGACAGATAAAGGGAAAAAGGGAAAGAAGGATTTTCCATTATGTGATAATTGTGGGAAGAATCACCCTGGTACTTGCCTAAAAGGAATAGGAGTTTGTTATAAATGTGGAGAAAAGGGTCACCAGGCTCATGATTGAAAGGGAAAGAAAGAGGCTATCAAAGTTGAATGCTACAATTGTAGGGAAATGGGGCATTTTGCAAATGAATGTTCTAAGTGTCAGGGAAACTTACCTCAGAAAAGGCCAAGGGATCAAGGAAAATCTTATGCTATTACTACAGTTGAAGCAGAATAACTAATGTATTGGTTTTTTGGACTCATGGATTATATTCTGGTTATTAGAATAATGTGATATATATATAAGGATTGTACTGGAGTACTTGTTGATTTCATTAAGGCTTTAATATGATGAAGGTAATTATATTTTTAGTATGTGACAATAAGAGAAACTTTACTTTGTTTGGGGAATCTGATAAATTGATTTTGGAATTAAGAGACCTTTTAGAGAAAGTCTGGATAAAGGTATTTTGGATAACTATAAAGGTTGGAGTGGATTAAGTTAATCTTTGGATAGTATTGTTTAAGGTTAAAAAAATTACGAAGATTATTTTTGGAATATTATAATACTATAGTTTTAGGAAAAGGACAACCTGCAGGGTGGGGCATAACCCGTCGCGTCGGACAAAGCTGCAGGAATCGAACCCACAATCATAGTGCGACAGGCCTTTATTTCCTACCACTAGCCTACAGGAAGTCCCTGGTTATTACAAAATAATTTTACTAATCTAAATGGTATGTGTTAACATTTGGAACCTTATACAATTAGGATAAGTATAATATTTTTGAGTTCTATTATCTTTTTGAGTGAAAGATGAGTTGAAGGTTGAAACTCTAATTGTCAAGAATAAATAAATATATACCTATCTCTTATTCAATGAATGAATTAATTGTTAAACTTTAGTAAAGGGATATTAAAACAAAAAAATGTGTTATCCTAATACCTTATGTCTTGTTGAACTGATGATATTTTAAATAAACATAGATTGAAGGCTTTGAGGCCCTCAATTTGACAGTTGATTGTGATTGATGAACTCAATCACTCCCTAAAAATATTTACTTTTTTCCTCCAATTATATGTCTCTAATTGCCACCAATGTTCTCCTAATCGAGATCATAATTGGGTGGTGACTTTTTCATTTCCCTTTCCCTCTTATTAAGGCTAAATTTTATTAATATTATTTTCGATGTGGGTTTTCCACAAAGGTATTTTCTATTTTCAACCTTTTATTTTCCAAGAAAAATTTAAAATTGCGAGGACGCAATTTATTGAAGGACGATAGAATGTAACACCCCGAGCTTCCATGATACGCTTCTCATTCAATAATGAAATAGCTTGCATTGTACGCAACTTCGAGTTCTAAAACACCGTGACTAATCAAAGTAGCCGTTATGAATAGTAATACCCACTTTTTAAAATTATAGAAATTTTATATTTCAAAATGGACTTCATTTTTGGATTCGGAATATCGAAATTATCCTAATTTGAATTTTTTGTAACTTTTTGAGAACTTCCAATTTTTTATGAATAGTGAAAAATACATAAAACAACTTTTTTAATCAAAATAATTTATTGTGATAAATTATACTATTTAGTGGTTTTAAAGTATAATTAGAATATATTTTTACCATTTTATCCAATGGTGGTCATTATAATTAATTTAACATTGAAATTGGACATAAACAATTGCCAATCTTTTGATATAAATTGTTTCTTAAAAAAACGCTATTTGTTGTGACAACGGGAATTAATTATAAAATTAATTAATGCAACTTATATGTTTGGAATTTTGTAAAATAGACATCATTTTTGAAATCGGAATATCAATTATAGCTTAGGGTGAAATTTTGGCATTGTTCTGAAAAACTTCAATTGTTGATGAATAGTGAAACCACTAAGTGGTAGTTAAATAACTGATTTTTCATTTAAATAATATATTACCACTTCTGTGATTTGATTTTCAAAAATCCGACATACATGGTTGTCATTATGAAGTAAAATGTTGTTCAATGAGATTAAAATACTTTTTGGTGAATAGTAACTTTTAAGTTCTTAATCGCGATTAGAGGTAATTAGTGTAGTTTAAGGTAAAAATAATGTTTTAATAATGTAATATGAGCTTGAAACATGTCCTACTCTCATTGGATGTGCCATGGCCGACCAATACAATCCATGGGTCAACTTGGGGACCCCATGGAGCCACTTTAGTTGGAAAATGACATAAATACCTTTTATTTAATGTTAAAGTAAAAAAATGACACAAACATGAAAGGTTTTACTAAAACAATTTTTACATGGGGTTATAAAAGTCATATTTTTGACTATAAATAGTCATTGGAAAGCTAAAAATATTTCCTACATCATAGTATTTTTTTATAATTTTTAGACATTAAATAAATTAAATTATTTATGACAGCATTATGATGCAGCGATGACCTCATTATTTAACGATTTTAATAAAATGAAAAGATAATGTACAATCCAAGGCTTACACTTGTCAAAAGACTATTGGATGGGTATATTTCGAACCCTTATCACCTTATCATTGAATTATATAAGTGTGGGACCTCTAAAAACCGAAACTCATTTTATAATAAAGTGACTTTTCTTTGCTTTCCAAGAGTGCCCCTCCTCTCCACTTATAAAAGGCCCCCACCTCTACCACCTTACTCACACTTTCAAAGCCTTTTGACTCGGCCAAACTCTGCCCAAATACTCTCCCAAATTCCACCTCTTACTCCTAGAAGCCTCACTTTGGGAAGAACTCTTCCCAAGGAAGCCTTTGCCTCAAATCAAAAAGAGTTACCCGATTTTAAGGTATTGTCTTCTCTAATGTTGTTTTATTTTATTTTTCCTCTCCGACCCCCTAAACTCTTTTTATTCATTTATTTTGTAACAAAAACAGTATCCTAAATATACTAGGATGTTTTTATAAGAAGGATTATAGCTACACTTACACACACCTACATCTAATGGTTAAAGAACATACTGTTTCTGTGGATGGAGAATTTCTGCCTCACGAAACGATGATTGTTCAACACTCATATAACACCTTCAAAGGTTGCCATTAAGATGTCACTATATTTATATATGATATATAATATGTTTATGTTTTACTTATGCTTCTGTATTTCTCATTTATGGCATACTTTATGATTTCCATTATGGGTAAACGCGATAATTTCATTTTAGGAAGTGCGGACTACCACCCCCTCAAAGTGATTTGAATCGTTAATGCCATATGTGGGATGTATAAAGGATGGAGTAAATGGTATTATACACTATATTATAATGGAAATATATTATACCTTTATATAATTATGATTTCATTCCATTAAATACGAAATAGAAATGAAAGTAGCGTTCATGCGTACGTACGGCTTACTGTCTCCATGAACAGTGCATTTCATTTCTTACCCCTAAATGTTATGTAATATTATGAATGAATGTATATACTGGATATATATGATATATATGATATCTACATCATGAATATAATTCTGGATATAATGGATATTTCACCACATGAAGAACTTGTAATTATAAGAATTTTATTGTTGACTCAAGTACCAAAGATCGAAAAAACAACCGTTATTAACTTAAATAATTACATAATGTTCATAACATTGTAATAAGTGATATAAAAAGGATAATGAAATTGAAAATGGTTCTTAATAAGGTAGATATTAAATCTAGTTTATTATTCAGGAGTTTAAAGAACGGTTGAGTCAAGTCGGACACGAGGTAAGGGAACTTCTTAACCCAATTTCTATTCTTTGGGTTAATCTCCTACTTTCAAATTATGTCATGATATTATTATGTCCTATCTTGTATTTTTAAATTATTTATGTGTACTTATAGTGAATACACATTATAGATGTACTTTATTTAAAAAAATGATCTTTTTAAGGACTTCGTCTCAATCCCCTTTCATTGAGGCATATTTTGTTTTATACACAAATTTCTTTTTGTACAGTGTATAAACCCCTTTGACTTTTACGTTTATTCAAAAGGAATCTTTTTTATACGAAGCGTTTTGCTAAACGACAAAAGGGAATGTTTTTCTTTCCGTACTTATGCGGCGACAATGACTTCTCTGCCGCCGTGACCATTATTTGAGTTTCAGCTTCCTCTACAAGCCATCATTTTTTTAATGAAAAATAAATACAAAGTTTTAACTTTCTTTTATTTTGGTATTGAAAATGGTTTTGAAAGCGTTTTTATTATATCAATGTGTTGTATTGATATCTTGTGATTGAAATGTGGAAATGTTATGTTTTCTTTATGCATGTTTTATGTGATACGATTATGTTATGGTTTATGATATGTTTAAAACTATTCATATGAGGAATGTATTGGACTTAATAAGTGACGGGTGGAGCCCGCTATAGCTCCTCGATGCATCAGTAGGTCTCATGAGACAACTAGACGTGGAATTGTCTAAGGCCCTTTCACAATTTGATTTATGGTTTTGGCCGAGGCCTTAATCATTTTAGACGTCTTGGCTGAGGCCTTGACAAAGTGTTTCAGAATGTCTGGCATTATACATTCCCTCATTATGAAAGTGGTTATTGATATTGCATGTGATTATTCGACCAGTAGAATATCCATGTGAAGAAGTGAATGGCATTTTCTCATTTTACTTTTGCCATATTATGTTGATGTTCAAGTTTAAAAGGCTTTTGTTTTAGTTATACATTGCCTTAAATTTTTATGTTTATTTATGAAAGCTTCCGCAATATTGTTATCCTTACTGAGCATCTAAGCTCACCCCTTCCAATGTTTTAATATTTTTCAGGATGTGAAGAAGAATTTTATGAATGACCTGCAGGGATAGTCAGAAGAGGATATGAGTGTGGACTATGAAGACTTTGTTATTAGTTTTTCACTTTATTATGTAATGTAACATTTATGAATGTATCTAGTGTTTCCAAGGCTACTAAACTAATCGGCCTTTCGAGACTTGATATTTTGTGATCATTCCAATGTTACGATGTAATGCACCGACTCTAGGTAGCTGGGGTCGGGGCGTTACATAAATCATTTATGTGTGCCTAGAATCATGCCATCCAATCCATATCGAGTATAATGTCAAAGTGGAATATCCCAAAAACTAGAAAATCATATTCTAACTCGACCCCTGACCTGGTGGATGCACAAGATAGACAACTAAACCCCTACACATTCTTCTAAACCAATCACATCACCAAATCCATCACATATGAAATAATATCTTTTCATTACATGAACAAATACATGATATTGGAAGAAATAATAGAGGCATAGGAACCTGTATCAAATATAACATAAGTTGTAGATGATGTAACAAGAACAGTACCTCTAATAGTGTCGGTTTTTACATCTGACTCTACTAGTACATAGTCTAATGAATGGATATTATTCATCTCTACTTGTGTCTATGAATGGCCATGGACATGCGGCTCAGCCTTAAGCTGACTCAGTAAAGAAAAACTCATGCCCTACCACCACAACCACCATACCTGGAACCCACTATCCTAGATGGCACTGATTGGACTGACATCCCTCTAGAATCCACAAATCAATGCCCACACTGGTATGTGAATGTCACATTGAAATACCCTTATACGTTTACCAAATTTCCACACCAATGACTTGTTTTGGGTGGAGATGAACATGCAGACAACACCTAATCTACCATTCCACACTGATGGAATAAGACTAACTGGATATCTGAAATCATAGACCATGATGGTTGGGAAGGTTGGACTGAACTACCACGTCTCCTATTTTCCTTCTCATTATGTTTCCCCATTCATTCTGATGAAATGTCACTACCCTAGACCACTACTAACAATTATCCAAAAAACTTAGATATGCAACCACAATTGACCTCCACCGTGAAGGCATGCTCGACCACCTCATCATTTGTCTTTAACATGAACAAGAATACTTGAGATCGCATACCCGACCACAAGCCCATTTCAGTCATGAGAGAATTTAAATACTCATTGGAGACTTCCTCTAGAGTGATCTACACTAATTCTGCATGGCGGTTGGAATACACGATCATAGTTCAATCCCCATGGTCATGATTCAAAATTCGTTAGGTCTAGGAAAATGACAAGGCCTCTGGGAAATATGTCATGTATAAATAACCTTGAAATCCCTACAACCGATTTAATCATGCTTCCTATCTTTAACCGCTATGTCTCCCATATTCCAACTAGTACCTTTCAATAATAATAATCATATTTAACATTCCCTACCACTAGAGTATCAAGTAATCCAAACAATCTTTTAATCATCTCAATCCGACCCTCTACCTCCTGGGGATCCATTCTCCCCTAGAAGGAAGGAGGAATTTTACAGAGAGACTCCTGAGCTTTTCACATTCAATAACATGGTTCAATTTACCAAACATAATAAAGACTAGATCTCATTCCATGATCCAAATCATAGACACCCTTAACCATGGATTCCACTAGTATATAATAAATTTGTGAGGGTTAACTCTATTCTGCATCTTCCCACGGTTTCACAAGATGTTCCACTTAAAGAATATTTTAATAAAAAAAACCACATTAAAAAACAACCAACACACCATTATGTTAATTAATAGCAATAATAAAAAACTTAAACACCTCTATTGATCAGAAAAAATCATATTCCTCTTAATAATAATTCAAATCATTTCACCCCCACCCGGTGTTCATGCAAAGCCTATAACCTATACATTTCACATGGAGAGGTTGTAAAAATAGATTTTCCACATCCCAAGGGGACAAAAGATCTATCATGGGGTCTATTGGATAGACAACCCACTTATAACCAGAACCTCAACCACCAAAAATAATAACACCAGACTATCGAGACTCTTCCCAAATAACACAACATAATGAAAGATATAATACCATGCTATGATTCCATTTTTTTCATGATCCAAGAAGGGTTTCCATCCAACCCGACACCCAAAACGGATTGTGGCATGGCCTGAATGGAATTCACAATCCCCAAGTGTATGAAACTAGTGCCTAGGTATCATCATTTATTTTTTGGGAATAATTTCACCCATTATAAATAACGATGATCAATTCTAAAAGATAAACTATCACACTAAGACAAATATTCATAACCAAGGGAGATGAAACATTTCGAGTATGTCATTTTCTTAAATTTAACCAAAAACCAAAAAAAGAAAAAGAAAAAAAGGGAAACTAACTAGATAAAAAATCAAAAACCCCCATGCAATGAGAGGGCCAACACCCCCATTCAACCTACACAAAAAACTGCAAGAGATAAACACTAGGAATTGGATCCATCATCTCCACCATGAAATGTTATAACCTTACCTGGGTCAATCATAACAATGTATACATAGAAACAAATGTGTTTGTAGGGTGTCAACCAAATCCCTAAAGTATCCCACCCAAAAGAATGACTCCAGGCCATAACATTAGAAAAAAATAATAACCTTGTGAGTTTTAAGAAAGATATTTAAACCATTTTGAAATAAAACATCTTAAGGAAAACAATTTCATATAAACCTCTATTTTAATTTATCATAAGGGTATAGAATACCATATGATGACAGTATACACAGCATCACAAAATATAAAAAATCATGGAAAATATCAATGTGTACTAGAACTTCTTGGACCCTAGCAACCTAGTATCTCAATGAATCATGGTATAACAACAATAAACAATAGTGTCATCAAGAACCAGCCACTATAGGGGAATCCAATCAATGGTCTAGTGGTATCGGACCATCTTCATAGTTGATTTTGTGTTATATCATCATTACTTCTATTAGAAGCTAAGACTCAACCCCACCAACCTAACTAGCATACTAGTCCTAGTTTACCCACATATATATATAGAAATCCATTTGTGTTCAACTTCCATTTCACATGACACATTGATCACTGCTTTCAAATTCATATATCAAGAATCATGAATACACATTAGAAATCTTCATTTTCATAGGAAACCCCTATTTAAATTTCACACACACCGCAAATTCATTTTTAAAACATTCTTCGCACCACTATCACAATTTATAAAACACATTTAAGAAGAAAACATCAATACACACATGGAATTCAACCGTTTCCATTCTAAACCCCATATTTAAAATCATAGTAAATTTAAATCCTTTTGAAATACCATTTCATGCATTTTACATGGTCTATATAACACAATCATGGATCAAGGAAAGTATAATAAACATATATTAAAATGATAAAGCATGGAATCGCCTACCTCAAGCATGGAATCTTCCAGAATTGGATAGAAAACCACAACCCAACCACGAAGAGTCACTAAAGATGAAATATATTACAAGAAAACATCATGATTTTATAAAAAAAATCAGTATTGAACCCTTATTAAGTAAAACAACCCCTGAGAAAAGAAGAACCCCAAAAGGGGGGCAGAAGAACATAAAAAGGGAGAAGAAACCAAGGGAGGAAATATTTTCATGATTATTTATTGAAGAATCCAAACCAAACTACTTCAGAATTAATGTTTGAGAGAAGAAAGAAGTGGTGGGAGAGGTGCCCAGGGCTAGAAATACCATGTAGTGGGATAAATGTGTTGAATTATAGATACAACAAAAGAGGTTAAAAATATAAATTTGTAATATTTAATGACCTATAAAGGAGGTATAGTTTTCCCAGACGATTTTCTAAACTATGTAGAAACTATATGATGTCCTCTATCCATATGGAAACCAGCGTCATGGTTTCATAGGGTAGGGAGAATGCCCATGAGATATTTTTGGCATACTAGAAAGTTCCACTATACTGAGTTCATGGTTATTCTATGGATGGAACATTTTTCCCTTAACTGTGTACTAAATGTGTGCCACCTGCTGTTGATCCCAAAACCCACATTTTTTACAAAACACCTGAGGAAACCAATGGATAAATACAAGACCAAAAATAATCAATGGAATAATTCAAAATAAAAACATGGATGGGATAATCCACATCTCGCAATATGGAATCATTATTCGAGAGTCAGCAGGGGGTACTCCAATAGATTTTCATGGGATATGGGGGGATTAACACTAATGTTCAACCATAATATCTCTAATATGTCCTTAGGAACAACATTGGTAAAAATATCTCTCAATTGGTCACTGGTAGTAATGAATTTTGGTATTATATCTCCATTATCCCCAAAATATTTAATGAAGTGGAATCTGATTTCAATATTCTTGGACCTTATGTGTCTTAGTGGATATTTGGATATATCAATATCTCTTTGATTATCATAATAAATTCATAGAGGTCATTCAATATTCACATTTAATACATAAAGTAACTACTTAATAAAAATCATATGAATTAATGAACTAATAGAAGCTATATATTTTTTGTCTATATTACTTTGTGGAAAACATATTGATTTCATATTTATTTACATTAAAATTTACTATAATTATTCAATAAATTTATTTACAGACAACTCTAACTCTAAATGAGTTGGAGTATAATATAAAATTATAATTTATCTATAAAATTGGAAATATGATTAGGATTTAACACATTAAAAAAATATTTATAAATTATTTATATAATGAAAATGAATTGATTAAAATATAAAAAATAAGAACTAATTTAACAATAAAGCCATTTTATGAATAAAAAATTGTTTTTATTAGAATTTATTCACACATATTATAATTAATTTCATCCAATTTTAGAGGGAAATTTAATCAAATGATATCATATTATAAATCTATATATTAAAATAATCTAGGGTGAAATTTTAAGATTTTTACGAAAAATAATAATTTCTCATTGAATATTGAAAATTTATTGATGTTATAGAAACTTTTTTACTTATTCATTAATTTAATAAGAACCATTTTATTTTAAATAAAATTTTAAAAATAATTATTAAAATTTGATTAATAAAAATATAATTAACTCAATTCTAATTTAATTGTTGTCTATTTAGGTAATAAAAATTATACTTAAAAATCATTTTTATTGAAATGAATTTTCATCATATTTTGTGGAATTAATTTAAATGTAATGTATACCAATTATAGAAATTGATTTTTTATAAAATGGATTAAATATTTGGAAATATAATTTCAAAAAAATTCATGATGAAAATTTTATTTTTATTTAAAATATCTAATAAAAATGGAAAATGGTTTTAACTATTATTATTGTTAAAATAGGTTTTTTGGGGGTAAACTAATCAATAAGAGAAATATTTCCAATGAAACATATATAAATCCTATTTGATGGTCATATTTAGACCATATATAATCCTACCTTTGAATCCCTGTTAATTTGGAAGAGTTTTTATTGATTATGATATTATTATATTTTAATCATTCATGGTATTCCAAGTGTGTCATCTCCACCACTTAAAAAAGGACACCCCTCCTCTCTCTTTTTTACAACACTTTTATCCACCTATATCAAAAAAATCATGATAATTATCTTCAAACCAAACCTATCCTTAAATTAGAGGTCATTTTATACATAAATTACCATTCGAATAGTCCTTATGAAAGGATATTAATTATATCTTGATGATGAGGTAATCATCATATCCGACCTCTTTCAATTAACTACTTCATTAAAGCCCTCAAAATATATCGTACTAATAATTAAATAATAAATTAACTATCATATATATATATATAATCGTTATTTAGAAAATGCTACCCCCAGTATCCACTATGTTTTATAAAAAAATCGGAAATGATAGTATCGCTCATGCATACATGTGGACTACCACCTCTACATAGTGTAATAATTAATTTCCCATCACCAAAATTGTGGGACATATATTATGAGGTATTTAACTATTATATAGGATATTTATGAAAAAATTATTTTACCTTGCGAAGAAAATATTATTTTTATTTCTTAATTTAATTTATTTAAGGAATGTAATAATTACTCATGAATATGTACAAACTTACATCTCAATGAATGGTGTAATTAATTTTTCTATCTTTAACTTTTTTAGATGACTATAAATATATGTATTATTAATATATATGATATTTTTATCTTGATTAATAAAATGAATATTATGGTACCAGAATAGCTGTATATGTTCTGGAACTTTCAAACCGAACTATTCATGAAAAATGAACAATTAACACTCTAAAAAATAAATTTTAATAAAAAAGTAACAGTAAATTGGTGTTTACATGTCATTAGTAGGTAATATTCGATATTCTATGTATGAAAATTTATTTAATTAGAATTATTATAAATTTAAGTTTATTATAAATGATGTTTTGGTACATATGATGAAAGTCAAACTTGAGGTAATGGATTTATTTTTCAATGACATTTTAATCCGGATTTTTTATGATTGAATTTCCAATAAGGTAAATTATATACCCATTATATTTTAAAACAATTTAATTTTAATCTCATATTGTTATTTATGGAATTATAAATTTAAAGTACCATTTTGATCTCTTTGGTAATTAAAATGATTGATAAATTATTTTTAAAGAAAAATAGTCTTTATTTCTTATTTAGTTGGAAATAGTTTTCTTCCATGTATATTTTTTCATTAAAATATTTATAAGAAACTTTTTACTATTATATTATAATTGTTCAATGTAATTTTTAAAAATGATTTAAGTATTATAAGTTTTTTAAAATGTATATTCATGTTATTATCCAAATGTGGTTATTTTTGAAATCTTAATGACAATTTGAAGGTAATTTTTATTTTAACATGTATGGAAAGAACATGAATTACCTATTAACTAGCTGCTCAATTATTTCAAGAAATAATTTCATGTTTACTTGGTTATCTTAAAAAATATTATTTCTTTAATATTTTTGGAATATCTTATATTTTAAATAAATGATTTCTAATTGAAAAGGTTATTTTACTCATGTAATATTCCAATGATTTTTAAAAGGTATTTTTCATATATGGTAAAATCCATTAATGTAACATATTTTTCATTGGGGATAAGATCCAATGAAATCATCCTTATTATGTCTATGTATAACTTGGTTGATTTTTCCATGTATTATTTATAAAAATTATTTTGAATGATTTCATGAATAAGTGATGAGATAGAGTGTGATTCCGAGGAACAGTTTTCCCAGAACAATTGTTTGAAAAAATATTAAAATTTTAATATCACGTGCATAAAATTAGGGGTGGTTTACTTTTCAGATGGTGCTCTCACATTCAACCACATGGGTTTCCTCTCTCTCAATGCCATATTCTATTCTTTATTCAATGCCTTCTCTAGTATCTGATGAAATTTATTATGATGATTAGGTCTACTCATTCTTGTAGTTCTGTTATCGACCTTCAGAGGAACACATTCCTTTCCTCTCCATGTGTCAGTTCTTGTAGAAGGTTGGTTTTTTTGGATCCATATCAACTAAATGCTCCCTATTTCATCGTATACCTAGAGCATTTCTACTACCTCTTTTATCATAGGAATATATGTGATAAAACCCCATCTCGGTTTGTCACACAGATACTATTGTGTTTTGGTTTTTTGTGGTAGCAATGGAAAGAGGATTATTCTCATAGGATCAATCAACCTCTTATTCCCTTTCTACTCATACCATTGTCCGGGACCTCTTCTCAGGTCGGTACGAAGATGTTTATGGTGGCATGGGATGGTGTTGTGGGTTTCATCCAGTGTCGAGGTTTGGTGGTGGCTGGTTTCATTAGTCACTATGGTTGATGGTTGAATCGAATGATATAGATGATATTTGGGGTTTCAACCTTGTCGGTGTCCTTTTCTATTGGTTTGTGGTCCTTTTGGTGTTTATTCAATATTTACCTCCTGTATATTCTTTTTCGGCTCATTTGTCTCTATCTCACTATTGGTGGCACTATTGAAATTGGTTCGTAATCCAGCTAAAGGTCACCTTTCCCAAATTAGTCCCCACATATCCAAAATCCTCCCTGGAATCTGGTTTCTTCTTACAAATACATTTCGACATGGTGTGATGGATCTTTTTGAGGTTTTGGGATGGTGTTGTTTGAGCGGTGGTTGTCGATTCATGAGGTGCGATCTGATAGTTTGTGTTCAAGTTGATATTGGTTTGGTGTATCTTCCGACTATTGATGATCCATGATGGAAGAGGTGCACGTTTAATGTTTGTTCATAATGGTGATGGTGGTTTTCAATTGATAGGTTTTTGTGTATTTCAGATTTTTAATAGTGATGTCATTGAT
Source organism: Viscum album (assembly GCA_963277665.1). Lineage (NCBI taxonomy): Eukaryota > Viridiplantae > Streptophyta > Magnoliopsida > Santalales > Viscaceae > Viscum > Viscum album. The sequence continues at coordinate 794,000,143 of OY728127.1, forward strand.
ATTTTTCTTTCTCCTCGCTAGCATTGGGGTAGGGATGTTAATGGATGGTTGGTAGGGTGTTCTGGTTGAGTTGGTTTATCTACCATGATGATATGTGATGTTTATTTTGAATATGAATATTTTGGCTATCTACTAGGTTGTTTAGCACTCATTTTTATTTAGATATAATGTATAAAAGGTGGTAACTATGTGGTTCCCAGTCATCTATAAAAGTGGTTTTTATTGAAAATGAAAAAAATAGATTGTCTATTAATAGCACGTGCATGTAGTTTTCTTGAATAAGATGGATAACTTATACACGAATGTATGGATTGGAAATTTTATTGCACCGTTGATTTTAGAGCAATGTATTTACCCTATGATCAACATAACATTTATCAGCACAGGTCATTAGTAGAAAAAGTCTCAGAAGATGAAACCGTAAATAAGGTAATTTTTATAAAAAAATATTTGACGTATCAACTTTTGTATTTATTATAACTTTTTTAGGAAATAAATATTATCTCCATAACCTTGGGATTACTGTAATACATGGATAGAACCATTAAGTAACTCTATCGAACAAACAGTGATGGATTATTGATCGATAATCAACGCCTAACTGATTTGAAGGAACCTCTCCGACAAAGACAATAGAATTACCATTTGTGAGTGACTAATCTGAATCGAGGTAGGGGTTGTTTCTTTTTTTTCCCCATTATTGATTTTAATTTAAAATTCATGTCAATCCACAAACAGATTGATTCATGGTTCGATCTTTGCAGGATGGTTTATAACTATGGGGTTTATTTCCAAGGATTTTCAATGTTGGTTCTTCATTCTTCCTTTTGTTTTCCTACAAAAACTGATTGAGGCCGACAACAACAAGAATAATGTTCCTTACTCATTGTGTTATTTGTCCTTTTCTCTCCCACTTTATTCATGTTATTCAGCGTTTGACCCTCGTGGTTATGGATTGGATTTCGAGTGGCTCTGAACGTGATCTAACCATTGGATTGGAGGCAAAAAGGTAGATATTTGTATATTAGGACCCGAGGAACCCATATTTGTGACCAATTTTAATTACATGAAGCAGTTGTGGAACAATGTTTCCATGGAAGAGACTATCAGTGCGGGTTTGGTATGACAATCAAGCGAGGCGGTGCAGCGGTTCGGAAAGGTGAGGTGGAATCGTTGTGGAGACCGAAGGCATTAACTATTAAAAATGGTTGTGGAAATAGGAACCACATGACTCAGCGGATGACAGTGTGTAGAGGTGGTGGTATATAGAACACTATAGTAGTGGCGACTGTGAGGGTCATGGAAGGCGACTGTGTAGGCTGGGCTTGGCCATGCAGCCTGTGCATGTGCGGGCTGGGCTAGGGGAGATGGGTTAGGCCTAGGTGGAACTTGTTGATCCAGATGGAGAAGGGTTGGGCAAGGTAGAGCGGGTTTGGCCTAGGAAGAGCATACAAGGTCAGACCTAGAAAATTAGGTCAGACCTAGTGGACTAATCCAGATTCGGGTCGGACCTCAGGTCAACTCGAGGTGTTTTTAAAGGCGATAGTGGGGTGGATTCACCATAATAGTCAATTACCACTGTCAGGGGACCAACCTTGTGGTCGGTATGTGGGCCAATTACCCCCTTTCTTATGAATCTTCAAACCCCCATAACATTCATATGATAAGTCTGTGTGATGATCCATCTGCGGGATTGGGACCCTAACATTGAGATGGTCATTTTGACTTATTATTGTGATTTTTTATATTAGAATAGTATATGGTGAGATCAATCCATTGGTCATTTCCTTGAGAGTTCAGTGTTACATTATGTCATGTTTACTTGACTGTAGTCCCCTCTAGAGGCAGAGTCCCAGAAAGAGTTTTGGTATTTCTCTGTGGGATAGGATATGATCCTTTATCACCCCTAGTAATGTTCCGTGGAATCAATGTAACCTTCAATAGTAGGGTTTTGGTCCTCCACATTAGTAGTGTTAGTGGTATTATTTATTAATGATCCCCTATTTTATGAGCTAAATCAGTAGGGTTATTTCTATTCTATGTGGGTAGATCCCCTATGTTGTGGATTGATCCACATTAGTCTAGTGGTATTCTCTAGTAAAGATCCCCACTCAGTGTATTGTAATCTTCCTTTACCAAATACTTCTCATTTGGTTGGTAAAAAAATAATATAGACCTCCTCATGAGTGTGTAAGATTATATCATGGATCAAGGAGTGAGTTATCCCAGAATGCACATTCTTGGAGAAGAATCCTATGGCTGATAGTTTATTAAGACCAACTGATGGAATGATGACTCTCATAAGTGTATCTAGATGATCTTGTTATATGTTTTATAGACATATTATTTTTTGGATTTGATTTTACATTCCATTATAGTATTTCATTTATGTTATTTTCTTCACGGTTCTTCCCTTTCTGGTATTTCTTTTGTAGAATTCCCTCTACGGTATTTCCCTTATGGCATATTTATTGTTTTTTCTGGGTGTCCTTATGATTATTTTAATAATCACCCCTACAAGGGATTGGATCACACGAGATGTTTTTTGTGTAGATGAATGACCATTTGAAAGTGTCCTAGGTAGACTAGGGCTATGCGGGGCATAGTGATACCAAAGTAACCTATGTTTGTTCCTATAGATTCAGAAATCATCCCTAGTACCTCTTTTTTACAGGTTGTACTTGTGGTTACACACTCTATTTTGTGGGATTATATTATGGACCAGATATCTATCTAGTAAATTTACTATCATACTCTTTTTGGATATCTTAGTGGTGTGATTATATTGTTTACCTAGTGTTATTACATTTCCACATTATGGCTTGGAGATGTGTAAGTGGGTATTGGTACATAGGGTAATGCCTTTAATTTATGGGATATTACTACTCGGTGCATGTTACAAGCCCTTGGCCTATTAGAGGTGGGCTTGGGGTAGTCCTGGAATGGGTCCCTTGGTGATTGGTTGGGGAAGAGTAGTATCAGATCCTAGTAGCTTCTAAATCAGGTTTAAAAGTCTATTACATTGGTTCGGGGGAAAGTGTTATGTTTCTCGAGTTCAGATATAAATTTTGGGACCATAGTGTTGGTGTGATGAATGATATATCCATACACTAGGACTCTATATTCCTTCTTTTGGACTTGGTACATGAAAACAATGGTTTTAGGGGAAAAAATGGTACATGAATCATATAGAAATGGTTTTGTTTTCCAAGTTCATTTGGAGTCAGCTATCTGGATATTATCAATTGATTGTGCTACATCTTGTTTTTTATGATGCATCCACAAAGATGGATAACTAGGATTACATTGTTTGATTATCAGGATGTTCTACCTAGTGATGAGGTGTCGGTATAGTGACTTTTTCTATATATAGAACCTCCTGGTGGTGCACTATCCATATCACCACCTATAGAGAAGAAAAAGATACCTATTGTACCTAAAGATGAGGTGCATATGTTGAGCGTGCCTCATGAGTTCTAGAAGAAGATACCCCTGGGGTTCTGAGGATTACCCAACACATAGGTGGCTCAGGACCGGTTTGAGGCAGTGACTTGAGTTTTCCATCATTCTGGGGAACTATGAGATCATATGGTGGTCCTGGTAGTGAGCCTTCTACATGGAGGAGCAGTGCAATTATGGGGTTTGGTTACCCAATCATACAACAAGGTGAGTCTACTATGGAAATAGTTTGAGGACCTTTTCAAAGAGTATTTTTCTCTTTAAAATATATGTAATATGGGTATCCAAGATCTTCTATAGCTCTAGTAGGACGACATGTCAATATCTGAGTATTCATCAAGGCATATCAACCTCTAGAGGAACTATATGGATATGATACACAGTCAATAATTTAGGGCTAAGACCACTAATAGAGGTCTTAAAAGGGACATTCATGCCAACACTACCACTCTGTGAATTCATACCAGTGTTGTGGTGCTAGAGTGAGCCTTGTCAATTAAGAGTTCCTCGGATGGGAAGATACAACTAGAGGTAGTCTGTAATGGGAATGCTAGAGCTGAGACCTTGGAAGCAGGTAGACAACAGTAGTCACAAGGATCCCTGAGGGTTATGAGCTTTTGGAGGTTATCCCAGGGTGGCTCAAGATATCTGAGGGACATATGGTGTTAATCTTGTGGTGGTAGGGGACAAATGGAACATGTTTTCCCAAACGGATGAATAGTTGATCAGGAGAGGATCGTGGGACCGGCAAGGTAGAGACAATGACAGTAGTAGGAAGATCCGTAAGGTAGTGTATTTGGAAGATGATTCAGGGGAGCAGAAGAAGGTGGTCAACATTACGGCATGTTACCCCCACCACCCCTAGGTGGTCTACGCCTGGCATAGGGAGCTGGTGCTCAGGGATGGGGCCAGTTTCAGGTGATGGAGTCTTATAACCCCTAGGATCTAGGGATGAGAGTATCTTTGATTAGTGTCTTTTAAACCTTAGACCATGTTTTGATTGACAGGGGTTATAGTCATTATTTTCATTCAATGAATATATTTTATGACTCAAATATTCTGGTCGAACCATTGACTCAATACTCACTCTTAGAGACTCCAACTAGAGGAGACCCAAAAATAATGTACTAGTTCCTCCTATGTGACTTTAAACTAGAGTAATGTGTTTCTATTGGGATCTCTTGGTAGTGGTGTTGAGGCATTAAGTTTTCATTATTCATATGTAAGGGTCATCCATAGTTCATGATTAGGTAGACTAATTTAGTAGAAGAGTGTTGTCTATCTGTAGTGATGGATACATTTTTTCCCTTTTGATGAAAAATTAGACGTTGGAATCGTAGGAATGACTCACAAAGAGAAGGGTGTAGCTAATTATTCTTTAGTTGGCTTGCCTCAGCCTTTGTCTTGTGGATGATATGAGTCACCAGTTTCTTGCAGTGGTGGAAGAATATGAGGACAACATTCCTAAATTTGTTCTAGGTTTATCTACCTATAGGGAGATTTAATTTTTCCTTGATCTACACACAAGGGAGTCACTAATATCTACACCTACATATTAGATGGATCCCCTAGAGTTTTGATAAATAGAGGTGTAATTGGAGGATATAGAGAAGAAGGGATTCATGTGACCCATTATTTATCCCTAGGAAGGACCAATTTTTCATCCAAGAATTAATATAGGATCATGAGGTTATGGGTCTATTACAAGATATTATTCCAATTAAAGATAAAGGGAAAGTATCCCCTAACAAGGATTCGAGAATATTATTGATCATTTTAGTGGGTCATTATGGTTCTTAATAGTTGAACTTAGGTCAATGAATTCAAGAGATGAGGTAGAGTTTCACATGATCTCCAATCATAAGATTCCCTGAGGAAGGAACCAGGTACATGGTATGCTATGATGCTTCATTGACCGGAATTGTTTGTGTCCTAATTTGGGGGTAAGAAGTGATTGTCTATGGTTCACACTTTTTAAGAATGCATAATTAAAATTACACGACCCATGATATTGATCATGTAGCACTAGACCTCACATTGAGGATGTGGATAAACTAAATGATGGGAGAGAGATTTATCTTCTACTATAGTCATAAGAGTTTCATGCATATATTATCTTAGATGGATCTGAAAAAGAGACATAGGTGATGGCTACAGTTCTACTTGTACTATTCCATTGAGATCATCTATACTCTTATAAACGAGAATATGGTGGATGATTCAATTAGTCTGAGATTTAGATTTCAGTTTCTAAAAGAGGTGTTAGAGTAGTTGGCCTTATTGTAGACATCGTTTGTTGATAGAGATGGATAATCTTACCTCTAGTCGATGGTTGACACCTCTATACTCTTTTACTGAGTCTGGGAGGCACAAAATTTTGACACTAACTACAAGACCGTATATTCTCTTTTTTATAGGGTATGATCCTGATGGATATTCAAATATTTGGGAGCACATGATTGTTTTTTAGAGGATGTGTAGTTATACCGATGGGGTTGTGGGTGGAGGTTTCTACCAAGTTCCAAAAACCCACTTTAACATTACGTCCTAGTGTATAATTGATTTACCAGGACCTCCAATGCAAGTTTTGGTGGCCCTCTATGAAGAAGGGAGTGGAAGAGTTTTCCTCTCGATGACTTACATGATAGTAAGTGAAGGTAGAGCACCATGTTCTAGAATGTTTTAGTTCAACCCCTTGAAATGAAAGAATGGAAGTAGTATAGAACATTGATGGACTTCATGAAGGGTTTACCACGTACTTCTAGGGTACACCTTGTCATCTGGGAGATCATTGATCGACTCACCAAATTGTCCCAATTCCTAGATATCTAGGAGAAAAGCTCACTGGTGATCCTGGGATGCATTTATGTGAATGAGATAGTTAGACTCTATGGAGTTCCATCTATGATAGTTTTAGATTGTGATACTCTCTTTACATCCCAGCTATTGAAGGGATTATTGGAGGTGTTTTGGACCAAGTTATTCTTGAGAAAAATGTTTCACCCATAGACTGACTGTCGGATTGAGTGGACCATTTTGGTATTTTAGGATATGATAAGTGTGAGAATGATAGATTTTTGATGAACTAGGAAGGATCACATACCTCTATTGGAGATTTTGTACAACAACAAAAACCATTACACCTTTGGTATGGAACCATTCAATGACTTGTATGGGTGAGCCTGTAGGTCACCACATTGTTTGACTAAAACATGATAGTCCAAACTCATGGGAAAAGAGTTTGTGTAAGCTACTAAAAAGAAGGTTAAGATCATCTAGGAGTGAAAAAAGACTGCATAGATCAATCAAATCTCTTATGATGATAGGAAATGGAGGCCTTTGGAGTTTAAGGAAGTATACCATATGTTCCTTTGGGTTTCACCAAGATACAGATTTAAAATAGTTTTACAATGAAGCAATCTATCCCCATGTTTCATCAGCCCTTTATAGATACTACTTAGAGTTGGCATGGTGGTGTACTTCTTGGATCTTCCACTGTAGTTAAATTAGGTACACGATGTCTTCCACATGTCCATGTTGATGTGGTATGTGCATGAACGATCACACATCATCAACAAGGTGAGTTGGACATCGACGATATGGTTGAATTTTGTTGAGTACTCATTGGATATGGAGGATCAGTAGGAGAGGGTCCTTCATTGGTGATTGATTACATTATTGTGTGTTGGGTTGAAGCACATGAATCATCAAGAGAGAACATGGGAGCAGAAGGCTTAGATTCGTGCTTAGCACCCTCATCTATTTGAGTAGTGTTTTTTGGAATTGCTGGACCTAAGACCCCAACGTGGTGAGAATTTAATGTCTCATATTTTACAATTTATTAATTTAATAGATTATACAGAATGATTTCATGAATAGGGACTGAGACATCTTTTGATTATGTGCCCTAGTTATCTTAGAAAAATTGTTTGCAAAAAATTAATCTTTTAATAGCATATGCACACCGTTATCCTGAAAAAGTGGAATAACTCTTAAACTGGTTCCCTTATCAGATATCTAAGGGAACTGTTGTCTTTATAGTAGTGTAATTAACCAAATTATGACATAACATTTGTTGGAGCGGGTTAACCATAGAAAAAGGTCAGGGGGAATAAACCATCAATTAAATAATTTTCTAAAACAAATTATTTTATGTAGTGAATTTTTTTATTAATCTTTTGTTAGGAATTCAGGGTTATCACCATAACCTTGTAATTTCATTGAGATATGGATTGAACCCTTGATGAACTCTCTTGATCAAAAGGTGACAGATCGTAGATCGACAATCAACGTGCAACTAATTCAACAGAACCCCTCCAATGAAAATGATGCAAGGATCCTTCATCAGTGTTTGATCCAAACCAAAGTAGGGTGGTGGTTTCTTTGTGATATTAACCCATTTATTATTTTCATGATGAACATGGGTCAGTCAATGAAAAAATTGATCCATAGTTTGATCATTTTAGTATTGTTTATAACTGTAGGGTTTATTTTCAAGGAGTTATCATTGTTGGTTATTTGTTCTTAATTTTTCACTCTAATGAAAAGTGATTGAGACTGACACAAAAAAGGATGATGTTCATTCCTCTGGTGGTTATTTATGTTTTTCTCTCCCATGTTATTTTTATTATTCCCTATTAGACCCACGTGGCCATGCATTGATTTGATGGGTGGATCAGAATTCAATTGGACCCCAGATTGGAGGAAAACCAAAAATAGAGGTTTGATCTCTGTAGATCGTGACATGATGAGCCCATATCTATGAAAATTTAGAATTTTGGGCATCAGAGGTGGCTTGATGGTCTATGGAAGAGACCACCAATGTGGGACAATCATGAAAATCTGGTGAGACAGTGCAGCGGTCCAATGAGGTGAGGGGATGGTGGTGAAGTGACTGGAGGTGGGGGCCGTGGAGGTGGCTATGGAGGAGGGAAGCAGCAATAGAGGGAAGTAGTACTCAATGGGTGGATGAATGTGGAGATTTCATGTTGCAGACGCAATAATCCAGGAGGCCCATGCATGAGCCTACTGGGATAAGTGAGACGGGTCGGGCCCATGCAGAACGGTATGAGCCATGTGGAAACGGGATAGGCTAGACAAAGTGGGCCAGTCCTTGGTTGTGCATGCTGGTTCTGACCTAGCATTTTGGGTCGGTCCAATCAGGTTGCGTCAGACTCAATGACTCATTTCTGACCTACTGGGTTAGGTAAGACCTATCAGATCAGGCCCAAACTATACCGAACCTGGGTTGGACCTCAGGTCAACCCATGGGGTCATAGACTCTATTTTGGGATGGTAAAATGTGGGGGTTCATCTCCATTCCACCTCAAGCAACCATAGTACAGTCGACTGTGTGGTGGTCACATGGTCTACCATTGGGTGGATCGACTGTGGCTGTTGACTTCCACGGTCGGTCTATGGCCCAATGATCCCCCTTTCTTCTGAATCCTAAAGCAGCCATTACATTCAAAAAATATGTATGTTTGATGACATGTCTATAGTATTTGGACCCTAACATATAGTTAGGCCCTCCAATATATTTTTGTGATTTTTTAGTTTGGATTAGTATAGGGTGAGATGGATCCCTTTTTTCCTTTCCTCTAGGGATCAGTATAGAATTACATCAACATTACTAGATTATACTCCCCTCTAGAGACTGAGTCCTAGATAGATTTATAGAATTCTTTCATTTGTTTGGATAAGATCCTCTATCAACCCTACTGGGGTTTTGTGGAATTGATGTAACGTCCAATAGTATGTGGTATTTCCTCCACGTAGGAGGCCGCATTAGTAGGGTTAATGGTATTCATGGGAAGGATCCCCTATCATATGAACCACATCAGTTGGGTTAGTGGTATTCTCTGGAATGTATCCCTTATGTTGTAGATTTATCCATATTGGGTTATTAGTATTATTTGGGATGAATTACCTCTCTATTGTTGTAATATTCCCTAACCAATGTTTTATCATCTGGGAAGGGCCAAAATTAGCTACACCTTTTTTTGAGTGTCTTCCTTGATATTTTGTCTTGAGGCATGTGTTATCCTAGAATGAGCATGATTTGAGAAAAATCCAATGAATTGATGTTGATTAAGACCACCCGATAGTGTGATGTCTATCATGAGTATATCTTCATTTTTTTGTTATATGTTCTGTATAAATATAACTATATGGATATGACTGTTCATTCATTTTTGGTATTTTCTATTTAGTATTTTCTTCATTGTACTTTACGTTGTGGTATTTACATTGTGGTATTCCATTACTGATATATACTTTGTTTTATTTCCTTTGTGCTTTAGGGGTGTCCTATTGAGTACTGTTATACTCATGCCTGCATGGAATTTTCCCAAACATGACATGTATTGTACAGATGATTTAACATAAATGGAGTCCTAGTTAGATCAGGACAAGGTAGTGCTTAGCGATTCTAGATAGACGGAGGTGTGTTCATATAAAATCAGACAACAATCCAAGTTCCTCTTTTCTAACAGGTTGGACATGTGTTCACATACACTTTTTTATGGGATTGTATTCTATCCCTGTTTACTTTCCAATAATTTTCTTTTCATACTCTGTTATGAGATCTTAGTGGTATGAATGCATTGATTTGTAGGGATTTTACATTTCTGAATTGTTTCTTTGAGATTTGTGTGTGTGTATAGGTACTTAAGAAAATCCCTCTCAATTGTGGGATATGGATACCTAGTGCTGCTCACTGGCCTCTAGCCTATTGGAGGAGTTATTGGGGTTGACACCAAACTGACCCATTGCAGATGGGTCCTAACACTATTGATGAATTATTATAATGATGTTATATATTTATGAAACCTAGTTATTTTACATTGGTTACACTATGATGATATGATGAATTTTTATAACCTTCCAGACTAAACGTGATTGAAATATGATTGTGTCACCAGTTAGCCTAGAATTATATTACTCTTTAATGAATTGTTTCAGATTATAATTTTATGTGCCTGAAAGAGTGTACACAAGAGGTTATCCTAAGCCTAAAATAGGGTACACAAGAGGTCATAATAATTCTCAAATAGGGTACACATGAGGTTATCCCATTCCTAAAAGAGTGTACATGGGAGTTTAACCCAATCCCAAAAGATGGTTCAAGGGGGGATATCGGTAGCCCAATATAGGGTACATATGAGGTTATCTGAATCCCAAAATATGGTAGATGATATTTTTTACCAAGACAAATGTATGTAAATGTGATGTTATTTTAGGCCTATCATGTGAGGAATATACAAGTAGGTAGTAATGACATAATATTTCAATAATATTAATTATGAAACACTTTATAAATGAATTCTATGAAATTGTTTTATTTAAATTATATTCTCTCAATCCACTTGTTCTTTGATTCCTTTGTGATTCATGTCATATGAACTTCCAACCATTATTCCTTGACTCTTTATTATAATCAATGATTTTTTGTTTATTATTTTTGATGGTTATGATTTTTTTTCTCAAACCCTTATTCTAATATTATTCCTAAATGATCATTTATATCTCCATTTTCACCCATAATGAGAATATAAGATCACCTTGTATTATTTTCCTTTTCCTTAGGAGATGATAAAAAATTTTATGTATGATATGTCTATGAAGGGGTGTCATTGTGAATAACATAATGGGAGGTGATGTTGATAATTCACATACCAGTTTTTTATATTCATGTTTCCCAAGACACTAATCCTTTACTTTTAAGATTTTATCATGATTTTATGTAATTAATATTCATACAATAATATATAATATTTATATATAAATTTTATGGTATGTTATAATCAGTATCATTGAAAAGATAATAATTTTTGGAAACATTAGTGAGGTTCCTGAGGATAATCCACTCTATAGGATAATATAAAATGTTATGGTAAGGAAGGGATCTTTTTTTACTAGAAAATTAATCCATGTATGGGTACTAGTAAGTAGATGTTGTTATATTAACGATAAACCGAGGGGTAATAAATCCAAATGGGAATATTGGTTATTGTCTCAATCTTCATCAATACAGAATGAGTGCACTTATGATTACATGCCTGGATAGACACTCCTATGGGATATGCTTGGGTTAATTCATATTTTAATTAATTCACATTATAAAGGATTTTAATTGATAATGATTGTGAATCTCTTTTGTTAAGCCTATGGAGTCATAGATTTAGAATAATGTGTCACGATTTAGACAACCTATAGATGGTTTACATGATTATATGATTTATCACTATGGTTAATAATGCATGATGGTCTTGATAACCATTTTAGTTATAGTAAGGTAATTATTAATGATATATAATGATAAGGTGGTGAGGGTAATGCTCAAATATTGAAGAATTCTATTCTATCATAGTAATGTAAATTAATTTATATAATTAAATATATCTTGTAATTTTAATTATTATCCTCAATTATTTGATATTGAATGATCATTGAAATCTCATAAATGAATGATGATCTCATCTCAAGTCTTAGAATCTTATCTAATTTATGTTTGTGGGAATTCACATCTTTGAAATGATTTTATTCTCTCTATAGTTTAATTTTAGGTTAATTTGGGAATGTATTGGATTAATTTATATAAACTACATATCAATTACTAAATATGGGATTTTTATATTTGATATTCCAAACATATGATATTATATCTTTGGGATGATAAATATGAAAATCAAATGAAAATTACATAAATTATATGGGACTTTTTTTAATAAATGGGGAGTTTCTCTCAAATTATTGGTGAGAATCACAACATTGATTGTATTCCTACTTTAAATATGAGTGTTTATTCCATTCTAGAAGAGATTCTCATTTTTCCTATGTTTCATCAAGTTGAGTTTTTAAAAGAACTCATACAAGGTTCTAAACCTATTTTAATAACATCATATATAATGGAACTAATTTAGTTATACTAATTGATGATGGAAATCTAGGATATTTTTTGATATAGGATTATTCTTTCTCTATGGATCATTATGGGGTGAACCAATTTTTTTATAAATATAGTTTGATTGATGTGACTCTTCTTTTATAATTGGCAACTAAACACGATCCGAATTAGGAATAAGTATATATTACCTCTAATATATTATTTATTTAATGAGTTAATAGGAGATCAATATTTTTCCATGATTGATATAAGATATACATAAAATCCATTGAGGATCTAAAGTGAATGAAAACAAAATAAAAACTTTCATTCGAGGTATATACACTATGAATTTATTGTGACGACAATCCATCTTAATAATTCCCTTGTTATCTTCATTTATTTAATGAATTAAATGTTTATAAAATACCTTGATTGGTTCTTTTAAATCATAATAATTGATATAAATATATATTTTAAGAGAAATTAAGATCATTAAGATCACTTGAATATTATAATAAATACCACAAATAATGATAAGTTGTACTTAAATATTACTATATATGAATGTTATCTATAAAAAATTTAATTTTTTTGTTTCAAATAATCCTATGAATGTGTATATAGATGGATCATAAATATAAGTATGTTGTTAATATTTGGCCTTTACGAACCATAGTTTCAGAGAACTATAGTATTAATGATTTGAAAGAAAATTATTAGTAGTTTGTCATGAATTTCTCATGACTATCTAATCCAATCATCATGTTAAATCGAATGGGACTGATGTTCTACTGGACAAATGAGTGTGAAGAATATTTTATGTAGCTGAAAAGATGGTTCGTTAGCACACTTTTTTCACATTATCATGTAGTTCTAAAGGGTTTATGATTTATATATATAAATCCATGAAAGGAATTGGATGAATCCCAATGAAGAATGATATGGTAGTAGATTATGTCTAGTAATAATTGATGGTTCCTGAGAAAAATTACCCAAAACATGATTTGGAGTTAACTCCTATAATTTTTCATTAATGATATGGAGGTATATTCATTATGTAGAAAGGGATGAAATATATATTGATCATGATGGTTTAAGTGAAATATTCACTTTCAAAGTGTTGACTAATTCTCATAAAAGATTTTTGGAGTGGATCAATGATTATTAATTCTCAATAAATTATAACATTTGGAATGTGAACTATATGGAAGATACCCAGAGTCAAATGGATCATGATAACCTTTCTTGGATGAGGAACAAAAAAGGAACAATGTCTTTAGATTTTAAAAGTATAGATCTGTAAATCAGGAATCAAGGGGAATAATAATATTATTATTATACGAGTGTTCAACCATCTATCGATGTAATGATTAATGTGGTGCAAAAGGAAGATATGGAGCTGAAGAAGATGGTGAAAAATGAACTTGGTTCCAATATTTAGTTTGAAGGAAATATGAGGATCATTAACTAGGTATGTGTTTCATCAATAATATAATCAAACGAGTTATTAGGTAAAGCTTATAGATCATCATTCCCTACAATAGATTGTGCATTATAAAATTCTTACCATTGAAAGTTCTAGACAAAAAGAACTGATAATGGGTGTACTTCAATCTTCACTTGAAAAAAGTGCTGAAATGTTTCCTTTTATCACCCCTATAAATTGTTCTGATAAAAGGGTGCCCTTTAATGGTGCATTTTAAAGCACATATAAAGGTCATTGTGAGTAATTTTATTTATATATTAATGTTTATATATTTTTAAATATTATTCATGTTACAAAAAGTATATATATATACATATGATATATTAATATGATTTATGTACCTTTAAATAAAAATAGTATCTTATTTTAATGATTTTATATTTAATAAATTATCAAATTGATATTAGTAAAAATGTGTAATTTTTTATTTATATACATTAATTATGAATTTTATATATAATAAAAATAAAAATAATATATTAATATGTTATTTAAAAAAATTATAATATATAAATGAATATTTTTTAATATATATTTATAAAAATATTAAATAATTTAAAATTTTTGTACATGTATAAATATATAGAGATATTTGCATATGTATGTGTGTATAAGTGTGTATGTACATGTTAATGTGTGTGTGTGTATAAGTCTATGTGTATATATGTATTTCATTCATGTGTACATTATGTCTGTGCACAAGTATGTTTATTGATTTGATATTATTTATTTTTTAAAAACAAATCTATATTTTTAGTATTTTCAATATTTATTCATTTTTAATATTTATTTTTTCATAATATATATTTATTTTAATATATTCATCATGAATTTTGTTGTTTTTGTGTTTAATTTAATTAGAATTAATTTAATCTAATTTAATTTAATTACTATTATTCTTATTTTATAGTTAATATAAATCATTATAAAAAATATATTTAAATAATTATTATCTCCTTTTTGATATTTCATCATTTTTAGGTTTCATTAATTTGTATACATTTTACTAATTCACTTGTTAATATTTCCTAATTATAACTAATTTTATTTATTCATTGATTATTATATATTCATTAATAAAATTTAATAAATATATTTAAATAATTAATATATTTTTATACATATAATTATATATAATTATATATTTATAAATATACATATAATTATATATATATATATATATAATTATACTAATATATATAAATATATGAAGTTGGGGTTTGGTGTAGTGGTAAGCACCCAATAATCCTTTATTAAAAATGGGGGTTCAAATCCCATTGGTCGTAGGTACTATAACAAATGGTAGTGAAACTATAGCAGCCTAAGGACTATAACAGTGAAGGGAATGTCACAATGGCGACACTGTAGTGGTAGTGGGAACTATAGATGTAGTAGCGGTAGGCACTATAGTTATGGGAGGTACTATGTGGGTACTGTACTAGTACTATTCACAAAATGGGCCTTGGGCAAAAGTTTTTGGCCTATGACCCATGTAATGGTATACATGCCCATTAGGATTTCAAGAAATTTATATATAATGGAATAATGTTGGTGGTTGGGTGGGTTATCCCTTAGGGGGCTATAACCCACCTTTCAGGCTTGTGTCTCTACAGTGTGTGTGTGTGTGTTTGATGTAAATTTACCCCCAAGAACCAAAAAATATATATAATCATATATAATTATATAAAAATATTATTAAATATAATTATTTACAATTATTATAGTATATAAAGCACATAACTCCTTAGCCGAGTGGTTATATAGACTATGTGGTTCATGGGGGTGGCTGCAATTTGACTCCTAGCTACATCTTATTTGGCCCTATTAATCATGGCTCTATTGTTGTTCTGGCTGGTGTCATATGACGCCAATGTTTCTGATTTGTGGCCAAGTTTCTCACAGCTAGTAATGGGTCACAAACATGACGATGGTGGTTGGAGTAGGCGACATCAGATGTTGACATCACGGGAGGTGATGGATGTTGACATCAATTAATGTGGGGCTTTTTGGGACGGTGGAATCATTCAATATGTATACTACTAATAGGAACGTTTTTTGGAGGGGGAAGGTCGTAAATATCCATCGAGGATGGTGCATGATGATGTTAGATAGCAGTCCCAAGTAGTGGTGTGCGACATCCCTCACCAAGAAAAGGGTACACGTTCAGCCGACATAGATGTCAATGATGGTTCCTCAATCCCTATAGACCAAAATATTTACTAGTCGATGTTTCATTCATGTGGATGGTACCCCTTCCAGACAACAAGGATAATGGGATGGTGTCGTTGGGACCGGTTTTCTCGTGGTGTGATCAGCATGGGACTACAATGCGGGGTGACACAGAAAAGTCCTTCTCGATGGTAGGGGTTAATGGGTTGAAGAAGGTTCATTGATGTCACCCCCCATACACACACACAGATATATATATATATATATATATATATATAAGGTTCTTGATGCAGACATGACGTAGGCAGACAATGTCACATGCATGATGCAAGCATGACGCAACACTGGGCCTTCAGGAAAAATTGTTGGCGATGGGTTATGTAATGATTGTGATGCCCACTAGGCCTTCGGTCCATCTAATAACTAAATATGTCTTGATGGTCCATGTGAGATCACTATCACCAACATTGGTGTTTAACATGCCTCACCTAGAAAAGGTTACCCATTCGGCCGACATAGATGTCAATGATGGTTCTGTGATCTTAATGGACCAGAATATTGACTGGACGGTGTTACCAGTGTGAGGATTGTTTCCCCACCTTACTAAAGGGGGTGATGGGCTGGCGTCTTAGGGGACACTGGTCTGATAGTGTGATCGGCATGGGGCTGCAATGTGGGGAATACATGGACACACCATTCCTGATGGAAGTGGTAAATGGGTTGATGGGGGGGGGCTTGCTCACACCCCCTATTTATATATATTTGGTGCTTGGGGTACAATTATAGTAAACACAAAAACACACCACTCACATGGGATGGAATTCTAGACCGTATTACCCCCCAAGGGAGATCCCACCCATCAAGACTTATTTATTTAATACATGGCCAGAAGGCCCAGTGGGTATGAAGCACATTACCTGGCCCAAAGGCCCATAATATAGCTCGAAGTCACAGTGCAACACCTTTCCCGCATCATGCCTACATCAACCCCTACATGCATCATGTTTTTGTCTCTACCTTCCTATGTCACTATCAGCCTACATCATGCTAACATAACCATCTTCCTACGTCATGCCTTCATCACCACCTGTTGGAAGAAATTCGCTCCCACTCTGATTTGAACTCAGGTCTGATGTGGAATGACATGGAACCTCTACCACTAAGGGACACCCCAACTAAAATAATCTAAATGATTATTGTCATATCTATCACATCGGGGGGCTATGGACTGGGTTGACATTCGTGTGTGGGTGGGTTTGTCTGTTTGATATCATTGTACCCTATTCACCTAGTAGTATATAATTATAAATAATAATTTATTCATTTAAATAAATATAATATTAAAATAAATATACATATTGAATTTATAATTATATATTAATAAATATATTTTTTAATCAATATATATATAATTATATTTATAATTATATTGTAGTTGGGGTTTGGATTAGTTGTAAAGAAAACCCATAGTACTAAATGAGGTTAGGGGTTCAAAACCCATTGAGCATAGGTACTATATTAGTATTGTAGTAGTGGAAGACATCATAGAGGCGTCTTTCACTTTAGCAGCGGTGGTATGGTAGTAAATGTATTTACTATGGCAACCACTATAGTAGTGGTGGTACTGTAGTAGCTAGGTACTATTCCCAGAATGGGCCTTTCAGCCAATATTTGGAGCCTACAGGCCGTGTAATGGACTTCATACCCACTGGGCCTTCTGGTCAAAAATATTTTATGTAGTAAAACTGGCTAGTTGGGTGGGTTATCTCTTGAGGGGTCTATGACCTGGCTTTCAGGGCTGTGTCTGTGCGGTGTGTGTTTTTTTGAATGTAAATTTCCCCCCAGGCATCTAATATATATATATATATATATAATTATATAATTATATATAATTATATATATTATAGATACATAGGGGTATAATTACAAAGAAACAGAGAAATGCAACACACACAACCTGATAGGGAAGGTCATGGCCCCCAAGGGATAACCCACTCATTTTTATGGACCTAATTCCCTATGGACATGTAGTCCGTTAGAAAGATTATAGCCTATGTTCCCAACACCTGCAACTATTTTTTTCATCAAAATTGTCTGCCTGATGAGCCTCCACAAAGGTCATTGCCTGGCCTACCCCACATCAAGCCCTGTACTGTGATTCCAATCACCTAACCCGACCACCCTACACACCCCTACCATGATTCCTTATGTTTTCCATGAAGGTCATTGCCTGACCGAGACGCTTCACAGGCCCTTGTCACAGCCCGCCTCTACTGCACCAGATGGGCGTCACTTCCCCATTCATCCTCATATTTTTTTTAAGTCAGTCTGGATTTGATCCAGGATTTTTTATGTAGTATGACACGGTTCTTACCATAATGCAAAGCCCCAACTCCACAATGTGTATTTGGGTAATGAGGAATCGGTGTGGCATTGCACCACCTGCACGCCACACGTCCCTACCAAGGCCCATTGTGGCCAACCATGGGATAATTATATATATATAGTTAGAGTTATATAAATATATTTTTAAATATATTTTATTATAATTATAAATATATATATATATATTAAAATAATTATAAAATTATTAAAAAAAATTAATAATAAATATACGAAAGGGGTTCGAGTATGAGTTCGTAAGGCCAACCCATAGACACAGATTTCTCAGAAGGAATACATAACAACGAGAAAAGGTCGGGTATGGGTATAAACAATGGGGGATTCCCAAAATTATAATAAATATATTTGTTATATTTATATATTAATAAAAATATTTATAATTATATAACTATATATAATTACATATTTATATAAATATATATAAATAGATAAGTATATTAATAATTTTAATTAAATATTTTTAAATATTTTTATTTAAATTTATAATTGTTAATAAATAATTATTTTTTGAAATAATTATAAACATATAATAATTATATTTCAATAATAATATTTTTATTATGTTATTAAATATATATTTACATATTAGTAAACATATTTATAATTATATAAAAATATTTTAAAATATATTATCTATAATTTTAATTATAAATGAATAAAAATATATGTGAATAATTTTTAAATTAAATTCAAAATAAATGAATAATAAATATATTTATGATATTTATATTTATATATATTTATACATTAATAAATATAAATAATTATATAAATATATATTTTTATTTAAATAAATTTATAATTATAAATTAATATTTCTATATAGAATTATTTAAAATTAAAATTAAAATTAAATATTTATATATTAAAATAATTATAAAATTAAAATAAATATTTTTATTATATTTATAATTATACATATTTATATATGAATAAGTATATATGATTATATAAATAAATGCTTAAATATAAATAAATAAATATATATATATATATATTACTATATGAATATATTTATAATTACATACAAATATTTTTAAATTTGTTTATATATATATAAGTAATTTTAAAATTATAAAAAATGTATTTAAATATTAAATATACTTATTATTTTTACTATTATATATTTATGTATTAATAAATTTATATATAAATATATACATATATATAATTGTTTAAATATATTTATAATTATAAATAAATATATTTTAATATATATTTATATAATTAAAATTATAACTAATCACATTTTTTTTCTATTTAAAAACATAAAAAAGTATAGAAATTATGTTTAAATAATAAATATATTTATTATATTTATAATAATATAATAATATATTTATAATAAATATATACAATTATATAATTATATAAGTATATTTATAATTATATGAAAAGATATTTATATATATTTATAATTATATATATATATATTACTAAATCATACTAATTATATTTAAATAATAAATATTTTTATTATATTTAAATCACATCTTTATCAACACATTCTTAGCATTGATAAGGAGTTATCTTTATCATTATTAAATAAGAGATGACAAAATGTATATTTATGAGGGCTATAACATTAGTGCAGAAAATATTTTTTTTATCACCTCTTTGTTAGTGATGATAATGATAACTTTGTATCAGTTCCAAAAAAACACTCTTAAAGACCCGTTTTATCAACGTTATTTATATTTGAATTGATAAAACAATTCTTTACCAATGTTTTTTGGAAAGTGATGATAAAATCCGTCCTTATCATTTAAATAGAATCCTAACACAGTTCTCCTTACTCAAGTCATTCAAGCTCTCATGGATCTTAATCAACACCGCTAATCTCCACCCCCACTGTTGATGGTCTCACTCCCTCACCATGACCATCCCTCCATCTATTATGTGAGTCCTTAGAGTCGATCTTCCTCACTTCAACCACTCTCCCTCCCTCATTGCCACCAATTTTCCTCCCTTTCCATGGTGATCCCTCAAAATGTGTCTCCCTCACTTCCACCACTATCCAACCATCATCGCCACCACTATCCCACCCTCAAAACTGTGAGCCCCCACTATCACTCTCCCTCACTAAAACCACTCTACAACCCTTTTCGGAACTTCTATGCTTACATCCCCGCCACAAACCCTCATCATCACTCTCCCTCTATAGAGCCTCTCTCCCTCCCTTGTCACCACCACTCTCCCTCCCTCACTACCATGAGACCTCTCTGTCACTCTCCCTCTATGTGGTTCTCGCCGCCACTCTCTCTCCCTAATGTTTTTCTCTGCCACTCTCCCTCACTCTCACCTACCATCCCTCTGTCTTCCTTGATCTCTCTTGGGAGAACTGACATCTTCCCTTAATGTTTTAACATTTTTAGTTTTGACTTGGTTATATTTAATTATCTCAATGTATTTTAATGTTGTTTCATATCTTCGCATATTTTTAAGGATTGAAAAAATTTGGGTGACTGGAAGTTGTCATACGTAACATTTATCCATCGATAATTGTTGTTTACCCAAATATTCCTACTCATTTTACAAAATTTCCATGAAATCCTGCTGTAACTTAGGTTTTTAATATACAATTATACATATATTTTAATTTTTAATCATTGATTAAATAATATAAATGTTTTACATAAAATTATATTTACATATTATACTTAATTCACACTGGTCCTTCAGGCCAATATATATATATATATATATATATTTATTTATATTGTAATAAAGTGGCTTGTTTGGTGGGTTATCCCTTGGGGGCTATGACCTACCTTTTAGGCATGTGTGTGTTCATTGTGTGTGTGTTTAATGTAATTGTACACCCACGGACCTAATACAATACATTTATATATTTCAACACATATACATATATATACATATATATGTATATATATGTATATGTATGATAAGAGGATTATATAGAAATATTGAAAATTTAAAAAAATGGGTTGTTCTTTAGATTAATGTACAATTGGTATACATTTTTACTAAATATAATTATTATTATATTTTACAATTTTATTAGAGATAATAATAAAAATAATTAAACAGAAAATAATAAAAAATGAACCTATGTAATAAAATAGGAGAAAGATAGAAGATATTTTCTTATTAAAATGGGAAGAACACAAATTACAAATTTCCCCAGATTTTCTCACATAACAACATTAAAATTTATTACTGAAGATGTAGATAAGGCTTAAAATCTAATCCTATGAATCATAAAACTAAAACACTACTCGAACCACCTCATAACATGTGAATAAAATTATAAATATTAACTCCTCCCTCATAATGTACTCCCACATAGAAAATTTATAGAAATTTTATTTGATCTTTGTGTTTTGAAATAGTTGAAAATTAAATTAGATTCATTGTAAAAGTAGATATCACACTTTCCATTCCTTGAATTATTTTCACCAATATAAAATAATTTCAATAAATATCATTCTACACTTATTATATCATAATAATGGATTATTGTAGCATACATGATTATTTAAGAATGAACTTTCATAGGTTAAAAATTCAACGATTTATTAAATTTATTTATTATATTAAATATTAAAATTATAAAAATAATTATGATGCATATGAACTGAAATAGGATGGAATTTAATTTTATGGAAAAATATAAAAATGATGGTGTGAAATTGTTTATCAAGATTTCAAATAATCATGAATATGACCCTTCTCAAATATTTTTGTGTGTGTTTATGATATGGTTATTCATGACTAATTAGTCAAGAGGAGTTATAAGAATACATGATATTTCAAAAAATAGATTTAAGTAATAAATATTGGACTATGCATTAGGAAGACATAATATAACATATTACTTGTACAAGACTATGTTTTATGGATCTTATGATATGATTACAAGTGTGTGAAAATGATTAAGACCATATCCAGGATGTTATTATATGTGTGAAATATAATGGAGACTGTATTGAGGAAATGTTAATGATAGTTGATGTTTAACTTCACTATTGACCAAAATTTGTTAATAAGTCAATGAGTTATTTCAAAGAATCCATTGTCTATTGTTTGTACTAAATATAAAACATTTTCATCCATACTGAAGTAGGATAACATAAAAGATGGAAACAGATTGAGTGATTCTTGTTTTACTAAACTATGTTCACTCTTCAATAAAATGACCCATATGATAATGAGTTTTCATACTGAATATGTGATGATAAAAAATTATACATTCAATGGATATAACCTCAAAATTAATAAATGAGTTTCCAAATGTCTGTATTCTATTTCAAAAGGACCACAAACCACTAAAAAAGACCAAATGTATGGGTTTTCTTGATAAAGAAATATGAATTGGATGCTATTAATTTTTTATTTTACTATCCAATGATTCTATGTTTTAGGAACCTCTAGGTATGTGAGGATACTGTAAGATAATTTACATGGAATTAAGATACAATAACTAAATATGGGAAACATCTTTACATAGTAGACAAACCTAAGTGGAAAAAATTTATCTTGAGTACCATGAATTTCAATACGATCCAAGAAACTGTCATCTGGTGCTATCAATATATGGAGTGAATCCTTTGGATTTTCAAAGCATCACCAATAGTTTATGACCAGTTATGATGGAAAATTATGTCTTTTCACCATGGTTATGGACAAAATGAAAATACAGTATGTTATATATGCTTCTATTATTAACAAACCAACCTTGAAATTTTATTTATTTTTATTTGGATCCATTTATCAATAATTTGAAATTATTGGGGTAGATAAGTGTTACGTTGTATGATTCCTATAAAAATGATGATTTATTATTGAGATCCATGTTGGATGGGATGATAAATGTCGTACTTTATTATGGATATTTTTCTAGATTTATGATTAATGTCACTCAAGGTTATCCTATTCGTGAATAAGGTACCTAGTCAATTAAGTTTAAATATTCACCAATGAATGTGTTTGTAGGATATCAAACGTTTCTACCCCGTGGACATAAGTACTGATCATGGAAAATTTCATTCAATGGGACTTATGAAGAATAAATATAACTATATATAGTAACATTTGATTAACTGTTTTATAATGTATAATATATGGATACTAATCTTGGTAAAACATTTTTGAAAACCCTTATAAAACTGGTTAGAAAAAAACACCTGTTTTTGTGAATCACCATGCTGGAATTGTTTTTTTGTTATAAAATTTCATGATGTTATTCTTGTTAAAAAAATATATGTGATAGTGTCATTAGAATGTTACAAAATTCACTATGAAAAATAAGGATGGTATTAATTCTTCGATGTACATGATTAACATGGAAATACATGATGAGTTGGCTCTAGTGAATGGTGAAAAAATAGTGTTCTCTTTTTCCATCTATTTAAACTCTTTCTAAAAAATATAGATATCTATTTTCAACTTCATGAATAATGTAATTGTTCGAAATGGGTATTCATTGAATATCAATAATATCATGTTAATGTATGAATAAATTTTAATGGGTATAAAATCACATTAATGTCATATTTTGAGGCATGGAAAATGTATATAACATCATGGTTCCTTTTTTCCATGAGTCCCCATCATAAATTAACGAAGAACTATTTATTTTTCAATGATATATGAAAAGATGATATATTTGTAGAGAAATTTGAAACTACAGAAATGGATATTTATTTACTATTATGTAAATTGGATATGTTCTTTTTTCTAGAGTTCTTTGATATGTTGGTTCACTTGATAGATCACTTGGTAAGATATATTAGATTATATGGTCATACACAATATATATGTATTCAACCTTTGATCGTTATATTAATATTTTTAAAGGGAATTTCATTACTAGAGAGTCAAATAATGGTTTATTATATTTTGATATGTTGTTGGGGAATCTATTGATTTATGTATGAACTACCTATCTGTTCTGGAAAGCATAGGTATACAAAACTCTCATCACACCATGTGACTTGTGGTTCATATAATTTATATAATATATATTTTCAAAATTACTATTACAAATTGGGAATGGGAACACCTTTACATTTTACATAAAAATTTATAGGTTTCCACATATGATGAAATAAAAAAGTAATTATTTTAAATTTGAATCCATCGGGGTTTGAAATCTGAATATCAAATACACATAATCCATAGTTTATAGGTTGGCTTCCATACAATCTTTTTT
The DNA here is from genome assembly GCA_963277665.1 of Viscum album. Lineage (NCBI taxonomy): Eukaryota > Viridiplantae > Streptophyta > Magnoliopsida > Santalales > Viscaceae > Viscum > Viscum album. The sequence goes on from OY728127.1 coordinate 794,024,725, forward strand.
ATAAGTGAACTAAAACTATAGATTGAATTTCAGATCAATTATGTTGGCAGGAAAGATGAACAATTGTGCATGTATTATCTTATAATGGTTAGTAATTAATGTTTATAAATTCTATGAAAAAGAACATGATGAATGAAACACCATAAAAAATAGTGGAGTTACCCTTGTGGCTGAAGTGATGCTTGTATCAGGTTACAGGGATATAATTAAAAATTAATAGAATATGACTTAATTTGGCATCATTACACTAATATGGGAGTTGGATTAACAACCTTATAAATGCATATATTTCAATGATTTGGGATGATAACAAGAGTGCTACTAAAATATATGAACATGGATTATTGAATACAGATTTCAGTAAGGAATTGTTAAAAAAAACCATTTATAATGAAATCAATAGCTATAAAAAAATTTATGTTATGGGTCCTACAAGATGAATGTGGACAATTGTTCTGTTATCAACCAAAACCACATTAGGTTCTGATTTCAATTCAACTAACTTTGACGCTTTCATTAGTTTTTTTTCAGTAATTTCCCAGAGATCCTAATATAGACAGTGACATGTATCTTTCATGAGAGAATAATTAATGGATTTGGATAATAATTTATGGAGTTAAATCCATTAATACTAAAAAATATATTTCAATAATCAAGTTATATTTTTTCAATATACATTTCATTACCAAAATTAATTAATTTCCATTATTAAATTTACAAAATCTAAATTAAATTTTAAACCAAATCTGTTGATAACTTTATTATCAAATGATGATGCTCTCAATACTATGGAACAACATGATTATCATCATGTTGGTGCTCCAAATGAAGTGGAACAACACCCTTCAACACATGTTGATGATAAAATCCAAAGGAAAAAAATATTTATGATGATGAAGATGAGGAAATTCTAGATGATGAACAATCAGTGTAACATCCCAAGATTTCGAAACCTACTTTTATTATATAAATATTTTATTTAATGGTTTTATTTATAAATAAAAACCTTAAAATAATATTTTTGTGACATTTTTCATTGAAAATAATATTTGAAATCAAGTGTTTTAATAATAGTACATATAACTATTATTTATAGTTTCGAAATTAATATTTTAAAGAAAAATACTATTTTTCATTATTTAAAAAAATATTTTTTAAACAAAAATATTTATTATTATTTTTGTAAAATAGAGTTCATTATTATATAATTAATAAAGGTAAAACATTGTAAAAAATTTATTATTACTACTCTTTATAGAATATATTATATATATATATATGAGATATATTATTGAAAATTTATAAATTACATATATATATATATATTTAATATATTATTAAAAAACATATATTATATTTATGCCTTAAATAAAAATTTAATTTGATTCATTTATATTAAAAAATAAAATAAATATATATATGCAGAGTTGAACAAACTAAAATAATAATATATATATATTGAAATTTAAAAATAATAAAATAAAAGATTACATATAAGAATTTTTTTGTAAATATAAATATATGAGTTATGAAAATATGATTTATATATAAATATAAATAGTTATTTTCTAAACAATTGTCTACCTGATGAGTCTCCATAATGTTCATCGCTTGGCTTACCCCACATCAAGCCCTCTACTTTGATTCCAATCACGTGACCCAGCCAAACTACACACCCCTTCTGTGATTCACTTTGTTATCCATGAAGGTCATCGCCCGATAGAGACGCTCCACATGCCCCTGTCACCGTCCGCCTCTACTACACCAGCTGGGCATCACTGCCCCTTTCATCCTCATAATTTTTTTTGAGTCAGTCTGGATTTGATCCTAGGTTTTTTCATCTAGTATTATAGGGTTCTTACCTCAAAGCCAAGCCACAACTACAGAACATGTATTTGTGTAATGAGGAAAATGTGTTTCATTGCACCACCTACACACCACATGTCCCCAGCGAGGCCCATCGTGGCCAACCATGGGATAATTATATATATATAGTTCGAGTTATATAAATATATTTTTAAATATACTTTATTATAATTATAATTATAAATATATATATATATATATATATTAAAATAAATATAAAATAATTTAAAAAATTAATAATAAATTTACGAAAGGGGTTCGAGTATGAGTTGGCAAGGCCAACCCATAGACGCAGATTTATTAGAAGGAATACATAACCACCAGAAAAGGTGGGGTATGGTCATAAACAATAGAGCAATCACAAAATTATAATAAATATAATTATTATATTTATATATTAATATAAATATTTATAATTATATAACTATATATAACTATATAATTATATAAATATATATAAATAGATAAATATATTTATAATTTTAAATAAATATATTTTGATATATTTATTTAAAGTTATAATTGTTAATAAATAATTATATATTGAAATAATTATAAACTTATAATGATTATATTTCAATAATAATATATTTATTATATTTTTATTTATATATATTTATATATTAGTAAATATATTTATAATTATATAATAATATTTTAAAATATATAATCTATAATTATAATTATAAATAAACAAAAATATATTTAAATAATTTTTAAATTATAATCAATATAAATGAATAATAAATATATTTATCATATTTATATTTATTTATATTTATATACTAATAATTATATAGAATTATATAAATATGTATATTTATTAAAATAAATTTATAATTATAAATAAATATTTCTATGTAGATTTATTTAAAATTATAATTATATTTAAATATTTATATATTAAAATATTTAAAACATTAAAATAAATATATTTATTATACTTATAATTATATATATTTATATATGAAAATGTATATATAATTATATAAATAAATACTTATATATATATATAACTATATGAATATATTTATAATTACAGAAAAATATTTTTAATTATATATATATATATATATAAGTAATTTTAAAATTGTAATAAATGTGTTTAAAAACTAAATATATTTATTAGTTTTAATATTATATATTTTTATATTAATAATTTTATATATAATTATATACATATATATAATTATATAAATATATTTATAATAATTATTAAATATATTTAATTATATAATTATATAAATAAAATTATAACTAATCTCATTTTTTTCTATTTAAAAACATAAAAAATTATAAGAATTATGTTTAAACAATAAATATATTTATTATATTTAAAATAATATATAAATATATATAATAAATATATATAAATATATAATTATATTAATATATTTATAATTATATGAATATCTATATATATATATATTACTAAATTGTACTAATTATTTTTAAATAATAAATATATTTATTATATTTGAAACACATATTTATCAACAAATTCTTAGCATTGATAAGGAGGTATCTTTATCATCGTTAAAAAAGAGATGACAAAATTTATATTTATGAGGGCTATAACTTTAGTGCTGAAAATATACTTTTTATCACATCTTTTTTAGTGATGATAATGATAACTCTTTATCAGTTCCAAAAAACACTGGTAAAGACCCGTTTTATCACCACTATCTATATTTGAATTGATAAAACCATTCATTATCAATGTTTTTTGGAATGTGATGATAAAATCATTCTCTATATTTTAAATATAATCCTAACACATTTCTCCTCACTCAAGTCTTTCAAGCTCTCACGAATCGGAATCAACACCGCTGCTCTCCTTCCCTCACCGCTGATGGTCTCACTCCCTCACCACCACTATCCATCCATCTATTATGAGAGTCCTCAGAGTCGATCTCCCTCACTTCCACCACTCTCCCTCCCTCATTGCTTCCAACATGCCTCCATTGCCGCTGCGAGCCCTCAAAATATGTCTCCCTCGCTGCTGCCACTCTTCAACCATCGTTTCCACCAGTATCCCACCCTCACAACTGTGAGCCCTCACTATCACTCTCCCTCACTAAAACCACTCTACCACCATTTTCAACACCTCTATGCTTCCCACCCCTCCATAAACCCTCATCATCACTCTCCCACCATGCAGCCTCTCTCCCTCCCTTCTCACCACTGCTCTCCCTCCTGCATTACCGTGAGACCTCTCTGTCACTCTCCCTCCCCTTGGTTGCCGCTTCCACTCTCTCTCCCTAATGTTTTTATCTTACACTCCCCCTCAACTTCACCTACCATCCCTCTCTCTTCCTTGATCTCTCATGGTTAAACTGGCATCCTCCCTTAGTGTTTTATCATTTTTAGTTTTGACTTGGTTGTATATAATTTTCTCAGTGGATTTGAATGTTGTGTCATGTCTTCGCATATGTATAAGGAGTGAAAAAATTTGGGTGGCTGAAACTTTTCATACTTAACATTTATCCACCGATAATTTTTGGTTACTCAAATATTCCAACTCATTCTACAAAATATCCATGAAATGCTGCTGCACTCTAGGTTTTTAATATACAATTATACATATATTGTAATTTTTAATCATTGAAGAAATAATATAAATGTTTTACAGAAAACTATATTTACATATTATACTTATTTCACATTGGTCCTTCAGGACAATATATATATATATTGCAATAAAGTGGCTTGTTTGGTGGGTTATTCCTTGGGGGCTATCACCTGCCTTTCAAGCATGTGTGTGTTCACTGTGTGTGTGTTTAATGTAATTGTACAACCATGAACCTAATATAATACATTTATATAATTCAATACACACACACACACACACACATATATATATATTTACATATATAATTATATAAGTATATATATGATAAGAGGATTATATTGAAATATTGAAAATTCTAAAAAATGGGTTGTGCTTTAGATTGATGTACAATTGGTATAAATTTTTACTAATTATAATAATTATTATATTTTACAATTTTATTAGAGATAATAATAATAATTAAATAGAAAATAATTACAAATGAACTTATGTAATCATATAGGAGAAAGATAGAAGATATTTTCTTATTTAAATGGGAAGAACACAAATTACAAATTTCCCCACGTTTTCTCACATAACTATATTAAAATTTATTGCTGAAGATTTAGAGAAGGCTCAAAATCAAATACTATGAGTCATATAACTAAAAAACTACCCAAACTACCTCATAACATGTGAATAAATTAATAAAAATGAACTCCTCCCTCATAATGTACTCCCACATAGAAAATTTATAGAAACTGTCCTTGATCTTTGTGTTTTGAAATAGTTGAAAATTAAATCAGATTTACTATAAAATTAGATATAACACATTACATTCCTTGAATAATTTTCACCAATAAAAAATAATGTCAAAAAATATCATTCTTCACTTGTTATATTAGAATAATGGCTTCTTGTAATATAAATTATTATTTAAGAATGACCTTTTATAGGTTACAAATTCATAGTTTTTTTAAATTTATTTATTCTATTAAATATTAATGTTATAAGATTAATTAGGATGGATATGAATTGAAATAAGATTTATTTTAATTGTATAAAAAATCAAAAGAGGATGGTGTGAAATTGTTTATCATGATTTAAATGATCATGAATCTGATCCTTCTCAAATATATTTTATGTGTTTCTACTATTGTAATTCAAGACTAATTTGTCTAGAGGATTTATAAGAATACATGATATTTCACAAAATAGATTGGAGTAATAAATATTGGACTATGCACTGGGAAAAGATAATATATCCTATGACTTGTACAAGACTACATTTTATGGATCATCTGATATGATTACAAGTGTGTAAAAATGATTAAGACCATATCCAGGATGTGATTATAGGTGTGAAATACGATAAAGACCGTATTGAGGAATTGAAAATGATAGTTGAGGTTTAACTTCACTATTGTCCAAAATTTGTTAATAAGTTAATGAGTATTTACAAAGACTCCATTTTATGTTGTTTGTACTAAATATAAAACATTGTAATCCATACTGAAGTAGTATAATTTAAAATATGGAAATAGATTGAGTGATTCTAGTTTTACTGAATTACATTCACTCTTCAATAATTTGATCCCATAAGATAATGAGATTCCTTACCGAATATTTCATGCTAGAAAAATTATACGTTCAATGGATATAACCTCAAAATAAATATATAACATTCCAAATGACTGTAAACTATTTCAAAAGCACCACAAACCACTTAAAAAGATTGAATGTGTGGGTTTTCTCGATAAGGGAAATATGAATTGGAATCTATTAATTTTTTTATTGTACTATCCAATCAGTCTATTTTTTAGGTACCTATATGGAAGTGAGAATACTGTAAGATATTTTACGTGGAATACATATACAAGAACTAAATATGGGAAACATCTTCACCTTGTAGACACTCCTAAGTGGGAAACAATTGATCATGAGTATCATGAATTTCAATATGATCCAAGAACCCTTCATCTGGTACTATCAATATATGGAGTGAATCCTTTGGATATTCAAAGCCTCACCCATAGTTCATGACCAGTTATGATGGAAAATTATATGTTTCCACCATCATTATAGACAAAATAAAATTATAGTATATTATCTATTCTTATATTATTACCAAACCAACCTTGAAATTATATTTATTTTTAGTTGAATCCACTTGTAAATGATTTGAAATTATTGTGGTAGGTAGGTGTTACATTGTATTATTCCTATAAAAATGATGATTTATTATTGAGATCCATGTTATATGGGATGGTAAATGCCATTCATTCTTATGGAATTTTTTCACGATTTATGAAACATGTAACTCAAGGTTGTCCCATATGTGAATAAGGTACATATTAAATTAGGTTGAAATATTCATCAAGGAATGTTTTTCTAGGATTTTAGACGTTTTTGCCCCGGGGACATAAGTACTGATCTTGGAAAATGTCATTCAGTGGGAGTTATGAAGAACAAATTGAACTATCTCCAGTAACAGTTGATCAACTATTTTAGAATGTATAATATATGGACACTAATTTTGGTAAAACATTTTTGAAAACCCTTATAAAAATAGGTTAAAACAAAACCTCCGTTTTTTTGAATCACTATGATGGAATTGTTTTTATGTTATAAAATTTCATGATGTTATTATTGTCATAAAAATATATGTGATAGTGTCATTAGAATGTTACTAAATTAACTATGAAAAATAAGGATGAAATTAATTCTTGGATGGACATAATTCAGATGGGAATACATGAAGAGTTGGCTCTAGTGAAGGGTGAAAAAATAGAGTTCTCTTCTTCCATCTATTTAAAATATTTCTAAAAAATAGAGATATCTATTTTCAACTTCATGAAAAATGTAATTGTTCTAAATGGGTATTCATTGAATAATAATAATATCATGTCAGTGTATGAATTAATTTTAATGAGTATAAAATCACATGAAGGTCATATTTTGAGGCATGAATAAATGTATATACCATCATGGTTGATTTTTCCCATGAATTTCCATCATACATTAACCAATATTTATTTATTTTTTGATGAAATATGAAAATATGATATATTCCAAGAGAAATTTCAAACAACGGAAATGGATATTGTTGTCCTGTTATGTAAATTGGATATGATATTTTTTATAGCGTTCTTTGATATGTTGGTTCACTTGATAGATCACCGGGTAAGAGATATTAGATTATATGGTCATATACATTATATATGGATTCACCCCTTTAAATGTTATATTAATATTTTGAAAGGGAATTTGATTAGTGAAGAGTGAAATAAGGTTTTATTATACTTTGATGTGCTACTGAGGAAGCTATTGATTTATGTACCAACTAACTATCTATTACGGAATGCATAGGTCTACAAAACTCTCATCACACCATGTGACTTGTGGTTCATATAATTTAAAGAATATATTTTTTCAAAATTACTATTACAGATTCAGAACAGGAACACCTTTAAATTTTTCATAACAATTTATAGGTTTCCACATATGTTGAAATAAAAAAAGTAATTATTTTAAATTTGAATCCACTAGGGTTTGAAATCCGAATATCAAATACCCATAATCTATAGTTTATAGGTTGTCTTCTATAAAATATTTTTAATAAGTGAACTAAAAAACTAGATTCAATTTTAGATCTACTATATTGGATATCAAGATGAAAAATTGTTCATTTATTATATTATAATGGTTAATAATTAATGTTTATAAATTCTACAAAAATGAATATGATGAATGCAACACCATACACAATAGTGGAGTTACCCTTGTGACTAAAGCAATGCTTGTATTAGGTTACAGGGATATAATTAAAAATTAATAGAATATGACTTAATTTTTCATCATTACACAAATATGGGAGTTGGATTAACAACATTATAAGTGCAGATATTTCAATGAAGTGGGATGATAACAAGAGTGATACTAAAATAGATGAATATGGATTATTGAATATAGATTTCGATAAGGAATTGTTCAAAAAATAACCCTTTATAAGGAAATCAAGTGCTATAAAAAAATTTATGTTGTTGATCATACTAGATGAATGTGGATAGTTGTTCTTTTATCAACCAAAACCACATTAGGTTCTGATTTCAATTCAACTAACTTTTACCCATTCATTATTTTTTTCAATAAATTTTCAGTGCTCTTAATATAGACATAGACATGTATGTTGTAGGAGACCATAATGGATGGATTTGGATAATTCTTTAAGGTGTTAAATCCATTAATCCTTAAAAATATTTCAATAATCAAGTTATATTTTTTCAATATACATTTCATTACCAAAAAATATTGAATTTTCAGTGCTGAATTTACAAAATCATAATTAAATTTTAAACCACATCTGTTGATAATTCCATTATCACATGATGATGCTCTCAATAATAAGGAACAACATGTTTCTCATAATTTTGGTGCTCCAAATGAAGCGGAACAACACCCTTTTACACATGTTGATAATACAAATCCAAAGGAACAAAATATCCATGATGATGAAGATGAGGAAATTCTAGATGATGAACAATCAATGTATCATCCCAGGATTTCCAAACATAGTTTTATTATAATAATATTTTATTTAATGGGTTTATTTATAATTAAAAACCTTCTAATAATATTTTTGAGACAATTTTCTTTGATTTTTTTTGAAATCAAGTGGTTCAATAACAGTACTTATAACTGTTATTTATATTTTTAAATTAATATTTTAAATAAAAACACTGTTTTTCATTATTTCATAAAATATTTTTTAAATAAAAATATTTATAATTATTTTTGTAAAATGGAATCTATTATTATAATATTATATAAGGGATAAATATTTTAGAAAATTATTATTACAACTCTTTATAGAATCTATATTATAAATATATGATATATATTATTTAAAATTTATAAATTACATATATATATTATTAATATATTATGAAAAAACGTATTCTATATTTATGTTTTAAATAAAAATTTAATTTGAATCATTTATATTGAAAAAATTATTTGTGTATATATATATATTTGAAAAAAATTAAAATATATATATATATATATATTGAAATTTAAAAATAATAAAATAAAAGATTATATATAAGAATTTTTTTTGTAAATTTAAATATATGAGTTATGAAAATATAAATTGTATATAAATATAAATAGATATTTTCTACACAACACCCTATATATATAGATTTTAAAAAATGAATTAATGATTATTTAATATATTATTATAATAATTATGAGTTGAGAAAACAAAAAGATAACATAAATGTGTAATAATGACAGGGACAAAAACAAAAGTTCAAAAAGTTAGATGTAAATCTAAATGAATGAAAACATGATGTTTAAAAAAATGAGTTAAAATAAAAATGGATAAAAGTAAATCTATAATAATATAACAAAAATTTAATGATGACTTTATAGAAAAAATGTGAATTGGGAAATAAATTATGAAAGCATGAGTTAAAAAATAGGACAACGATACAGATAATAAAAAAAAGATATGTCTTTATTTAATAAAAAATGATAAATAAGATAATAATGTATAATATAATAATATATTATTAAAATGATTATATAATAAAATAATAATATGTTATTAATATGTTGACATGACACAATAGGATATAGAGTTGATAGATCAGAAAAAATGATGAAACATGGAAAAAAAATGTGGAAACATGATAATACAACATAATAAAATAAAATAATGATTGACATGAAAAATAAAATAATAATATATGAATTGTGAAATGGAAAAATCAAATCAAATTTTTTTTTCCTGGTGGAATTAGAATTACTTCTAAATGAATCTTTTTATATGTGTTATATATGGAACCACTTCTCAAATTTAAAATGAATTATTATTTCAAACAATAAAATTATTCTCATTCCTTTAATCCGCATAACGAGAAAACATTTCCCACACCCCACTATTGGACAATATCAATTTGATGTGAATGATTTAGGGTAAAAAAATATAAAACCAAACCTTCGGCTATCCTTATAATCTAATATATATATATGTATGTGTGTGTGTGTGTGCATGTAAACCACCTTTTCACACCATGCTTAATCTGCACTATCTTCTGCATCCTTCTTGATTGAATCTAATGTCTCCAAACCTCAATAAAAGGGGTTGTTGGTTCATTTCATCACTATATGGGAATTATTATTTTCAATTATAGTTGTAAGGGTTGTATTTATTTTTTATTATTTACTTTTCAAAGAAATACATATATGGATATACATATATATATATATATAATTATCTAAGATCATATATTTTTATTTCAAATTATGTATATGTTAAATTTTCCTTATTTAATGGATAGTTTTTCTAAAATTTTATCATGGTAGGAGATTAGTTATGATTTTGGCTATTTATGTTCTTCAAAATATACTTAATTTTCTATAAGGGTGTACTAATATTACTTGTAGTCTTTGATTTGAATTCTTTATGGGATAAAATTATCTCCAGCAGTTTGTATAAGTATATAATTATGTATACATTTGTACTAATAAATATGTATTCTATTTTATATATTTATTTTTTAGTACAAAAATATAGAAGGGGGAAATTATTTCGCTTCAAACATATATTTATCTAAAATTTCATTTTTGTAAGGATGCACTAAAATTATTTTTAGATTTTAATTCTTGGTTTTATTAAATTATGGAGGGGGTTGTATTGTTGTGTAAAAAAATATAACTATATATGTAAATGTGAATACTATATATTCTTAACCATAATAGTATATATGAATTGTTTTCTCGATGTAGATGATCTATATGTAAATTATTGCAGTTTTTAAGGATGAAATATTATTACTATATTATGTTTTTTTCCAAAAATTACATATATATGTGTATATACAAGCCAACATACACATATAATGCTTAGTATATTCAATATATATATTTATGACACGTGTTTTTTCAATGAATATTATATTTATGAACTTATGTATTGACATAGTTTTCCAAATTTATTTTTGTAAGGGTGATATTCATTATGTTATTATATGTGTAATCCTACATGAAAGTAAAAACATTTACCCATATTTATCAACCCTTTTTGGCGTGGCATCGTACAAGAGGGGGTTTTTTAAATCATGAAATAGTTTTATGATTACCAACCACATACAAAAATACATATATAATTACATATATGTATATATTTATATATATACTTATATACAGATATATGAATTTATGTATAAACAACCATAGTATAGTTATTCATTATCATTTATTTAAAAACTATAATTGGCATTTAACAACCTCTAAAAAAATGACTATTTATATTATATTCCTACAGACATTTTTTTACCCAAATAAAATGGGATAAATATTATCATTTAATGTGTAATTATGAAAATTTTATCATTCCATGTGTGAAACTATGTTCTCCCCTCATGGTATGTCATGCATACCTAGTTATGGTCACTGTCTAATTTATATATTACATTCCATGCATTTTAGAGTGCATGTATGTATTTGTTTCAATACCCTAATAATTTATGTATTAGAAATAGTGTTATTTAATAAATTATTCAAATTAATATTTTTGTGATATTGTATGGATTAAGAATTAAACTTCTCAAAGTGGTGTGAGACACATTGTATTGTCGAAAGATTATGTACCTCAAGAATTTATCATTGAGTTTATTTTCATCTATCATTAAGATTCATATAAATAAAAGTGGTATGTGAAACTTTTATTTAAATTCATATTTTTATAAGACATATGAGAAAATAATTGGACTTAGTATGTGTTAGGTAGGGACATCTATATCCCCTCGGTGCATCGGTAGGTCTAATGTGAGAAACAATGGTCTTGGAATGAGGCATTGAAAAAATGGTTATTTAGGGTCTTGTCACAAGGCCTTGATAGTATGATTATTTAAGGTCTATGAACGAGGACTTGAAGATATTCTTATCACATCCCTCATTATGAATTCCCTAATTATTAATCTAGTATGTTAAATTCCTTGTGATTATTCAACTATAAGAATATCCATGATTAATGATTATTCCCTAATGAACTTGTATTAATCAGTTTTACATTTTCAAATGAACATGGTAAAGTGTATTATATTTAAGTATATACTTATATTGAAATTAATATATTTGAAATCCTTAAAAATAGTGTTTAAAACGTATTTATCATTTCATGGTTTGAATTTATGTGTTGAATAGTAAATGACATTGTTGTCTATTTAAAAACATGAAGATATATTATTTAATGTGTAAATTTATACCTGTACCCCTAGCATGTCATAAAAAATTATGTAACGTCATTAACTAGATTATAGGTGTCATTCCATACATTTTTGTTTATGTAAATTCATATTTTATAATGTATTTTATTCATAACCCTGAAATATATTTAGCAGTTTTGAGCATGAGTTTATCCTTAAAGTTGTTCCAGAATCTCTCAACAAAATGATGTTGAATTTTTATGAGGAATGTTAATTTCACAAGTTAAATCATATATTTTAAACTAATATTTTAAAAACAATATTTCTTAATTGTTTTTTTCAAAACCCCTTACCAGGAACTTTATGGTCACCCTATGAATTATAATCACTTTTATAGGTTTATCAAATTTTTTGCATTGAAACTCTATTGTAGAAGCAATACGCTGAAGAATCATTGTTTTCAATTTTGTGTTTTTGTTGAAATGTAAGTCATGGGTCTAAGTTTCCATAACCTAGACTGGTAAAATGTCCTCTATTGTAATAAATGTTTTAAATTTATTCATTATTATTTTATAAAAAATACATAGAATTTATAAGGGCTTATTCTGGTTTCTAGGTCTCAGGTCCTTATAATCAGTGTCCTTGAAAAAGAAATTGAATCATTTCATGATGGTATCAAAAAAATATAATTATTCAGAGAAAAAAAGGAATCAAAATGCATGTTGGTTGGAATTCATGAATCCATCCAATTATCCTCAACCATGGATTTTTTAGTAGTTACATTGATCTCACCACCCACATGTAGATACTGACTAATTTATTCTCATGTAATTTTTCCCATGCTTAAGACTATGATTCAGGAAGATATTAGAATAAAACTATGATATATTTTCCATATTTTACTAAAAAAATAATAAAATTTTGACCTAATATTAATTATCCCTTAAATAGATCATTTTAATGTATTTCTCACAAATGAAATTTTTATTAATGAAGCTATAAATGATCATATAAAATTTATAACAATTGTTTGGAATTTTTACCTAAATTATGCTTAAGGGAGAATAAACACACCCACCATTATTGTATGCACACTAGATAAGAAAACTTATGTGGGATGATTTTATTGGTTGGTGTGGGGAGACACATTTTTAAGTGCATGTGACATATAGTAAATATCCTGAAAATATATCTATTAATCAATTTAATTATGAGTTGTTAATTTTTGAAACAACAACTTATTGGATCATTATTAATAGAAAATATGACTAGAGGGGGTGAATAGTATCTTTAAAAATACGGTGTCAAAAAAAATCACAGTTTATAAAAATTAAACATTACTGAGTATAGAGTTTATCTATTGACTTCCTTTATAATTAAAAAGTAAATAACATAAGTATTCATAGTGGTTTTAATCACCAAGATACTATTCCACTACTCAATATACTATAATCTTTTTGGATATTGGAAGCCAATGAGAAACTACAGTTGAAATTGGTGAAAACCTTATTATAGACCCAACCTTTTAAATAAGATGGAACCACATCTCAGTCATTTTACAAGACACTCATCCAAGTTTTTATGTTTATTTTTCATCATGATTAAAAACTATAAAATCCATTTGGGTGGTAGAATAACCATAGATGTTAAAACCTTAGTTTTATGGTAAAATCAGAAAGGAGTCCCAATAAATAAAAACAAAACAAATAAAGATCATGTGATGAAAACAAATATAATTGATGCAAAAAATGATATTAATGTCAAAAAGTTGGATCCCAAGGATCGTTTATCACTTTCTGGATTAAATGTAAAATATATAGTCCATTGGAGATCAAAATAGGAATGAATAAGTCATAGAAGATCATGAAAAATAAAGAGTAGTAAAATGTGGAAGAATTTTTTTCATGTTGTCTAAATGAATGATCTGTAATAATATATGATTTTATACCACTAAGAGATATCTTGGATCACAAAAATTAATATCTATTAGGATCATGTAACTAACCAATATGTGCATGAAACTTTTTAGTGAAAATTAATTAAATATAACAACTATTAATTTTTATTATTTAAAGCCTCACTGAATAAAATTTAATTGAAATCATGCTTCATATTTCATCATAAATTATTAAAATAGAACATTAAATATATTATTTAAAATAATTGTAATTTATTTAAAATTATAAAACAATTGAATAAAATATATAATAATTTCTATTATACATGTATAAATTGAAGAAGTAAAATACAGCATCATTTGACTTTAAATATACTTATAAAAAAGGTAATAAAAAGGCTACAACAAAATTTTGAACACTAAAAAAATTAATTTCAACATAATATAATAAAAAATTTATCAATAGACTTTATTTTTGAAATAAAATTAAAAATTTTAAACAAAAAAATTAGATAAATTTTTCATCTAATAGTAGAATTATTGTTTTTGGTAGTGACTCATGACCCACCAATGAAGCCAGAGAGTGGTGGCTCATGATATATTTCCATGACAATAAAAATTACATAATATTTAATTTTATTCATTAATTTACATTCTATAATATGTTTGGATATATTAAGGATTAGTGTTTTAGAGAATTAGAACATAGTTCATACCTATCATCCCATGTTTATACAATGTGGAAACTAATAAAACATTATCCATTTATTTCAAACTATAAAACATTTAAATTAAACATGGTTTCTTTCCATGGTTGACCATCACAATTTTCTACTTGATCCATGTCCCTATTTTACTTATGAAAAACATTTTAAAAGATGGGATGAGAACAAAATCTTAGTAAGGGATACAAATCAAAAGTAAAAAATTAGTTCATGACAGACATGAAAACCCATAGAAATATACTTTTCTAGAAAACATTACATTTTACCCAAAAATTTAATTAACATTCCATTAAAAAGATCAATTTTTTTATATTTTTAATATAAATTTTCCCCCTAAAAAATCATTAGAATGTATATAATGATAATGTAGTCACCTTGGTACAATATCATATAGAACCATTATATAACCCTTATAGGTTGGATTTAAATTATTGCCAATATCCAATATAATTCTTCGGAGAACAAAATCATCACCCGATGCATTGGATCACTATCTAGGTGAACCCATAATTTAAGCTATAACAAGCACACCTAGAAATATCTAGTTGCACCCAATATTTTTAAATTCAATTAATCACAACACGAATAAATGATTTAAAAAATGTACATGGAAGAAAAAGAGTTTTACCAAAAACCATAAAAGATGATATTTGAAAACAAAATCACCTTATTAGTTCAGAAACACTTGAATTTTAAAAAACATTAAAGAATGAAATTAAACAAAAAATACCATGATAATAGTTTACTTATTCAAATATAGTTTCAAATATGTTATATATTATCCTTAAATGGGAATAAGTGTGTATAACATTAAAATTTACCCAATAAAAAAAATTGGGATGAATTTTTTACCTTGAGTATAATTCATCACGTATGTATTTTATATTCCTAAATAATAAACATCTGTTCATTATTTAAATTAATTATAACCTTTTACAGTTTTTTTATTCCTTTTATATATCTTATTAACATTTTATAACAATTAAATATTTATTTAATTTCATGTTGTATATTTTGATGATATTCGGTTAGTGAGTCCAAAATGAATTTGGTATGATTGAAATTGTATAAAAAATCATTATTCCATCGTCTTTGGATAATATTAATGACATAATATAAACTTTTATACAAAAATTATACATTTAAAATGATCCATTTATGTGTTTTTATGAAATATTGACAACCTCAAAATGATGAAGACGTTTGGACATACGTATCCATGAGTAATGTTTCCATTTTTAAATTATCAATATAGAAAAGGTAATTATTATTCAATATGATGATAATTATCATAATATCATAAATAAAATATTAATAATTTAAATTTACTTATATAATTCATCCATGTGATGTGGTGGTGAAAAATGAATCACATCACTTCATGGTGGTGATATTTCACATGTACATACAAACAACATTATTATTTTTGTGTGCATGTAATGGAATGAAACTAAATGATATATTATTCTTTAGAATTGATAAATATGACCTTAATATCCTATGTAATCATTAATTCCATCAATATTACCATTCTATAGATATGATGGTGGAAATCAAATTATATATGTTCATGAGGTTGAAGTCTCTAGTACGTAAGAACGCTTAGTTCTACTCCCATTGGTGAAAATAGAGATGGATTTAGGTGATGATATTAACATAATAACATATAATTATATTTAGGATACTATATTAATTATTTCATCATGGATTCAAATTCTTTGAAGGAATTAGAGGAATTAAAATAGAATCACTTAATTAAAATTGATACCTCTCATTTATATGACATCCATGGATTAACAACTTATCATCTATAATAAGGGTGTTTTTCTTAAAAAAGACCTATAGAATTTGAGGAGGGATTAAAAGAATGTATTTTGGTAGATATTAAATGAATTAAATAGTTTTTAAGTGTTAATAAAATAAAATAATGGATTTCCTTTTATAGGAGAGGAGAGGGGTACTCTTGGATTTCATCAAAATATTAAATTAATATAAATTAAATTTCAATTAATAATGGATCCAAAGTGATTTATTTATCATATAGTATGATTTGTTGTTTAATTCCATTTTAAAATAAAATATATACATGTTATTATTATTTTTTAACCATTGTCTTTTTGTTTTAACCCTTTTAAATCTTACCATTATATTATTCAATTTTCATTTTGAGTGTTAACATAATTAAAATTAATTTAAAAATGACAAATAAATGTTTCATTGATGAGTCTTTATGGAATATTACAATTATTTGGATGATATTTATATTTAAATTAATTTTATGTAATTTAAAAAATTATTATTATTTAGAAATATAAATAATGATAATTTTCACCCAATTCAATTGTTGTATTTTTAGAAATATCATAACAACAAGATAAATTTGGAAAAATACTTATTAAACATAAAAAAATTTCAATTTATCTAATAAATTAGTATATGTTATTAAAAATCTCAAATTATATTTATTTATGGTTTTAATAACATTTATTTGGTATTTAATTTAATTAAATATTTACTACACCATAATTATATAAGACATTAATTAATTTATTTATTTCCTAAAAATTTAAAATACATTATCATGATATAGATTGACCTTTTAGCTTTAAAAATAATATTTTATAGTCTATGAGATCCTTTTTATTAATCCATAATAAAAAATTTCACTTCTTAAAAACAAGTGTGAAAAATTGACTTTTCATTTCAATATAATGTTATAAATATCACACTCTCATCAATGTGGCCTCTAAAGGTCATAATTTCAGACTAATACTGTTTTTGATTAAAAAAACTAATCCAATTAAATTAGGGAAAGTTTTATGGTAATCAAATAATATTTATTATATTATTTTTACCATTACTTACATGATATAACTTTTCTCGCATTTACAAATAAAAATACAACAGCTATTATTCATAATATAAAAAAATAATTGTGACCTATTTACATAATTTAGATATTCTGATTCTAAATATTGAAATAAGGTTTCAAAATAAAAATAAATTAAATTCAAATATTAATAATTAAAAATTATTCATATTGAAGGAAAGAGAAATGGATTTTTTATGTAAAAATGTTAAAATGATCAAATATTTTTCAATCAATTTTCATTAAAAAATTTATTCTACCCGGAAAGCTCAGCCTGAGACAATGTCCCTGACCATTTATTAAAATAAAGGAAATGTACAGCAAGAAAGCAACACAAGAAATAAAATCAACTACATATCATAGGAATCATACTCGTCCCCAAAGCCATGATCCATTACTTCCACCCGTAGTATTCGACTCCCACTCTGAGCTTTCATATTGTGCTAGAGTCTTGACATAATTATTTTTGAGATTTAGCTTTTCAAAAAATTGATTCTAATTAACTAAATTGGATTAACTATTTAAAAAAATCAATTTATACTTTAAAACCATTCAAATATATAAAAAAACTCTATAAATCAGTTTTAGAAAAATATCAATTTTCATTTTAAATAGAAATTTTTAACTATTTATCATAATATGTATGTTATCAGAAAATTACCAAAAATTAAACTAAATTAACTTTTGATATTATGAATTCCATGAAGAAGATTATTTTTCGAATATAATTTTTAATTTTTTCAAAAAAAATAGTAATAGAATGTTTACCATTAATTTGAAAAAACACATCATTTTTTGAATATTAATGTTTTTTACAATTAAACTATATTAATCATATACTAAATTGGAGATAATATCTATTTTAATTACTATATAATTTATAAATATATTAAAAATAATTATTCAATCAGTAGATGGGTTTTTAAATTCTTCCCCCTTTTGGAAATTGCTTCCTCAAACTTTTTATCCTCATATTAAATAAGTGAGGATATATTTACCAAATATAGTTTGCAGATTTCCATGTTGCCTATTAATCTATTTCAATGTTTCATAAATCCATATTCTAATGAATCACATTATTCTGAAACACTTTCTCTCTACAGTTAAAAACATGAACTAGATATTCCTCATAAGAATTATTCTCTTCAAAGTGAACTAATTATAGACTCAAAAAATGATCTTGATCACGCATACATGTTCATCACATTGATACATAAAAAACATTATGTACATCAGGTAAAATTAAAGGAAAATCCACTATTTAGGAAACTAATCCAACCTTATATAGTATTTCACTAGTTCTGATGAACCGTGGACTCGACATCCCCTTATTACCAAAATGAATCACACTTTTAGATAGATAAACATAGAAAAAGGAATGATCACCTGCCTCAATATAGATAACCTTCCTCAATTTATCTGTATATCCTTTCTTCCCACTCTGATATGTCCTCATGTGTTTCTGAATCAACTGAAAATTCTCTTAGATTTCCTCTACCAATTATTGTCCCCTCAAATTTCTTCCTCCTAATTCATCCTAAAATGATAGATTTAATCACCTATTTAAATAAAATTAATGAAATGGTATAATCTTTATACTGTAATGAGATTTTTTTATTATAAGAAAACATAAAAAAGGAATGTTTTGACCCCAAAATACCTGGTAATCTATTTAACACGAACATAGAATATCCTCCATGGCCTAAATTATTTGTTCTGACTATCCATCAGAGTGATAATGAAAGGATCTAATGATATTTAATTTAGTTCCATGTGAATTCTGAATGTAGTTCCAAATGATAACAGTAAACATGGGATCCCGATTAGATACAATTAGGGGTGGCACTCCATGTTACCTAAAAATTTTCTTTAGAATAAACCAAGAATGTTTATCAAGATATAGGGATTATAAAATAGGAAGAAAATGTGATTATTTGTTCAGTTGGTAAATAATAACCCAAATCACATTGTTACCTCAAATTTTCATTGGTAATCCCACCAATAAATCCATATAAATATTTCCCATTTCCACTATGGAGTTGGAAAAGGATGAAACATAACCTTCAACAACAATTTTTCTAATACAACCTGCTTATAAGTAAAACATTTCAGGTTAAATTCATAAATATATCTTTTCAGTCAATCCAACCAGTAATATGCATGAATGTATCTTACATCATAGTGCTGCCATGATAAAATAAAAATGGAGAACTATGTGTTCACATAAAGACTCTTTCTTCAATTTTGAATCATAGGTCACGCATAATCACTTCAAAATTCTAAAAACACAATCTTTATCAATGTTAGATTCAAGAAACACATTATTTTAAAAAATTATTCCTTTTATAAAACTAACAGTCTTACTTCTACTCTCTCATAATTTTTTATGATAGAGACGATTGTACTGACACTAAAAAATAAAGGAATTTCCTGCACCAAAAAATTCCAATAAAAAATTCATCAAATAATTATCCAAAGGTTCACGTTCCAAATGTAACATGGTTAATGTTTCATTATGTTTCTTATTAAATGCATTGAACACTTTGTTTCATTTCCAGGATGGTAGTTAATCATGGAATCATAATCCTTCCTCAGTTATAGCTATATTCTCTATCTCATATTCAATATTTTATGAGTGAGTATTTTATTCAAAATTTTGTTATCATTATATATTGCACACTTTACTCCATACAAATGATGCCCCCACATTTTGAATACAAAAAAATAACTAATTCCAAATCATTCTTAGGGTGATTTTAAACATGTGGTTTCATGTGAAATAAAGCATAAGAAATTACATGATCATTCTGCCTTATGACACAACTTTGTCCTTTCAATGAAATATCAATGTAAATGAAAAAATAAGTATTTCTGTAAAGAAGGTCCATAACTCTAGAATTCACCAATCTTCTTTTCAATTTTGGAAAAAAAATCATCACAATAATTTTTCTATAGGAACTTAAGTTCTTTTCTAGTTAAAAAATTCTGTTTTGAAGATAACCATTAATTTTTTTCATCAAACCTCCAATAATATCATGATAAACTATGGAAACTATGAAACTTGGTTTTATTTGAAGTTATTTTTCATTACTGAACATGTTTCAGTTTAATAGGTTCAATTTTAAGTCATCTTTATAAAAAATATGATCCAGGAAAGAAAATTATTTCAACCAAAATTCACACTTGATGATTTTTAAATACAGGTTCTTTTCTCTCAGGGTATTCAAAAAAACCTTATATGTATTTAATGTTCCTCATTAATTTTGGAATATAGAAAAATTCAGTTAATAAAGAAAACCAAGAACTTATAAAAAACTCATGAAATTTTAAATTAAAAAGATCCATAAGTACAGAAAACTCATTATTTATAAAAAATGGCATAAATACAAATTAATAATTCCCATATCTGGTCCAAAAAAATTCTTCATAATGTCTAATTCCATTAAATTCATCTTATGATAACCCAACATCAAGTCCACCATCAAAAAATACTATTCTCCCAGGAGATAATGAAATTATTCATTTTTATGATGCAATAGATACTTGTTCTAAATATTGATGTCACTCTGGGCTCTATAATAAATTAAAACTCTCATTGAACATAATTTATATTTAGGAAATATGATAGGATCACCCCATTGTTCAGTGATACTTTGGATGAATCCATTATCGAATAACTCAATAAATTTCATTTTCAACTATAAAAGTTCCACTTGAGCCATTCTATAAGGGGTTTAGAAATTGGATTATCATCATGAAATAAGTAAACCATATGAATAACCTATCAATTAGGAATGAGACTAGAAAATTACTCTATAAAAACATAAAAATATTCATTCTGTACTCAAAAATATATAATTTGTATAGTCTCTTTAATTTCAACGATATGAGCTAGGTAACATTCATTTCCATATCTAATCAATTTCTTATATTCTTGGAAATTTATCCAAGGTATGAAATCATTGATCACAAAATTTATTGCACTAAAATCTAATATATCATGATAAACTAAAATCCAATCTATACTAAGAATGGTATCGAACTATACTATGACCAGTTAAATAAGAATTATAGGAAATACAATCCCATTGATAAAAATTGGAAGATCCATGTAAATATTTTTTTCTTTAATACTTCCACCCAAAGTTAAAAAAATGATATTTCTTATTTTATTAGGTGATATTAAAAATTATCATGCAAATTTCTTATAAATGAATGAATTTGAATATCCAAAGTCAAATAAGTTATTGTCATTGTCTGAATACACATGTAACATACCTGTTGCAACTTCTTCTCATGTCCCAGCATCAACAGAATTAGTATAAAATGGAATCCATACACCTTTTTCAATCCTGAAAATTAAAATCCTTTGAAACTATCTTTGTAAATTTATTATCATAATAACAAAAATCATTATCGATAAAACAAATCACCATTATATTGCTATTAGTTACCTCATTCATTGATTCCATTATATTCTTTTCCTTTAATTAACAGGCTATCGGGCCAAAAATTACACATCAAAAGAACTTACCTTTATTCATAAGAAATTTACTGTGGTTTTTTTACCACACATACCATAATATTGGAACTTCATTTTCTTACCTACCAATTTTCTAGTTGTTTGTTTCCCTATCTCCTTCCATCCTGACTACTTCTAACTTTCATCAGTATGAGAAATATAAGAGTTAGAAAACTCAATCTCAACCATTCCTCACATTGAAAAACATTATTATTCCTTTTAAATTCTCATGTGATGAATTCCATTTTCAGACCTAATTTAAATTCTATGTAAAACTAATTTATTTTTCTATCAGTTTACTAGATAAAATCATTCAAAATCCTGGTCAATCTTGTGAAGATTTATTCATAAGTAACTATTAAATATTCATCTTTTTCACTCAATTCTAGAAACAATTTTTTTATTCTGTTTCAAAAACCCATCGGGAAATATTTCTTATTGAAAAGATCCTTAAATGTTCCCCATTCCATGGAATCAATACCATCTTTCTCTCTGGTATTCTTAATCAAATAATTTTTTTGATCGAATTCACCTTCAAAACAATTAATATATGGGTTAGAATTTTGATGTTACAAATATCTCATGACATCAAATATCTTCTTTAGAACATTGATCCATCCTTCAGGTACCACCTGGTCAGATGATCTACTAATGGACGAGGGATGTGGCCTCATGAAATGATCTACAAAATATATGTTCCTTAATGGAAAATTGGGTTCCTATATATCATGGTTACCAGCACCATTTATCGATTAAGTAAACTAAGCCATCAATAAAAAAATTTCATTTTTGGATTCCCTATATCTTGGGATACTGAATTGGAATGATATTCCCCTCTTCGTTCATTCCCACTACAATGTCACAATGTCCTCTGTAGAAAAAAATTATGAACATACATAGTTTTAGATTAAGGAACATGTTAATCCTTAAATTCAATAATATCTTAACATTACCATAAAGTAATGTAATTCAAGGGAATTTTTGAAACATTACCTTAGCCTCTAAATTTTTACAAACCGACCATTGATACCAACTATATGGGGTCTATCATAAACACTACCTAACATTGAGTTTTAGTCATGGAATTTACATTCTCCCATATTGAGGATCTATTCAGGTATAGTGTTTTAGAGAATTATGATGTAGTTAATATGAAACGTACCAAATTTAGAAAAATAATATATTACTGAAATAGAAAGTATTTATTCCCAATTATAAAACTTTTAATTAAAACATGGTTTCTTTTTATGATAAATCATAAAAATTTTCACCTTTATATTATCCTTATACATATTATCAATGTTGAAGATATTATAAAACATGGGGTGAGTACAAAATCTTATAAATTGAGATATAAAGAAAGGGATCCTTTAGTTCATGATAAAATTAACAACCATTGAAAAAAAATTATAGAAAACATAACATTTTACCCATAAAGTAATTATCATTCCATCAAAAACCTCATTAATTTTATCTTTTGAATATAAGTTATTTTCATAAAAAAAAATTAAATTGAAAAAAAATTAATGGAGGTACCTTTGGACATAATCACATAGTACCCTTATACATTGGAAAAATCATAAGGCCAAAAACCAATATAATTCTTAGTATAAAAAAATCAATACCCATTGCATTGGAGATATATTTGGGAGCCCTATCATTTAAGCTATAATGGGCACACCTGTTGATATCTGGGAAACCCAACGATTTAAAATTTCAAATAACCACATAATGAATAAATAAGTTAAAACATGTACATGGAATAAAATGGGATTGAAGAAAACCCATAAAATATAAAATTTTCAATGAAAAATCACCTTATTACTTCGGAAATGTTTGAATCACAAAACCCATAAAATAATAAAATAAAACACTAAATACAATGAGAGTTGTTAAATTATGTAAATATAATGATAATGAAGTTATATATACACCTTATTATGGAATAAAGGTGCATAACATCACAATTACCTCAATGAAAATAAATTTGAGTGAAATCTTTTACCTTGATTTCGATTTTTCACATAAGTCATTTTTGTTCCTGAATAACAAAATTATGTTAATTATTTATAGGATTTATAAATTTTTCATGTTTCTTATTTATTTTAAATCACTTATTATCATGCTATAAAATTAATTTATTATTTATGTTCATGTTTGATGTTTCAATAATATTTGGAACAAGAGTCCAAAATGATTTTGGTATGATGTAAATTTTCAAAATGGAAATTAGTCCATCATCTCCAGAATATTATTAATGAAATAATAATAACATAAAAAATCAATTAATGATTTAAAAAATTCAATTTATGTATGGATATAATAAATGAATAATGTTATAATCACGGTGATGGTATGTCATACGTACACATGAGTAACATTTTCATTTTTCAATGATCATTATGGAATAAATTTTATTACTATTATATCTTTATATAATGATAATAATATCTTAAATAAAATATTAATAATTCAAATATAATTATTTTTATATATCATTCTTGTTATTTTTTGAAGAAAAATGAATAACATCACTTCGTGGAGGTGATACTTCAGATGTATACATGAATGACATTATTATTTTTATGTGAATGGAAAGGTAAGAAACTAAATGATATATTTTACTTTAATAATGATAAATATGTCATGAATATAATAGATAAACATTAATTCCATCATTATAACTATTCTTGAGAGACCATTATGGAAAATGAATTATATCGGTTTGTGAGGTGGTAGTGTGACGTACTCAAGAATGATTAATTATTTTCCAATTTGATGGAAGTGTAGATGGATTCAGTTGATGATATAAAGAAAATAAAATATAATTTTATTTAGTATACTTTATTTATGATTTCATTATGGTGGAATAAGATTTAAATGAATTGGAAGAAGAAATAAAATAGAAATAGTTAATTTAAATGATATCTATCTTTTGGATAGACTTCTTTTATTAACAACTTAACACCTCTAAGAAGGGTGTTATAACTAAAATAAGACCTCTGGAATGTGATTATCGATTCTGGGAAGGTATTTTGGAATATATTGGACTAAAAAAATGTTTTTTATGTGTGAAGAAATGAGAATAATGTTTAACCTTTTATATGAGAGGGGAGGGGTACTCATTGAATTTTTCAAAATATTAAATTTTATAAATTAATTTTCTATTACAAATGGTTATAAATTTATTTATTTAAAATATAAGATGATTTAGGCTCTAAGTAAATTGAACCGATTAAATTTACAAAATTTTTGAATATTCTTTAATCATGATATTTTTTTAACACTTTTAACACTTACCAAGATATCATACAATTTACACTTTAATGGTTAATATAATTACAATAAATTTTCAAAATAACAATAAATGAGAAATTAATGAAATTTAATGACTAATATTGATTATTTTCCTTATAGTTTTTATTTTTATAAATTTTATATCATTTAATATAATATTATTTATCTTAAAATGTAAATAATTTTAATTTTGACACTCTTCTTTACTTGGATTTTTTCAAAATATTATAAAAGAAATATAAATTCGATAAAATACATCTAAAACATTACTAACATGTCCAAATAAACTGAAAAATTCATTGAATACATTAATAATATAAAATATTAATAATTTTAGTACTTCTAATATCATTCATTTGATATTACCACTAATTAAACATTTTCTGCATAATAATTATTGAAGCCTTTATTTTTTTTACTTATTTCATAAAAATTAAAAATAAATTATCATGATACATATAAACATTTTATATTTAAATGGAAAATGTATAGTTTAATATATCCCCTATATGACACCATATTATATATATTTCACTTGTTTAAAAAAGTGGAAACATTGACTTTTACTTTGAATATAATATTATATATGTCATACAATCAATGAAATGGATTCCAAATGTCATAATTTTATCCCAATTAAGATTATAGTAGAATAACTCTCATCCAATAAAATTTAAACATATGTTAGGATAATTTTAAAATAATAAAAATATTAATTTTACTTTTAAATTAATTATTTACATTTAACCGTGCTAAAAAAAAATTTCTATTTACTTTTCAAAATTTCAAAAAATAAATGGGACCTATTTATATAATTTGTAATATCTGATTCCAAATATTGAATCAATTTTAAAAAATTAAAATAAAAAAAATCATAAATTTGTCAAAAATTAATATCTTTGATGGGATGAGAAAATGTGTTTTTAAATTAAAAAAATTCAATCTTTGACAATGTTTTTGCATTAAATGTCAATGTGAAATTGATTATATTTAACAAAATTGGATTATATGATAAAAACATGATATAATTATACTTTATATCCATTCAAATATATAATTCAACTATGTAAATAAATTGGATGAAAAATCATTTCTCAATGAAAATGATGTATTTATTCACTATTCATTCAAGCATGAATCATATCAGAAAAATATGAAAAATTAAACCAATATAAATTATGATATTACAATTTAAAAGATAAATTATATTTTTTCAAATTTAATTTTTAAATTTTTCAATAACAATATTTAAAACATGTGCACCATCAAATGGTGTAAAACTATTTTTTTTAGAAAACTAATGTTTTAATTATAAAAATGATTTATCATATTCTCTATTGAATATATTTTCTATTTTAATTATTACAAAATAAACAAATATATGAAAATGGATTATTATATCCATTCTTGGGATGTAACACATGAAGTACCACTAGAAATTTTAACTGTGGCTTACCACATTCCGTTAGAAATATCTAATGGTGGCTAAATAGAGAATGACCTACCATTGGATTTTTATGAAGAAATAAAAAATAATCATCAAAAAAATTATTCCACGAATATTTTAAAATAAAGATAAGAAATTAAAATTTTCCCACATTTAGATGACTAGCAGTGACTCATGACTCATAATTGTAGATTTCCAATAGTGAATCATGTGCTACCATTGGAAATATCCAATAATGGCTCACTGATATTTATATCAAAAAAGAGAAATCATCAGTATCTGATAATAACATGATAATTAAATAATAAAGCAACATCTTACAAATTGATATATATCAATATTGTAACACTTGATTAAAATGATCATTTGGTCTATTGATGAATCTTCTTCCAAAATAATAGCTTAAACAGAACACTGAAGAAAAACTATTATTCCATTTATAATAATATTTTGAAAAAATAATAATAACAATTAAATTAGAAAGAATACTTTGAAAAAAATACTACTATGATGAAACTGTTGTCACAAGAGTGAAGGAACCGATTGAAGATAGAAGAAGATGATCTTGAGGAATCTTAATGTAGCTTGTTCCATCTTTGTACACAATAGAATAAAGAACATTAAAAAAATGACCAGTGGAAGAAACAACAACAAAAAATAAATAGTAATTTTAAATTGAAATAAAAAAAATAAAAAATGTGGCATATCAAGAATTATATGTGTGGGATTTAAAATAGATAAAATTATTTTTTTAATAATAATATATTAGATAGTGGAGATCGAATTTGATATTTTTAACACAGATGCAACATTTAAATGAAAAAAATGGCAGAGTGGTATATCAAATAGAATGTGTGGATATGTTGTTTAGATTTAAACATAAGAACATAATAGGTGACCATCCCTATTCATGATCCTATAGGAATTCCCCATGTGGAATTTTATATGAACCCCAAATTCATTTTTTTTAAATTCTACACAAGTAAAATGCTATCCTCTATGGGGGGGATACCTTTGGCTATCCTTCCCACATGGTTGACCAGAAGGGTCCCCTATGTGGTTCAGGGAAAGCTATGGTGCCTCTCTAGGATAGCCAAGTATTATCTATATCAAAATAAAACATTAGATAAAAATTATAAAAATATTATTAACATTATAACATTTAATAAAATAACATTATATAAAACTACAAAACTATTTTTAAAAATATAACAAAATGATATTAAATAATTTCAACTCGTAAAAATTCTATAAAATTTTTAAAACATGTAATTAATAAATTATTAATTAATTAATGAATTTCAAAAATTAAAATAGGTAATTAAAACACATGAAAAAATAATAAGATAATTTCATAAATGCCGATAGAAACTAATTAATCAATGAAACTATTAATCTATTTAAAATAAATTCAGATACTAACATAATCCCCCTTTTTTAAATTAAAAAAATAAATATTTATTAAAAAATATCTCCCTTTTTGTAATTTAGGAAAATGAAAATTAATATATTATTATAAAAAATATATATATTTTATCAATCTCAACAACTATAAAACTATCAGAAGTGAATTTTATAAAATAATTAGAGTGGAATTTTCTTCATAATATAAAACATTAGGAGCTCATATTCAATGATATTAAAATTATGATATAGTAAAAAAATTAACATTTTTAGTTTAAGAAATATGAACTAATAACCATTTAATAATATTGAATAGAATTTATCAAAATAAATCATTTATAAAAAACAGAAATGTGAATATTATTTATTGTTCAGTTTATGAACATTTCATATTACAAAAGTATTTCTATATTCAAGGAAATAATAAATCTGATTTCCATGAACAAAGTGATGAATCAATTTGATTTTGAATAAAATAAATAGTTTTTTTCTTTAAGGGATTTTAAAAAAACCCCTCTATTGTTTGTGAATATAAATATTGCATTTATAAACCTAATAAAAAATGAAATTTTATTATAAAAAATTAAATCAATTTTAGAATAAATTGAATATTTTAAACCATTAAAAATTCCAAATAAAATTTAACTTTAAATTATGAAAATACAAAATAATAATGAATACAATATATTTGGAAGAGTATAAAAGACTTCCCTATATTATTCTAAATAAAATTATTTCAAAAAGACTAAGGAAATTCTGATATTTCATAAACTAATTTGTTAAACACTTATTAAAAATTTAGACATCAATATTTCATTTCAAATAAAAAATGATAAACATCCCCCTAAATTCATGAATTCTTAATGATAGATTAAATAATACTGATAAAACAATTTATATAATACAAATCATATAGAAATATTTTCTAAACTGTAATTTTACTATGTAGACTACAATAATTATTCATGAAAAATAAAAAAAATGAAATCAATAATCATTATTCGAATCGAAAATAAAATGATTATTAAAAATATATTAGATATCATTTATTAAATAATATCAAATTATAGTAATTTTGATATTATGCTTTTAGGTTGACAAAAATAATACATATCTTGGCATAATGACTAGCTTAGGTGAAATAGGGTTTTAGTATATTTTTTTTACCCATGCTAATGTAAGACAGGAAAAATTCATAGTAGGTCATTGGAACACCAAAAAAGATTTCAAAAATATATCTGTTAGTGAATATTAATAAAAATAGTTAGATAAAATAATTCTATTATTTCCAAAATATTATGTGAATTGCAGTGAGAATTCAATAGCATAGTACCAATTCCATAATCATTTAATGTAGGTTAGAGTAGAAATACTTCTTTTTTAAAATATAAAAAATTGTTTTAAAAAAAATGGAATCATTTTGTTATAACCAATTTTTTTTAGTTTCATTAAAGACATAAAAATATCATATTTATTTGTACCTATTACAAAATTAGATAATTCATCTTTAATATTGACAACATAAATTTAAAAAACATATTTTATTTTTCGAAACATTATAAATATGTAGAATTCTTTTCATTTAATCCAAAATTTGTGTTACTTATAATTTTATTGTATACTTTTATTATCAAACACTCATTTTCAACATTATTTCAATAATCCACAACTGTTGTAAATCTAAAATCCTATTCTTTACAATTTATAGCAAGAAATTATTTATGTTTTTAATTTTTATAATTTAGATTAAAAAATGAGATTCAAAATTCATTTTAATTTTATTCATTTTGGGAAACAATCAGATTAACATTTTCACATTCTGTTTTCAGTTTATCATTTTCTTTGACTATATTTTTATTTTTATATTCAACTTATTTTTATTTTTAAATAATTTTGAAACTAATATTACCCAATTCTAAATACTCATTAATTAATTTTTTAATTTGAAAAATATTATAATAATAATAATCAGAAATATAATCAGAATTAGTTTCTTATTAACTTTTAGATATTTCATTTTGATAAACAATTGATGGAATTAACAACTGATTAAATAGAGAATCATTTACCTCACATGAAATACCCATCAGGAAAGGATATCTATTTTCTTTTCACATACAGAGTAAATCCTTGAGTCAAAACAATATAATCATTCCCATCCTCCAAATAGAGCTTGTTTTTTATTTTCTCTTTTAACTTTGTACTTGTTTAAATGTTTGAATTTGGGGGAATCAGGTCTAATGTGACCATTATTCTTTTACTCATAATATTTTAGATCTAAAACTTCATTATTATTTTATGAATTAAAATTATTGTATTCTTTATCATTATACCATCAAATCTATGCCTTTCCCCCATTTAATTTCATTAATTTAAAGAGTTTTATAATAAAAATATCTATCTCATTGTTACTATCCTGAAACATAGAATCAATGTAATTGTAGTTATCAATTAAAATATATATAAATTAAATACCATTAATTTTAGTAGTCTCATCACTAGAAATATTATTTATCTGTATATCTTACTAAAATAGAGGTCATAATAGTTCATATAAAGTATAATCCTTAAATTTCATTCTATCAATTATGGAAACCTTCTTTACATACCATATTTTTTTAAGATCTCTCAATACTCTTTCCCCATTAGTTTTTGTTGTCAATGTATTTTCCAATATAACTCATACCATTGTTTATACTTGTGAACTGATGAAATATATTTTTATATATTCTTAATCTCCCGTCTTGATGTCCTGGTATTATTTTTTATTCTTTCATAGCTTGGTTCACATCAACTTGTCACTTTTCTTATGAGTTACTTGTAGTATCCTTTTTATGTGACGTGCTATCATAAAAGTTGATACATTTCTAAAGATACATCTTCATATAACATAGTAAAAAATATATCTAACATTATATTTTAGAACATATTTTACAATATCATTTTCAACTAGAATATCTATATCTTATTTGTGTAAATCTTATATATTTTACATTAGTTTCTAGTAATCCAATCATAGTTGTTTCAAGTAGGATTTTATTATATCTTTCTAGTATCCATATTCAATTCCATCAAGGAATGAGGGTTTCTATGGTATCCGTCCATCATTGAAATTGACACATTCAATCATATAAGAGATATTTCCATTTTTTCCATAGAATATTTGGTATAGAATTTCATATTAGAACTAATTTAAAAATAAATAGTAGAAATAATATATATAATTAATAATATAGAAAAATATTCTAAATGATCAAATCTAGGGCTCTGATAAAATTTTTTGGGTATTAAAAATATATATCTATTTACCTAGCTATAATACCAATTGATGTATCATTTTGATCGAAAATATGACTAGAGTGGGGTGAGTAGTATCCTTCAAAATTGAAATACCAAAATAATAGTTTAAAAAATATTACAAAATAGTCCGTAAAACGTTGTTCAGTTGAGTTAAAGAGGAAATTAAATGTAAATCACACTAGGATTTATAATTTTGTGGATAACAAATATCATATTCCACTTCTAACATAACCTATACACCACAAGGATATACGTTACAACTAATAACGTCAAAATTAAAGGCGTGAGTACCATATTACAGACAATGCCTTTTAAAATACATGGTGATACAACTCAATTTTTTTATAATAGAAACATCCTCATATGTATCCTAAATTTTGATCAGGATTCACAACCCAAACATCTTTTGGGTGGTAGAATAACTAGAGATAGTAAAACCTTATTTTTATGGGAAACACATAAACTAGAAAAAAAAGATAATAACATAATAAATAAATATTTAATGAAGAAAAAAAAGAGATGTGGTAGATGATCAGAATGTCAAGGAATTGGGATACTGAATATCTTTGATCAAATTAAGGAAAAAATATTGAATATAGTGTCCTTACACGATGAAAAAAATAATTTTTAAGTCTCATATGTCAATGAACTATTCAGAGCAACATAATGCTGATGAATTATAGCATGTTGTCTAAATTAATTATCTTCATGACTATATGTTTTTAATCCATGAATAGATTTACCAAATCATTAAAACCGAGATCTGAAAAAATCATATACATAAACAATATCTTCATGAAACTTGTTAGTGAAAATTAACGAACAAATATAACTATTATTTTTGTTTTGTTAAGACTTAATAAATAACATTGAATTACAATCAGGCTTCTTATTTCTTCTAGAAATAATAATAAAAATATTTAATATATTCTATCAAAAAATTGTAATCAATTTACTATTCTAAATAAATTGAAAAATTAATATAATCTTATAGATTATATATACAAAAACGGATGTAGTAAAAAAATTATGATATTAAATATTCATGTAAAACGTACCTAAAATAATATTAAAATTAATGTTTTAACATACTAAACATTTATTTCCACATAGAATAAAAAAAAATTGATCAAAAAAATATTTTATAAAAAATAAAATAAAAATTAAGGAAATTTTTTTAGAAATACATTTAAATAAATGGTGGACTAGTTTTGGATGATAGTGAAACATGACCCACCACTATAAAATACAGGGGAGGAAAATGAAATACCATTGGAACATAAAACTATGGGTTATGACCAATCATTATAAATTTATTGTAATGGACCAGACCTCTCTGGTCCATTACATTTTGAAATGTGGTGCTGGAGGTGTGTCGGGAGGTCAAGGTACCTTGGGGGTGCGTTTGGGTGGACTTTTAAGAAGAGATAAAGGGAAATGGCTTTCGCATGGTTAGCACATGGTTTGGCTAAAACGTGCAACCAAACCGTGAAAGGCTGGTGTTGGTGGTAGTGGCTAATGCACGATTTGCGCATGGTTTTCTAACCATGCGGACTAACCATGTGAGGAGTGTTTTTCAAGGTAGAAGCTAACACACATTTAGCCCACGATTTGCTAACCGTGCGGACTAACCATGCAGACACTTAAAGTTAGATCCTAAAATTTTGGATCTGAACTATTTTTCCTCTAAATGGTTCGTTTAAGCCCCTAAGCGGCCATAACTCTGGATTAACTTTTCTTGCAGGAAGAAGAACCTCTCCCAAGTGTTTTGGAGGTGACCCAGAGGCTTTTCTTGGCGAATCTAAGCCGATTCCTTGAGGTATGTGATCTTTCTTGCTTGTTTTCTAAGATATACTCCTCCTTCTCTCTCAGTTTCTTAGATCTTCGCCCGTTATGGGTAGATATAAGCGTGAAGATGTCAGATATGAAAAGCTTTGGTCTTGGTTGTGTTAGGTAAGGATATCTAAATAAGATTCGTCGAGAATCAACCCGATTTCTTGAGCGTTATTCGACCATCGTGGTTCCGTCAAAAACCATTAAGGTAGGGATTCTCCTTCGTCTCTCCTTTATGTGTATCATGCGGGGTGGGTGCACTTTTGTGTATGTGGGAATAGACGAATCCAAGCATTAATGAAGATAAAAAACAGACTTTTAAAGGAATAAAGGGGTGGGTGTGATCGATATACTACTGTTCTGTTTCCTGATCTTCCTTGATTATTATGTTGTGAATTTTTTTGATGTATGCTTCCCGAAAATATTTGGCTGTTGGTGGTCTCTCTCTATGCCCTAATAAACTAATGTCTTATGTGATCATTAAATGGTTGTAATATGGAAATCGATTAATCACGTGAACTCGGTGAATTAAATGGATTCCCAGTAAACATGAAGCCTTGTGTGATCACCCCAGTTAACCAACAGAAAGAGGAAACAGATAAATGATGTGCTTGAACTTGGAAGTAACCCAGATTTGTTTGGTAGTGGGTGTGTCTTTCTGTTTGATTTCTTATGGGGTGATGTGGGTGAGGATGGGATCCTCTGTTGTGTCACAGTTGTTGGTTGTGAATCTTCTTGCATCACAATTTGGGGTGGAATCCTCTTCTATTATGAAACCTTTTTGGTCCATGGTTCTAGGGATGTGGAGCTGTATCTTGATGCCAGCTTTGGTTCCAATACTTGGAGGGATCTCACCTTGATGTGAACTTACAGGAGAACTGGTTGTGAATGTTTAGATCGTTGTTGGCTGTAAATGTTCCCCTAGGCTTGCGCTTATGCCTGATAGTTTCCCAGTAGTGCAGAATTTATTAAATAGGGTCACTTGAACATGAAAACAATAAAGGGGTTAATTTGGATATTGGTTCTGGTATGAGTTGTGACTCGGGTGTGAATATTGTACTTATATGAAAAATGACGAGGATGTTCGTGCTTGAGTTAGGTGTGGAACCCTAGGTTGGGATGAGTTCTTGTTATATATATATATACTTGTAGTTTTTGTGTTACTTATTCGTGACCCACCCACGTTGAGCACTTAGTGTCGAACACTCCCATTTCACGGGGGATGGTGTTTTTCCCAACACCGATACGAGTGGATGGTTATTATCTAATTTTCTGCTCCCTTTCTCGAATATCCCAAGTATCTTCGGGCAGGCTGTGATGGAATGAAGTCCATTAGTTTCCAAAGAATCTTCGGGTGGGGTAGTTTTGGTGGTCGGCCCAGCTGTTTACAAGAAGGTTGTTTCCCAAGTATCTTTAGGATGAGGCCCAGGTGTCTTCGGGCGTGATAGTATCTTTTTGGCCCCTGTGTCTTTGGGCGTGGCAATGGTTGTTCTGGCCCAGGTGTCGTCAGGCATGGTTACGTGAGGTTGTTGGGGCCTAGGTGTGTACGGGCGGGTGTGGCAGTGGGACTGCGGTGAGAATGGCGGGATTGGTTCGATGCATAAGATGTCTTTAATAACTAGTGGGAAAGTGGCGCGGGGTACCCAAATATCAATGTGCTGTTATTATAAATTACTTGGATTGCGTTATTTGGGGAGTGTGCCTTGGTGAGGCTTGAGTGGGTAGTTTTCCTTTCTAGGTGTTTTGGTTCTCTTTTCTCACAGGGCATTAGAATGCCTCCCCACTTGTGCATGAGAATCTTGGGTTTTCCCTACTGGGTATACTTTTATACTCACCCTATGTATATAAAACTGCTTTCAGGGTTCCAGGAGGACTTCGGGGATCGTGCAGGGCCATACTAGCTCAGGCGTTGGGACCGCTGCAGTTGCTGTTTTCTTGATTTTGGTACTTTACCATTGTAGACACTTAGTACTTTTTGGCTTTTACTTTTTCAGCATGCATATGGGAGTGGTTTTCTTGTCTTTAGTTTTACTTCCAGTTTTGGCGTTGTTGGGCTTCATCATCTTATCTCCCGATCCTATTAAAGAAAAGGGTAATTCCTTCCATTTTAGTGTGTGATTCTATACCCTTGGCACTGGTCGCCACTCCAGGACCTATTGAAGGCGGGTTTCAGGGGTCATTATCTCTTCTTCAAATTAAAGAAGGAAGGGCCTGGAAATATACTGACCCTTCTCTCCTTTTGGTAAAGGTGGGTCGTGATATTTATATTGATGGATAAATAATGAATGACCTACCATTTTAATTTTCATGAGAAAATAAAAAAACCAAATTAAAATATATTCCATGAATATTAGAAATCAAAGGATTCAAGATAGGAAATAAAACTTCTCCCATAATTTGATGACCAATGGTGACTCATAATTCACCATTAATGATGTCCAACAATGACTTATGTCCTACAATTGGAAATTTCCATTGGCGAATCATCTAAATTCATTTACAAACTATTGAAATCAATAGAAAATGATTGTAAAATGGTAATTAAATAATAAATCAACTTCATATAGAAATAAATTCATCAAGACAAAATTCCAGATTGAAAAGATCATGTGAGAGCATGATGAATCGTTTTCCTATATAAGAGATTAAAAATTGATGAAGAATACAATGATACGTCATATATAATAATATTTGGATTAAATAATAAGAAAATTAAAGGAGAAAGAATCTAATATATCAACAAACAAATTATACTATAAAACTAATGTCGACACAAGTAAGAATAATCTAATTAAAGATGAATGAATAGGATATTCAGGGATCATAATGAATCTTTTTCTGTCTTTGGATATCTGAGAAGAACCAACTATGAAAAAAAATAAATGAAATAAATAAGAAAGAACAAAAATAAAGAAATATTAATTTTATAAATAATGAATAAAATGAAAAAGTATGGGAGATCAAGATTTATATGTTTGGGATTTATAATATATATAACTGTTCAGATTAATTAGAAGCGATCTTATATTGGAGAATGAATATATATTATTTTACTAGTATGACATATTGAAAAGAAAAAATGGAGGATGTGTAGTATTTCAAATAGGTTTCATGGATCCTCAGTTCAGATTTAAACACAAGAACACGACGGGAAACCAACCAAATTCATGCACTAATGAGCACACACTATGAGGACTTATACACAGGTCCCGTATGCTTTTGGTGTGAACTATTTAGGATTGAAACACCGAACTTCTTGTGGGGATACCGTTAATTGGTTTTCCCACATTATTTAATCGAAGCCCTGTTATGTGGTTGAGGACTAGACATGGTTCCACTCATGGATATCCATGTTTTTACTAAATAAATGTTAAATAATAGTAGCAAAAATATATAATAGTATTAGAAACATGATAACTTTTTTAAAAAATAACATTATAAAAATAACTACATAACAATTTTTAGAATTGTAATCAATATTTATGAAATAATTAAACCACTATAAATATCTATAAACTTATTAAAGCATAAAATTAAAAAAAATTGTTAATTATATTGAAAAATTAAAAAATTTAATAGAGCTAATTTATAAACAAGATAAAATAATAATAGAATTTAATAAATTTGGATGGAAAGTAATTTATAAAAAAAATATATTAATGTATGTAAATAAAATTTAAATACTAACACAACTATGTGCTAAAAAATCAATAAGAAGTAGATCCAATGTACCCCTTCCATATAACAAGGATGGGGTATACTTCACTTGAAAAAAATTGTATGTATTTTAAATCTACTATATTAATTTTTTTTTCACACGATAAAAAAACATAATTATGTTCCTTTTTGATATGTAGATGGATGAATCCAAAACCAAATCCAATTCCAACCCACATCATGTTTTATGGAAGGATGCATGTTTAAATAAATAAGTGATACTAATAGTTGAAAAAAACATAAAATGTGTGGGAATCAGGTGTAAGTAAGACATAATAAAAATTTGTTTTTTTATCAATATTAAAAAAAATTGATTACTCCTTTGCATAAATATTTTATATAACATTTAAATATGAATAATTATCAATTTTACCCAATGAAAAATTTAAACTAATATTATTGAAGTGTCCAAAAAAGTATGATCACACCAGAGGTGTGGGTTTTGGGGTATCACCCTGAACAAATTTTGGGAGAATAAATGAACAGGGGGATAATGATAAGAAAATGGAAGAGTTTTAGGGTTGATAACTTTTTATAGAAGTAAAATATAATTGTTCATTAGAGTTTTTTGAAAATGTAATGAAAATAAATCAACAAGATAAAACAACACAAGAATAACCACTATGTGAATACCCCCAACCCACCATCTTTGAGGTGAGTCATTCCCCTCAAAGAGCATCCATTGAATAGGTAATCAATATTTTCAAATTTTTTCTATAAAAGTTTTCTAAGAAATATAATATTACATTTCCTATAATTATATTATATAGGTATAAAATTATTGTGATTTATATCTATCAACACTCATCCATCACCTTTTTTAAGGGTACCATGTATGATATCCAAAGAGATATTCCAAAAAACAAAAAAACATTTAATTGGTCATATGAGAGTGGGGATTAATATACGCCATGGTATGAGAACTGAGATAATTATTTCAATTTATCATGTAGATATTCATATAGTTAAACAATCTATTAGAACATTCACATCATAGAAGTTAGATCTTTTTAAAAAATATTGTTAAGGAGGTATTCATTCCACTTTAGTTTTCATACAATACCATTAACACTCAATTAAAAAAGGGACAAACTAATGAATGTTATTATAGATAGGAAAATGGAAGGGATGAAATATAAGGACAAATCAAAATGATATATAGGTTCAACAAACCAATCAAAAATATCTTTACAATGTACCTTTACCCAAGAGGTTGAATATCCAAATTTACAAATATTAATGGTCCATGTGGATACAATGTTACCAAGTGGGGATATGAACATAACTTATATTGAAGAACATATGTATGGAGAGTCCATTATAGAAAACAAAATTCATGAGAATTTAAATTTAAACCTCAGACATGAATGGTTATGATTCACAGTTGTAAATGTTTACATGATGTTTGTTTCAATGATTTCATTTTCCAATAGTGGATATATTATGTTAATTATAACTGAATACTATTTATAATTTTTGGAGGAGTACAAATGAGGACTATTTTAAGTGAAAAAACTATGAATATAAATTTAGACTCATTATTCCTCACATATCTTCTACACAACTATTCTCATTGGAAGAAAAGGAATATAATGAAATTATGTAAAAACTGACCATAATGTTTGAATGCAATCTTATATAAGAGATACTATTCTTAATACCCATGATTAAGGGGTAGAACTCTACAATTAATTTATATCAAATATATGTTCATTACTTTCATTAACTGTTCTTTTTTTTCTTACATTGTAAACTCTTTATTGTAAATTTGGAAACTCTAATGTTTTATTTCATGGATTTAGTGCATAGATACAAAAAACCAACAACACGCGATGAAGTTTGACATACTTTAACACACTACAAGAATTTTTTACAACTAAAAATAAATTTATATTTTTTATATTATGATTAAATGAGAAATATTTTGTTTATAGGGTGATGATTAAATATCATCTAAATCATGGTATGAATATAGTCTAATAATAAAAGGATCCTACTAACTTCAACATGTGGATATGTTTTATGGTTTATATAATAATATTTTATTATAAAAACATATTTGAAAAAAATTAGATATTTTTATCTTTTTTTATATAGTTTCCGAAAAACCCATTGGAAATGATTATGGTTATTTTGTTTTAAAATATATGAAATTTATTGTATTCCAGCAATAACCCAACATGCATGAAGATGAATTTTTTATGTTAATTATAATTTCATTTTAAATATATGTTAACAATTTTGTATTTATATTTTTCTATTTAAACGAGGAATTTTGACAATCCGTATATTTACAAGATAATATATTTGTTTCTAATGTAATAGAAAACATACCTAGGGTCAGAATGTATAAATACATCATGAATAGGTGTCTTCCAACTACTTATTATTTGGTTTTACCATCAACTTATCTACTTTTTTTACTTAATAATATTAATATTTTTATCTCTCACTTTTGGAATACAATCCATAAGTCATTTTTGAAATGTATGATTCAACCAATCATAGATTTGAAACATGATGTGTCTCGTATGACTCAAAGTGATTTTTTTGTTTAAAATTTACATTTTTT
The DNA here is from genome assembly GCA_963277665.1 of Viscum album. Classification (NCBI taxonomy): domain Eukaryota; kingdom Viridiplantae; phylum Streptophyta; class Magnoliopsida; order Santalales; family Viscaceae; genus Viscum; species Viscum album. Next base: position 794,064,941 of record OY728127.1, read on the forward strand.
TAAAACACACGTCACATTTTAAAAATGAAGGAAATAAATTCATGTTGTTTTCATATGTTAGAGAAATGTTCTGTATGTAATTTTTAACATTTATGAATCATTTTTTCCATATTATGACACACTGTGTGCCTAATATTACCCAAAGTGTCTGATATAATTTCGAAATAGTCAATTTAGGCAAGAAAAATATGTCACTCATTAAAAAATAAGAATAAAATCATATAATGTTCATAATATTGGATAAAGAATTATATGAATTTTTTTATGTGTAAGAATTAGCCTCATTTCAAACTAACACATGATGTTATTGGTATGAATCAAGGTGCGTGTTTCCAGTATAAAATTACATTTTAGTAAAAAAAAAGAAGTGAGATAATAAACACCAATAAATCACATTTAGATTCTTTTGAGACTTTAGGAAAATTATAAAAATGTTCTTTTTTATGTGTAAGAATAAGCTACACAATAATATGTCACATTGTGTGATAGATATTTATATAAGTGAATGTTTTCAGATTAAAATTCCATTTTAGTGAAAACCATAGGTGACATACTGAAAAAAACATTCATACTATTTCACTACATTATGAAAATTATCCATAATACATTTGTTATAGGTCAGAATCAACTACACCTCAAGCTGATATGTGGTGTGTCTAGTGTGGCTCAAAATTAATGTTTTTAGTTTCAAAGTGACATTTTAGTTAAAAAATGGTTACATAATAAAAACCAAGAGAACTCATTCTGATTGTTTTGACAATTTGGGAGAATTATCCATATGTCATTTTGAATATGTAGGAATCATCGACAACTTAATCAATTACATGGTGAGACCGATATGACTAAAATAATATGTTATTGGTTTAAAATTGTCTATTTAGTGTAAAACATGCTTCACTCATTTAATATAGAGAAAACACACTCAGAATCTTGGAAAATTTTTGGAAAATTATCAAAATGTCATTGTGATGTGTAGGAACCAGTGAAACATCAATCAGACACATAGGGTAAGTAGAATGACTCGATGTGTGTTTTTTTCATTTTAAAATGATATTTTATAAAAATAAGTGACTTAATAAAACCTAATAAAATGAATTCATATAGTTTTGATACATTATGATAAAGTTATATTGCTCATTTTTGATATCTAGGAATCAACTTCACCACAATATGATGTATGGTTTGATTGGTATTACTCAATGTTTTTTTCAGTTTAAAATGAAATTTTATTAAAAAACAAAAGTGAAATACTCAAAACTAGGATTTTTTTTTTATTTTGATACTTTTTATCAATTACCTGTAAGTAATTTATGACAAAAAATAATCAATCACACCTCAATCCAATAATCGGTGAGTATGGAAGGACACATTGTGTGTGTTCTAAGTTTAAACCTGACATTTTAGATTAAAACACAAATCACATTTTAAAAAAATGATAAAATAAAATAAATTATTTTTATACTTTTGAAAAAAAGATACACATGTCATTTTTGATATCTATGAGTTAGCCATACCTTAATCTGATACACAGTGTGCTCAGTATGTCTCAAAGTTTGCATTATCTGTTTAAAATCGACAATTTAGTTAAAAAAATTTCTACTAAATCAAAAACAAAAAAGTGCTTTAATTGTCATGATAATTTATTAAAATGATATATATGTCATTTTTGATGTATAAGAAGAAATTAATCCTCAATCAGATACATAGTGTTTCACAACCCATCCTAGAGGGGGCTGTGCCGTGACTACTCAAATCCCACATCCCATAGGCCTAGCACTAGTAACTAGCATTGAGTAGGAATATCCCAAAAATGAGAGGCATTATACTAAGTTCCTTTACACACACACATCTATATTCCCTTAAATAATGAAATATAAAAACATTAATTAAAAAAAATTCATTCATACAAGTTATAACACGAAATAGAGTAAAATAAAATATTTATTGGAAATAATACAAGGCCAGAATACAAGGCCTCTAAATAGTGTTTATAATCAGAAATCCATCCTGTAAGGAAAGTTGTTCTGGGACTACTGTCTGAACTTTAGGAACACCTATTCTATTCGGCCTCAATAAACACCGCCTGGTCCTAGTTTTCCTAGGACTCTGTCAAAGGGTCCATCATCTGCACAAGAAATAACACATGCAACCAAATCCCATTTAGGGGTGAGTAAAACAACACTCAGTAGGACACCACAAAATCACAAAGGAAAATACCACAAGGTAAATACCGTGAAAGAAAATTCCAAAAAAATACCTTAATTTAAATACCAGTCAGCTCCACATAGCAATATATCTACCACAAAATTAAAAACAACATATCTATATACTCATTCCAATATGAAAAGTGTTGAGGTAAGAAACAACCAATTACCCTCTATAGGATTATTTCTGAATAATGATTGTTATGGGGGAAATCACTCATTGAGGGATGATTTAATTGGAGGAACTCGCGAAGAGGACTAGGTCATTTGGTCCCCATCTAAATAAGAATTTATTGGTCAAGGAAGATGATGATACACATAGAGGGGATCATTCCCATCACCATGGGGCACACAAAAAACCTAATATGGATCAATTCAAAATGTAGGGGATCCTTCCCAACACCCTTTGAATTACCAATAACCCAACTGATGTGGCCCGCTAGATGGAGGACCAATTCCCTACACTCAAAGGTCATGTCAATTCCACAAAACTCCACTATGGTTGATAGATGATACTACACTAGACCCACATAAGAATAACATAACTCGTTTTGAGACTCATCCTTTATAGAAGAGCAAAATATAGTAATGCAGACATAATTTCATACTTAACCCTTGATTAATGGACAATGGTAATGCTCTCAACCTAAAATAGCCCAAATTAGGGAAAAAGAGACTCGATAATTTTTTATGGGGGCACACGCTGTGTCTCAGGGGTTACACACCGTGTATAGAGATTCTAAGTCTTACCCATGTAGAAAAAATCACATGACATGTAGTCTCCATTTACATGAAATATAAAAGGTTATATAAGGCATGTAGAGACATATGGTATCATTTCCATGCAGTCTGTCTCTATCTGCATGGGAGTATACAATGTGCTACATTAACTCTAGAATTATATATTCCTAGGTCTGAAAAAAGCCTACTGATCTTGTGGGGATCATTATAGAACTGAATGGATATAATGTAATTCAATTTAAATTACTCTTAAACAGTTCCCATATTTCGAAAATGAAATCACTGTTGTGATCCATGTGTAAAAAAAGTAAAAATAGAATATTCATCAGCCCCAAATAGACAGCAGGTGAAAAATTAACATTTCACTATATAACACATGAACGATAATTCACGGGACCCACATCATGATCCCAAAATAAAATATATATATTTCACCATTTTGATTATTTTGAAAAAATGCATGGGATCAAATATTCTTTTGTACAAATGGGGCACCCAATGAAAAAGATGTATTTTACCAAATTACACTCTAATGGATTATCATGGGCCCAATCCATGAGATAAAATTAAATATCAATCATTGGTATTGAGTTGAACATATCAATACAAATTTTTTTCCATTGACTTATTTCCAATCTAACATCATATTAAGGAATTACTCTAGAAAAAAGGTTTAGGAATTATAATAATATAAAAAATAATAATAATAATATTAAATTTCTTATAACGTGTGGAGAGTAATATATCCTCAATCACAATTATTTTTAATCCACCATATTTCCTCTCACGCATATTACATCCAAAAAATTTCACCTTTGATTTTTATCACTTTATTTCTAATATTATTATCATAATAAAAATTAATACCACCATGGTATCAATGCTACTCACCTAATTCCTCGCAATAAGGGAGTATGAATCTTTCCCCAAACATAATCATTTATTTCCCTTAATTTGTGATATTATTAATATCAATATTATATAGAATTACTATCCTCAACTAAGAGTCTGGGAGTTATTAACACCCAAGAAATTCGACCATATCTCATTAAGTTGTCTATCCCCACATGACATTCCTTATTCATTTATTATAATCAATATATTATAATTATCCTTTAAACATGATTTTCCAATGGAAGCCACATGGAATCTTCATGGACTCACGCTACACCACACGTGTGACCATGTTGTCCACTGAACCCCTAAGTGCCTTTGATCCACCATTAACTAATCCATTATTAGTATCCCACTATCATTTTCAAACCTCTATCATGTCTCTGAATCTCAATCTTGAACTCATGACTATAATCCGTTATTCCAAAAAAAATAATTCACAACGATTGATACTCGTGAAAAACATTGAATCATGGATCAACCAATTACCTATGATAAATGAATGTACAACGGAGAGAGAAAAGCATGAAACTCAAACTTTAGGAATAGACCCCATCCAATGTTCTTATTGGTTGTGATTCATAGTCGTAGTATGAAGAACATAGATAAATAAGTATACTAAAGAAATATTAATTCCAACAGCACATGAACATAAATAAATTACCTGAATCAAAAGATCGATATGAAAATTATTTTTTTGGTGATTAATTCCTGTTCATCATGGGTTATGAAAATGTGGATAAATCCACAAAAAACATACTTCCATGATTTGGAATGATCGTTAGTGAAAATTCATCTTCTATTGATGAAGATGATCTTATGTGTTTGTCGCCTGTCGATTCACCTCGATCTGATCACCGATTATCTTCTAGTCGCAATATATAAACTAAGAAGGGGTAGAAGATCATTTCAATGATCCCAAAGATATTTTTATGTCCCTGGTAGTTTTCTATAACAACTAATTTATAGAAGAATGTATTTTACGTCATCTAATTTAAAATAAATAAACATGTTATTTATTTTAAATAAACTCACATTCCAACAGCTGCCTCACCCAAACGTCCTGATCCGACCAATATTATGTTGTTTATAGGGAAAACATTGCATTTTGAACTCAATGGTGGTCTTGGATTTTTATTTCGATTCCCCCTTGTTGTGTAATTATGATTTAAAAAAAATAATTTTATTCAATTTTATTATTTATGGTTATGTCCTCAGTGAAATGTTCAACAGATGTCCTCCACCGACCAATGTAATATCACTCCTAGTTAAATGACACTATTTTTAATTCAACGGTTCCCTAAGATTTCTAATTCAAGAACCCAATTGAGAGTTATTAAACTTTATTAAGAAAACCATTTTCATGTTCGATTACATATTTTAATATTTTCAAACATTTATTCTGGGCACACAAGGCCTCAGAAGATCACATCATCTCAGCACCTAGTCTCAAAATCAATCTTTAAAATTTCTAATAATAATACATTGGAAATAAAAAATGTTAAATTCTAACCACCTTGGGGATTTACATTCCCAAAATACAAATCAAGTGTCACTCATACAAATGAGGGTACTAAGCATGATTCTTAGCCTCCCACTCACATGTGAACTCATAGAGATTCCCGTGATTCCACCAGACACACACAAAAGGAATCAACAACCCCCAAAGGATCCTCTCTTCCTGATCATAAATCTCCAAAACTAGGATATAAAGAGATAATGATGATAAAAAAATGTCATTGAAAGAACTCCATTGAGTTGAAATATCTCTTGCATGTAGGGAAATACTAATCCCTCAACGGAACACTACTCTCTAGATAGCTAAGAAGTGGGTTTACATGGCGATTCAGTCAAATATAACCTATATGGTATTGTGTACCTTGGATTTACAGGGTAAACCAATAACTAATTATATCAATATCCCATCATACAACTGTTATGGCACCTCAATGGGTTGGGCTGAACCTGATAGAAGATGGTGCTCACCCTACACTTGATGATAAGTAAGGCATTGAGAAACAAACTCAGAAACTCATTTCATCATCTTAGGCCACCAAAACTAATGTCATATGACATGATATATCATTGAAACACCTCTATGTACATCTAAAGGTTTTTATGGAACTCCATGAAAACCTCCTTCAAAAATTCCACTGGTACAACTGTGTGCCCTCTGAAAGGAATGACGTGCTCCCCACCTTTCAAATTTCCATCAGGATAATGTATTGAAGATATCTGAACATGATAGTTCACAAATTCAGTATCACCAAATTGTTCCTTAATTACTCTCGATAATATGGAGGGGTTTCAACCACCTACTATATGTATGTTTATCCATCTCCATCCACAATGGATTATTTTAATGATCCCAACTACTCTGACACCTCATTCTACAGCTACAAACTAGATCTCATAATGTGTGAATCTGCCACCAAATTCTACATCCTAGGAGTATAGAAAATATTATAGTCATATTCCTAGAGTAACTATAGCAATCACATTTGCCTCATGTTTATATCCTTCTGAGATAAGATATACTTGAGACACTTGTGATCAAAGTATATGATAACATGTTGTCCCATGAGGTGGTGTCACCACATCTTCAATGGAAGGACTACTGCAGCTTTCTCAAGACCATGGGTAACATAACACTTCTAAAAATGTCTCAACTTCAATGAACTATAGGCAATCATTGCTTTCCCCTATATCCGGACACAACCATGTCCAGTCCCTGATGCATTTCAGAAAACCACATACTCGATTCCCTCCTCCGGAAACTCTTGATGGGAGTCCCCATCAACATCTTCCTGAGCTCCTGAAAGTACTAATGGAACTTCTATATCCACAAAAGGCTTCCCCTTTCATGTTTAATCTTTAATGGGTGCTTCCACACTAGATAAGTCATCTAAAAGCCTTTAATAGTACCCAACCAAACCACGGATACTCTGCACCTTGATAAAACTCTTGGGCTTCTTCTAACCAAGAACTGCCTCAATTTTCACAGGATCCACTAAAAATACACCTCTACAATAGGAAAATCAAGACTCATAACATATTAATCACTAAGGATCAGGATAGAAAACTCATTAGTAATCTGTTGCACCTTCCTATTCCTGAGTCCATCCAACATTGTCTGTTCTCCCTTTTCATAAACAAGGGAAATCCTGGATGCATCCCCGCAGACGTACCACACTCATCACCTAAAATAGTTAATCTGATTATGAAATATGGATAACTAGTCCATTAAAAGAATGAAATAATAATTCCTCTATGACGCTAATAAGATACCCCAACTAAAACTATGACCACTAATATTTAGGCCACACTATCAGCACCAATATGTGATCATTAGGTCTCCTCCTATTGGAATTTCCAAGAAAGAGGGTCAACTCAATGGTTCCACCAGAATCTATGAGTCTCAAAAAATATTCAGGGAATGTAGAGAATTATTCGTACATGTTTCTATCAATATGGAAGCTAATGTTGTATAGACATAGATCATACCTTGAATTATTATTGGAGCCACTGGGTCATATGTATCGACCGCATGAAGTTTTCCCCTCGACTGTCCTCCAGCTCCCTTATCTTGGCGTGGACACCTAGTGGTGGTAGCCATAACATGTAAAAATTTCAACAACCTCCTTCTTCCCTTCCTGCTCTTGTGCCAATTCTGCCACCCTACAGACCCAGTTTCTCATGTCTTGGTCTCAAAATTTGTGGCCCATCCATCGTCTCTCTGTTAGTAGTATGCCGAGTTGTACAATATCGAGTGAAATATACCATACTATCCCATGAAAATAATTACCACTCTCTAGGGTGACTGGAAACACCCTTTGAGCCCTTAGTTGCAGATCCCATGTCTTGAGACCTCCACTTGAAACATCATTCACGTCCAAGACTCTGATACTAATGTCATCTCTCTGCTACCGAGTTATCTTATCCTACTTATAACTATTCAATTCCCCCAAATTTATCTACCTAGCCATGGAACTTTCATCCAAAATAGTATTCTATAGTACCCCGGTATAGGTAGGAATGAACAAAGGGATAACCTTGTCTTGGATGTCCCTACATGGACCATTCTCAATGGTCAAAGCCCTAATGAACAAGGTGTATATCATATCCATCAATTAAAAGGAAAAATTTTTATACCTCGATGAATACTCAGATACCAACATGTCATCCTCCCATGGCTGTAGAAGATCATTGAAACATATATATACCTTAGCTTATATATCGATAAATACTCTATTAAAAGGTTATCAATATATGTACACAGAAGAGTCACCTCATCCTATGATTGGGTACCCAAACCCCACCATCTCCATGCTAATACATGTAAAATGGCTCGTCGCCCAGACTGACATCTTCTCTACCAATGTCCTAAATAGTTGGAAAACTTGGGTCACCGCCTCAAGATAGTCCTCAGCCTCCTATGTTTCAGGCTCCCCCTGGAACCTGATGGGTCTTTGTCCCTGAATATCATGAAGCGTGCCTAGCCTCAGCTCCTCATTGATCAGTATTGCAGGTACCATATTCTAATCAACATGTGGATGTATAGCTGGTTTACCACCATGAGGTGATATCTCCAGTACAAATCCTTGTACCAATGTCTCGTCGCCCGATGAATCATACTCATGATCATTCGGTGGAATCATACATACCTATCTTCATTGTATCATCATTAAGTAAAACAACATGTACCATGGTCAATAAAATATACCTATAGAGTTGACTCTAGAGGTCCATAAAAAACATTAATATACAATTCATGTACCATTATTTTCCCCTACAACCAGGTTTTTGATATACAAATTAAAATGATGGTAATCAGTGTCCTAGTGCATAGATATGTCATCCTACTCAATAACCCTCGATTCCCTGTCATGAAATTCAAATTCAAAACTCATAACATGGTTTTCCTAAAGAAACATCAAAGAATCTCGATCCTAAATTAAAATTGACCTACTCTGATAACACTCGGCAATGTCCCATCCATAATGGGCCTTTCCATGACTTCTCCAAGCCCACCTCCATTAAGCCAAGGGCTATTGACTAGAACCAAGTATCCATATCCCACAAATGGGATGAATTAGACTATGATCATGTATATACACAAACATCTCGGAGCCACAAAATGATGAAAAGTAAAAACACTATGTAAAAAATGCATGCCAACCACTAAGATCATGAAACAAAGTATGACAATAAAAGTACTTGAGGGAAAATAGGATTAGAATATAATCCCACAAAGAAGAGTCTATAACCACAAGTAAAACCTATAAGGATAGAGGTACTAGGGTTTATTTATAATCTACAGGAACACCTCGTTTGTTCATCCTCACTAAGCACTACAAGGTCCTAGTCCTTCTATGACATCGTGAAAGGGAAAATTGTATTCCTAAGAGAGGACACGTGCGGGCGAATCCTATGAAGGGTTGAGTACAAAAATACTGAGAATGTCATCTCAAAACCACAATGGAAAATACCATAAGGGAAATACCATGATGGAAATAATGTAATGGAAATACCAAAAAGGAAATACCAGTCAGCTCCCCAATGGTTTTTGTTTACAACACATTTAGCAAGAAAATCAAGATATGCTCGATAAAAAATAAACAATATTGAGGGAAGGCACAACCAATTACTCACCATGGGATTATTACCGATTCACTCTAGTTCAAGCTGGGATCACTCTTCAAGAAATGATATCATCAAATCCACTCAAGAAAAGGCCAATCTCATTTGGGCCCTACCAAAATGAGAATATATTGGTCACGGAAGATTATGATACATTGAGAGGGGATCCTTCCCGGAACACTTGGGAATACCAATAACCCAATATTCATCAATTCACAATATAATAGATTTTTTACAATACCCTAGGAAATACAACTAAACCTTCTAATGAAACCCTCAAGATAGAGGACCAACACCATCCTCTTAGAGGACACGTAAATTACACAAAACTCCGCTAGCAGTGATAGAGGATCCTGCTCAAGTCCTATTGAGGAATACCATAACTCTATATGCGACTCGTCCTCTAAAGGGGACTACAATAAATAAATTTGGATGTAATGTTGTTCTGAACCCTCAAGAAAAGGACCAAAATAATTCTCTCAACCTATGTTGGTCAAAACTTGGAAAAAAATCATCAAGCACTCTTGATGGGAGTACATGGTGTGTCCCAGGGTGTACATATTGTGATCAACTATCCCAAGTCATACCCATGTGTAATACCTCACATGTAATGTAGCCTCCATATAAGTGGAATGTAGAAGGGTGTACACAATATGTAGAAACACATGGTATCCTATTTGTGTAGCATGTTTGTATCTATATGGTAGTGCACGATATACCTCAATATGTCTGGAATTGACCATATTTGGGGATTGCAAAATCCAGATGAATGTGAGGTGATCATCATCTTCCAAAATAGATAAAATATAATTCCACTGATATGCAACTTCAAAAGGTCTCTTATTTCCAAATGGACTGCACTGTTGTGATCCTTGAAAAAACAAAATGCTCAAAATAGACTATTCACATGCCCCAAATGGACACTAGGAGAAAAAGTCACATTTCATGAGATAACAGATGAATAATAATTTTTGGGGTTGACGTCTTGATCCCAAAATAAAATATATGGATTGAAAAATTGATATCCTAATCAAAAAATGCATGGGAATGGATATTCAATTGTCCAAATCTGAAACAAGGTTAAAAATTCATATTTCTACACTGTATGAATGAATGAAATCTTATAGGACTGAGCCAGGAGTTCAAATTAAATATCGATCATTATGCATGAATTTATTGTCTCAATAAAACAATCATATTTCCTTTGATGGATCTCAAATCCAATTTCATTCGAAATAATTATGTTAGAAACAAGGTTTAAGAATAATAATAATGTTAACAATAATAATAATATTATTAAATTTTTTATTACAAGAGGTGATGGCTCTCTCTTCAATCACAATTCTATTTAAGACACCTTATTTACTCTCATTCCCAATACATCCATATGATTTCACATTTGATTTTTTTACATCATTTCCAAAATTATTATCATAATAATAATTAATACCACCCATGTTTCCACGCTACTCACTCGCATCATCATAGAAAGGGAGTATGAATCCCAGCCCTGCTTCCAAATTCATTTCATTTCATTTGTGATATTAGTAATATCAATATTATTGACAATTAACAACCGAAATGAAGATTTTGGGAGTCATTCATGAATGATAAATACCCCATCATCTCATTAATCCATCCATCACCACAAGACATTCCCTATTCATTTAATATAATCAATATATTATCATTATCCATTAACCATGCCTTTCCTATGAAAACTTCATGGAATATTTTTGGATTCACACTTCACCACACGTGTGTCCATGTCATCCACTGAACCTAAAAATTCCTTCAATTCACCATTTCTTAGTCCATTATTGGGATCCCTCTACCATTTTCAAACATCTACCGCGTCTTTGAATCCCAATCCTGAACTCATGACTATAATCCTTTGTTCTAAAGAATCACATGGATCGGTAATCTGGAATATCATTAATCATTGAAAAACTGATTACTAATGATAAATGAATGTATAATGGAGATATAAAATCATGAAACATAAAAATAAGGAACAAACCTCGACCAGTGTTCGTGTTTCCCTTGATTCATTTACGTAGGTTGCAGAGTGAAGATAAAGATGTAAACAAAATAAATATCAATTTCAACACTGAAGGAAGATCATACATTTACCAGAATCAAATTATTGATCGGTGAATTAATTTGTTTGGTGATTAATTTTATTTCTTCATGGATAAATAAAATGGTGATGAATCCAAAAAACAAATTCCCTACATCAATTTGGATATGTCATTAGTTAAAAATGCATCTGCTAGAAGTGAATATGATCTGATGTGTCTGTCGCCTGTCGATTCACCACAATCTGATCACAGGTCATCATCCGGTCTCAATATACTAAAATATAGGGGGTGGAATATCCTCTCAATGATCTTTTGGTTATACGGATAACCCTTGAGACGATCTTTAACAAATTATTTAAATAAAAAATTAGTTTAGGACATTTAAATTAAAATAAATAAATAAGTTATTTTTATATCTAAACACACTCATCAATAGCGACTTCGCCAGAAAATCATGCACCAACCAACTTTAGGTCACTCCGAGGGTATAAACCCATTAAAAACATAATTGTGGTATCATATTTTCAATTTGAGTCCCCATTCATTAGTTATTATGATTTAAAAATAAAATAACATTTTTTAATTATTTTATTTATGGTTTTGTCCTCAGTGACTTTTTCTACATATCACATGCGCCGAACAATGTTAGGTTTCTACTAGGGTAATATCCCTATTCAGAATTAAATGGTGCCCTCAAATTTCTGATCTGGGAACCCATTTGGGAGTTATTCCACTTTTTTAGGAAAGCCATGTGCATGTGGAATTAAATATTTGAAAATTTTGAAAAGTTTATTTCTACCACACCATGCCTCATAATATCAATTTTCCACATCATCTAATCTCGAAATCAATCAATATAATTTTTAAAAATAATATATAGAAAACCCAAGATGTTAAATAGTGTGACCATTTTGACTAAAATAGCATGTTATCACTTCAAAATGACATTTTTTGTAAAAACATGAGTGAAATACTCAAATCCAAGAAAACATATTTAGATTCTTTTTATATTTTTATAAACTGATCCATAAGCCATTTTTTATGTGAAGGAACTTGAGAAACCTTAATCTGATGGATTATGTGACCGATATCACTCAAGGTGTGTGTATTCAGTTATAAATTACATTTTATTAAAAACCCCAACTAACGTACTCAAAACAAAAAATCATATCATTTTGATGCATTATAAACATGATCCATAATTCATTTTTCACATTTTGGAATCTTCCAAACCTCAATCTAATATATAGTGAACTCGGTATAACTCAAATTGTGTTATTTAAATTTAAATTTGAAATTTTAGTTGAAAACACACACCACATAAACATAATTGAGAAAAAAACTGATTTTTCAATAATTTAGGAATATTATCCATATTTTATTTTTATTGTGTTGGAATTAATCGTACTTATATCCAATATACAGTGTTCCTCGTATGCCTCAATGTGTCCATCATCAAATAATTTTTTTAGTTTTGATAAAAACGTGTGCCACTTACTAAAAAACAAGAAAACACACTCAAATTGTCTTAATATATTAGTAAAATGATTCACAATTCATTTTTGATGTGAAATAATTAGTCTCACATGAAACCAACACATGATGTGATATGTATGACTCAATGTACTTGTTTTTAGTTAAAATTCACAATATGGAAAGAAAACTGACATACTCTAAATTGAGAAAATACATTTGGATTGTTTTGTTATATTAAGATAATGATCCCTATGATATTTTTGAAATGTTGTAATCAAACAAAAATCAATATCCTACATGGTGGGTTTGGTATGACTTAGTTTGTTTTTTTTGAGTTTAAAATTTAAACTTTATTTAAGAACTAAAGTAACATACTCAAAACTGAGCGAACACACTATTATTTTTTCAATACATTAGGGAAAAGTTAAATAAGTCAATTTTGACATTTAAGAATCAATCACACCTCAATCTAATACATGGTGTCAATGGTTTGATAAAGAATATATATTATTATTTAAAGAATGATTTTTTTCAAAAACATGTGTTACTTAAACAAAATAGAGAAAACACACTTTAATTTTCTTGATAATTTTGAAAAACTATCTCTATTCCATTTTGGACATGTAGAAATCAACCACACCTCAATATAATTCACAATGTGACTGGTATTACTCAGATTCAATGGTTTCATTTTGAAAATGAAATAATATGAATTTACTATTTCATATTTATGTTTTATTTGATTATTTATTGTATTACTAACATACAAATTGTTTTCCAATAAAAGCAGGGTTATTTTTCTCGAGTTTGGGTAGTTTGTTCGACAAATGATACCATGATGAGACTTTTTTTAGAAATTTTTAGGTGACACTAACAATGAAAACATTGATGTTTTTGAATTTTTGTGATAAATTTTACATGCTAAAGTTACTTTATAAATAAATGTATATATTGTCTACAATGGTGTCTTTTTTCTTATATTTGTGATCTAATTTCTATTTTAAATTTATTTATTAATTTTCCATAACTTATATTTTCCATTATTTTCTTTTAATTTTTACTATAGTGTACTTAAATTATAAAATCACAGTAGATGTAACACCCTAATATTTCATAGTAAGTTATTTTCTTTAAAGTAATTAAATAGCTTGTGCTACACCAACACCGAGTTCAAGCGCACCACGACTTCCCAAACTATTTGTTCAAAAATCTATTATGAATAATATTAAATTAATTTTCAATTTTATATACTCCATATAATTTTAACATCCATATTATTTGTTTCTTATACATAATATAAGAACAAATTCAATTTGTCAGATAAAAGAAGTATTTTTCAAAAAATGTAATTTTACCACCTTTTAATGGAGAACCCTTTTTAAATCCAATATTTGACACATTTATATATTAAATTTGAAAAATAAATTTGTTCTTTATAATTGGTATACAAATATTTAGTTTGGATAAATTTTTTTGGTGCATTTATAATAACTTTCATATTTTGAGGAAAAGTGAAAATATTACATTTTAATTGAAACTACCTTTTTAATAAAAACAAAATACAGTGTTAAAGTTTCCATTTGAGTGGTTTTGAAGTGTAATTATATTTTATTTTTATCATTTAATCCAATTTTGGTTATTTGAAGTAATTTTACATTTAATTTGGACATAAATACATATCTATATTTTGATAGTTATTAATTCTCAAAAACCCACTTTTTGGATTTTAACAATGGGAATATTTTCTTAAATTATTTAACACAACTTATATGATTTTAATTTGGTAAAATAGACATCATTTTATAATTTTTAATATCAAAATTATCTTTGGGTGAATTTCTGGTATTTTTCTAAAAATATTCAATTTTCGATGAATAGTGAAAAACACTGCGTTATAATTTAAAGATAAATTTTAATTTAAATAATTATTTTTATTTTAAATTTATTTTAAAGTAAAAATAGATAAATAATACCTATATTTTTCCTATTTAATTCATTGAAGTCATTTTATAATAAGAATAGATATATAAAATGTTATCGACTTTTTACCGTCTTTTACTCACCTTCTAGGGACATTTGCAAATTTTCCTAAAACATCATTTTACCACTTCTATGAATTAATTTAAAAAAATCTGAGAGATACAGTTGACATCGGTAAGTAAAATTTGGTTCAATAGGGTGAAAATATTTTTTTTTTCGAATAGTAACATTGGAATTTTATTTACCACGGTTAAAAGTAAATTGGGTAATTAAAGGTAAAAAATGATATTATAATTAACCTAAAAATGTCTTAATTATATTAGATAACTTTTTGTCAACCATAATAAACATTATGAATAAAATATGATCCTTTTTATCCACTTGTATTATATTACTACATTTATTATTATTTTATTTAAAGAAGTGTTAAAAGTGTTAAATTCAATGTTTAATAACTAAACCATTTTTAATATTGGGTTATACAAAAGATAAATTAGACTATAAATATTAATTATTAATAGAAAAAGATTTAATACATCATGGTATTTTATTTATAATTTTTAGAAATTTAATAATTAAACTTATTTATCACACAATGATGATTCAGTAATTACCTTATTAATGAAAGATTCAAACAATTGATATTATAAATATAAAAATAAATATAAATTGAGACTTGTAAGGCATTAAAAGAATTTTATAGGTAAATATGACATGTGGGGGTTGATGTAATGTATTTTTTATGAAGAAATAATTTTTTTTCACTTTCACAAAAAAACTAAATAATGTCAAAAGTGACATAAATGAGTAATTAAAAAAATACAATATTATTAAGTGATATAATATTCCTAAAAATATAAGGTTCAGCCAAATGACTTATATAATGATATATATGTCATTAATTAACCAATTTATGTTTTATTTTCATTTTATAGTATCTTTGTTAACCATGTTATATAAACATAGAAGAAGACATGGTAAATGTTAAGCTATTTAACTACGAATAAAATCAGGATGAGGATAATATGGTGACATAAACATATCTAAAACCTATGGGTTGAGAGTATTTATAACCATACCTATCATAACATAGAAATAAATCCATTTTTATCCATTATAATCTGAAAATGAGTTTTTAATAAAATAATATTTCAATATTTTCCTAAAGTGACCCTCACCTATCTTATAAAAGGTAATTCCCCTACTCTCAAAATCACGCCTCCAAAGCCATTTTCCTCAGACAACCCCTACCCAAATCTCCTCCCAACTACCTCAATTAAACCTATAGTCAATTATTTAATAATAAATCCATCCTAAGGATCCCTTCTATTCAAATCAAAAGGAAACACCCGAAGAAGAGGTAATTATTTCATCACCTCTTTCAATGTTCTTTTCTTCCCCCAATTACTATTTCACTGTTATTTTCATAATAAAATAATATCTCCAATAACTTATACATACTGATATGATATTATAAATATTGTTAAACTATATTCATTATTCTATCCATCCTATGTATGACAAAGTCACCATACGTGTTTACGTACGGCTTACTATCTTCATGTCGTGGTGTAGTTTGTTATTGAACACTACATTATTTGGATGGGCATAATAATGAATATAATTAATTTAAATAATAAATTTAAATTTTTAATTATTCTGTATATATAATATACCATCCAATTAAACACCATTTTACCATCGATAGAATGATATTGCCGCTCATGCGTACGTACGACTTACTGTAACCCCGACGAGATGATATTAATATTCAACGATCACCATTCAAGAATTTTTTATAAATATATATATATATATATTTATTAATTATGAGATATATGAAATATTATTTCTACTGGAATAATAAATATTTATTTAGATAAATATATGTCATTTACTTACTTCTCTACTATATGAGAAGAAAACAGAAACAACGGTCATGTGTATGTATGGACTACCGTCTCCATTAACGGTGTTTCCATTTCATAAATCTATATATTATAAATATTTATATTCTGAATATATATTATATATATATATATCATGTTTTATATTTTTTTATGTATTTAAATCATGATCTACGTGATACGATCACAAATAACACGTTAAAACACATACGATAAAGAAAGCGACTATTGCCTGAAATGTAACTTTAAAATGGAAATTATTATTAAATGGGTAGTAAAAACTCAAAAATGAATCATATATAAAATAATAAATATTAATATGGTTCTTTTATAATTTAATAACTTAGTATGGTCATTATAAAAGAAACTAAACATACCCTAGACTAAAAAAGTACAAGGTAAGGGGTTTTCATCTCACTTTGTATTACTGTGAGATTCATGTTATATTTTCCACTATTTATTTTTGTGTGGGGTATGTACTTATCATGATTTAATTATTTGTGTAATATAATTAAATTTATGGGTATTTACAAATTCATTGTATGATCCTTCATTCATGTGGTGTATGTTTCATAAGTTACAAAATCGGTAAGGGAATTTCTAATTTCAATTTCCACTCATTGAGTTTTATGAAAACTTCATTGATTATTTTACTCCACAATTATGTGTGCAATAATAATTTATTCATTTATGTATTAATGTACACTGAATTTTTTTGGATATACTTTTGAAACACATAATCACTCCATTTATCATTTCTCAAGTCATCGATATGAACTTGATAAGTGTAATCTTAACTCAATTTCCATTCATTGAGTTAAACATTCAGGTCATTGGTGTTGTTTTTACAAGAATATGTTCGAATGTACTCTGATTTATTTACAATTAATATCCAATAATATTAAGTGTATTTATATTTGTAAGACATAATTATTTCATTGATTTATCCTTAACTTAGGTATACGATCTTCATAAGGGATTTCATCTCAATTTACATTCCATTGACACTTCATTGTTGTTATGTGCCAATTCACTTTTATATAGTGTATATAATATACTTTGAAATAGGATATCATGAATCCATTTATTCTCATGATATTATATGGTTTTAAATAAGTCAATTACTTTTATTAAAGTGTCTCTCATTTGGTAACAAACTCTAATTAAAATATCATTTTAAATGTTTTAAATATATTTTTATCTAAATATTTCTCATTAATTTCCATGTTTTGAAAATGTATTTAAGGATTTATTTATATGGTAATGATTGTTTTAAAATTAAAATTAGTTTTCAATGTTCCAAAGTAGTGTGGGACACTTTGATTTAAAAACCACTTTTAAAAGGCTTCTTGATAGATATTGAGACTTTTAAATTTTTTTAAGAAAAAAATGGATATTTCTCTCAAATAGTTTTACTAATTATTTTCATCTATGTCAATAAACTTCATTATTCTTGATTTTTGTTGATTTATTACAATAAAATCTTCCATATTGTATTGAATGAGTTATTTTTGACTGTGTATTTTCTATTTTTATACCATTCATGGTTTATGGTTAAAGTATTAAAATTTCGTCTGTAAGTTTTAATATAGTTGTATAAGTTATGATTCAACGTTTTCATATGAGGAATGCATTGGACGTAATAAATGACGGCCATGGCCCACTATTGCCCCATGATTCATTAGTAGGTCTCATTAGACAAACTAGTGTCTTGGAATAAGGCCTTGAGAAAATATTATTTACAGTCATGGACCGGGGCCTTGACTATGTGGTTATGATGTCCGGTATAATGCAATCCACCATTATGAAATTAGCTATTGATATTACATGTGATTATTCGGCTAGTAGAATATCAATCTGAATAAGTAAATGGAATTATTTGATTTATCATTTCTATATTATCCTGAAGTTTCCTATTTTTTAGTCTTATACATTGCCTTAAATTTTTATACTTATTTATGATAGTTTCCCCTATATTGTTATCCCTACTGATCATCTGAGCTCACCCATTTCTTATGTTTTCTTTTTCTCAGGATGTGAAGAAGTATATAATGATTAACCAGTAGGGATAGGCCAATGGATATTAGTGTGTTCAATGGGGACACAATTTTTTTTTTCTTTATTTCACGGTGTAATGTAAAACTTATGTATGTATCTAGTACCTCTAAATATACTAAAGTAATCAATATTTCAAGATTTGATCTCTTGTGATCATTCTAAAGTTATGTAATAATTCACCAACTCTGGGTAACTAGGGTTGGGGCATTACAATTAGTATCATAGAAAGTTTAGTACAAACCTTAGAAGATAGATTTAGAGAAACTCTGATTAGAAAAAACTTCCCTAAGATGGAATTTGAGGATTAGTATGGAAGGAAATCCCAAAATTCTAGTAATGTGAATATTACGAGGGTTATCTAAGAAATACATCACTATCTAGACACAATCAGGTAGAGGCAGGTGTGGAACAGATGTACCGAGGGTTAAAACCCAAAAACACCGCTTTGATCTAGACTTGAATGGGAACTGGTGCACGACAACGAGCCTTGCTGCACTATTGGTTATGACACTCTCGAGGGATATGATTAGGATAATTCACATTTTCTATACAAACCGATTTGATGGATTTTAATATAAGATGAGAATAAATAACCTTGGTTCATCTTAAGGTGTTTTAGATTGAAAATAAGGTGTAATAATTTTCTCTAAATTATTTTATGATTATAATTTCTCACACTATGATTTCTGGTTTTAGTCAAAGGTTGGATTCCAAGGAAGTCATAGTAACATTAAACATGATGTACAAAGTGGGAAAGATAGTGGAAATGAGAAACTAAATGGAACATTGACAGGCATAAAAGATATTGTGTTCATGATGAAGTAGGTTTTCCAAAATATGATCAATAAGATATACATTATCCAACACCCAAAAATCAACAAATAAGAGAAAAGATGAGAATGATAAGAGCTCTATTAGTGGAGACCGTGGAGAAAATAAAGTTCAATTTCCATAATGTTTGAAATGTGGAAGGAGTCACCCTGGAATGTGTCTAAATGGAAAAAGTAAATTCCTTATGTGTGGGAAAGACGGACATAAGTTCAATAATTGTGGAGTGAAAATGAATATTACTATGGATGAAAATAAAACTGATCATAAGAATCCATTTACAATCATTTTCTCTAAATGTAGGGGACTTGAGAATTACCAGATTCAATGCTCTATTCTATAGTATAACCACTTGGGAAAGGAATAAAATTTTTGGAAATAAATGGATGGAGAAATTTTTAAAATTATTAATGCTCTTTGCTGATGTGATTACATTGGAATACTTTTTTCATGTATATGTGACCCTATAGTTTGTTATGTGAAAATTCAATTTGTTGAAGAATTATGTTTTCTTTTTTGTATATAGTTATAAATAACCATTTAGGTTTATATGGTCCTTGAATTTCAGGCAATTATAGGTTATTATTTTTTTGGTTGAAAATGGGAGGTATGAGTTTGTGGTTAAATTATGTAATGGTTATTTTGAGGAATTTATCTATTTTTTTGAATGTTATAAAATATGGTTTTTGAAAAAGGACAACACTTATACCGTGTTACAACCCATTGTATTGGTCAAATCTATAGGTATTGAACCCACAACCAAATTGTGACTAGGATTTATTGCCTACCACTAAACTATGTGAAGTCCCTAGTTAGTGTGGAAATTTTTTTAGTTAAATTAATTTATTGATAACAAATAATTTGATTTTGGATATTATGTTTTATCAAATTGATATCCTTATTTTAGGAAAATAATTTGGTGACTAAGTGATAAATGTTATTTTGGAAGACGTTCGCTCTGTTAGGAACACTATTTGCCTAAGGAAAATAGAATACTATGGGATTTCATTTGAAGGGTAATGGTGGATTTTTTTATTATTTTGGAAGAATATATGTTATTTTATAGAGATTCAGGTTATTAATGGAAATGTTTAACCTATCATAGAGAATATATGATTTGGTTAATTACACTTTTGTATGAGACATTAAGAGTAGTTGACGTTATTTAGAGATAAATACTAAGGTTTACTATGAAAGATGATGCGACTAAATTATTCTGAGTTTTGTGTTTCAATGTTATTTTAGATTATATTGATAGATTTTAAGGACAATTATTTATTTAATGGTTTTTATTGAACATTGGGTATTGCTTGTTTAATTTTGGAAATAAAGATTAATACTTATTTCTATAAAGGATTATCCATTTTGGGGATCATCTGATCTTGTACTAACCATTTTGTTATGGTTAATATCTAAAGACAAAGAAAATATATAGTTCATCCTTTGGGAATTATGTGATTGTATATAAGTTGATTCTAGCACTTCAGGTGTGACCAAGTAATCTTGAATACTCAACGTTTGAAGAAATGTTGAGTTAGGGGTAGAAATTTTTTAAATGATGAAACTCTACTTAAAATGTAAGTATATCTCTTTTTGTTATTACCCAATATCATTAATCAATTTCTTTAACGTTATGAAATGGAACATAAATAAAAAAATGTAGTCTGTTTACTTTTTCTACTGGAAAACTGATGAAATTTTAACCCATCGCAAGTTTTTGGTTTTCTTGTTGTTAACTTTATCCTGATCATGTTTTCTCTCACTCTTAATCATAACTTGAAACTAATTTTATCTTCTATATACATGTTTTCCTACATGGAATAATTGTATGGGTTATCACGGGTGACCTTTGTACCTCTTTTTTTAAAGTGATAGTTTTGTTGAATCTTTTTACAATGTGGGACTTTCAATGAAGTTATAAAGCCCAATTTTAAAATTATGAGGATGCAATTTTCAAAAGTGGTGAAGAATGTAACACCCTAGGATTTCATAGTTTGTTATTTTCCTTAACCTAATTAAATAGTTGGCGCTGCACACAACACCGAGTTCGAGTGCACCATGACTAACCAAAATAGACGTTCAAAAAATGATTATAAATAGTATTAACTTAAATTTGAATTTTATATACTCCATATAATTTTAACATACATATTATGTGTTTCTTAGGCATAATAATATAACAAATTCATTTTTTTGGATAAAAGATGTATTTTTCAAAAAAATGAAAATTTTCTTCCTTTTAATAGAGATTCCATTTTAAGTACAACATTTGACCCTTTTATATATTAAATACGACAAAATAAATATCTTATTTTGAAGAGGGACATAAAAATTTAGTTTTGATAAATTTTTAGTGCAATTCTGATGACTTTTTTATTTGGATGAGTAGTGAAAAATACTAAATTTTAATTGAAAACAACCTTTTTAATCAAAACGAATTATAGTGTTAAATTATACAATTGAATGGATTGGAATTATTATTATATTTTTTATCATTTAATCTATTTCTTTTAATTATAAGTAGTTTTACATTTAAATCGAACATAAATAGATATCAATCTTTTGATAGTTTTTACTTCTAAAAAACCCAATTTCTGGTTTTGACAACGAGATTATTTTTTTTAAAATAATTATTATAAATTCTATGTTTTGAATTTGGTAAAATAGAAATAACTTTTGAATTTTTAAAATAAAAATTTTCTTTGGGTGCATTTTTGGTATATTTTTAAAAACATTCAATTTTTGATGAATAGTTAAAAATAGTGCATTATTGTTTAAATCCGACTCATTATTTAAATAATTTTATTAATTTAAATTTATTTTAAAGTAATAATAGATACATAATACCTTTATTTTTCAAATTTAATTCCTTTAAATCATTTTATAATATGATTAGATATATAAAATTTTATTAAAATTTTTACCGTCTTTTACTCATCTTTTAGGCACATTTGAAAATTGGCATAAAACATAATTTTATAGCCTCTATGAATTGGATTAAAAAAACAAAGAGAAATGGTTGAAATCAGTATTTGAAATGTCGTTCAATAGGATTAAATAATTTTTGGTGAATAAAAACTTCGAATTTTATTTTTCATAGTTAAAACTAAATACGGTAATTCAACATACAAATGATATTATAATTACCCTAACACATGTCCTAATTAAATTGGATAAGCCTATGAATGACAATGTCACCATACGTGCATACGTACGACATACCGTCTTCGCGTCGTGGTGGAGTTTGTTATTCAACACTACATTATTTGGATGGGTATAATAATAAGTATAATTAAATTAAATAATAAATATAACATAGTAATTATTATTTATATATAATATACCATCCAATTAAACATCATTTTACCATCTATAGAATGATATTGATGCCTGTGCGTGCTTAAGACTTACCGTCTCCACAACGCGATGAGATTCATCTTAAACAATCAACACTGAAGAATTATATATATATATATATATTGATTAAGTACAAGATATATGAAAAAATATTTCTACTATAATAATATAAATTTATGTAGATAAATATATTTCGTTTACTTACATCCATACTATATGATAAGAAAAGAGATACAAAGTTCATGCCTACGTACGGACAACCGCTTCAATGAATAGTTTTTCCATTTCATAAATCTATCTATTATAAATATTTATATTATGAATATATATGATATATAAATCATGTTTTATATTCTATCAGTATGTAAATCATGATCTATGTGATACGAACAAGAATAAAAAGTAAAAACACATACGATAAAGAAAGGGATTATTTCCCAAATGTTACTTTAAAATGGAAATTATTATTAAATGGGTATTATAAAGTCCTAAATGAATATTATATGATATAATAAATATTAATATGGTTCTGGTATAATATAATAACATAATATGGTCATTATTAAGGAGGCTAAACATACCCTTAACTAAAAGAAAGTACATGGTAAGGGGTTTTCATCTCACTTTTTATTCCTGTGAGATTCATGCTATATTTTCCACTAATTCATTTTGTGTGGTGTATTTAATTCCCATTATTGTATTATTTGTGTAATATAAATTAATTTATGGGTATTTAAAACTTCATTTAATGATCCTTATTTAATGGGGCATATATTTCATATGTTACCAAATCGGTAATGTAATTTCAAATTTCGATTTCAACTCATTGGGTTTTACACAAACTTAATTGATTATTTTACTCGAAGATTATGTGTGAAATCACTCTTTATTTATTTATGTAGTAATTTACACACCCCTTTGTATGGATATAATTTTTACACATATAATCACACCATTGATAAATTCTCAATTCATCGAGATTAACTTGATAAGAGTAATCCTAACTCAATTTCCATTCATTGAGTTAAAAATCCAAGTAATTGGTGGTGTTTTTAAATGAATATGTATGAATATATCTGATTGATTTAAATTGAATATCAAATTTTATTTATTGTATTTATATTTTTCACACATAATTATCTCATTTATTTATCTTTAACCTAATGATACAGTCTTTATAAGGGATTTTATCTCATTTTACTTTCCATTGATACTTATATGTTGTTTGTCGCTAATTCACATTGATATGTTGTATATACTGTACTTTAACATTGTATATCATGAATCCCTTTATTCTCATGATATTATAAGGTTTTTATTTACTCAATTATTTTTATTCAAGCATCTCTCATTTGGTTAGGAATTCTAACTAAAATATCATTTAAAATGTTTTAAAGATTTATTCTTCTAAATATTTCTCATTAATGTCCATGTTTTAAAAATGGTTCAAAAGATTTACTTATATGGAAATTAATGTTTTAAAATTAAAATTCCTTTTAAATTTTTCAATGTGTTACGGGACACTTTGATTCAAAAATATCTCTTAAACAACTTCTTGATAAATAGTGATAATTTTAAATGTTTTCAAGAAAAATAATGATACTTATCTCAAATAGTTTTAATAATTATTTTCATCTATGTCAATATCCTTAATTATTCTTGATTGAGGTTGATTTATTATAATAAAATCTTCTATATTGTATTGAATAAGTAATGTTTGAATATGGATATGTTATTTTAATACAATTCATGGTTTATGGTTAAAGTATTAACATTTCGTATCCTAGTTTTAATATGAATGTTTATGTTAAGTTTTAACCTTTTCATATGAGGAATTAATTGGATGTAGTATGTGAGGGGTGGGTCCTGCTATAACCGCTTGATTTATCAGTAGGTCTCATGAGACAAACTAGTGTCTTGGCACAACGCCTTGAAAAGTTATTATTTGTAGTCTTGGCACGAGGCCCTGACTATGTGGTTATGATGTCCTATATTATGCATTCCATGATTATGAAATTAAATTTTGATATTAATTGTGATTATTTGACTAGTATAATATCTATATGAATATGTAAGTGGATTTATTTGATTTATCTTTTCTGTATTATGCCGATGTTTAACTTTAAAAGGCTTGTGTTTTAGTCTTAGACATTTCCTTACATGTTTATACTTATTTATGATAGTTTCTACTACATTTTTATCCCTACTGAGCATATGAGATCACAACTTTCTTATGTCTTCTTTTTTCCAAGGTGTGATGAAATATATGATGATTAACATGTAGGGATATGCCAAAGGATATGATTGTGTTCAAAGGGGACAAAATGTTGTTTTTCTTTATTTCATGATGTAATGTAAAACTTTTGCATGTATCTAGTACATCCAAGGACACAAAACAATTGGTCTTTCGAGACATGATCACTTATGATCATGCCAAAGTTATGTAATAATGCACCGACTCTAGGTAACTAGGATCAGGGCATTACAGTAGATAAGTATGGTCTTTGTCATCCATAATTCTTTTGCGGATAAAGAATAACCTTTATCATCACCGGTAAAAGTTCTACTTTATTAGTGATTCCCTAGAAATAATAAAATTTCCCCCATTTTAATGGAACATAGATCAACGAACCTTTTTTTGTGTGTTTATGGATTATTCTATCACTGTTAAAATCTTTTTCTATATTAGTGATTCTGTATTCATCCCAAAAGTATGAATATATAGAGTGATCAAAAAGATTATTTTTGGTAGGATTACATATAAAAGTATATTTATAGATTTTGTGACTATTTTCTTTTTATGTTAGAAATATAAAGTTGAGAGATAGAATCCTAAGGGGAAATTATTGATTTTAAACATAAAATAATGTAAATGGGAATGAAACATCGTAGATTTCATCCTCATACTCCCCAATGTATCTACTGTATATAAAACAATTCAGGTTGAAGTAAGTAACCTTAACAAGTTAGAACAAATTATTAATATTATATAATATTTATTTATTTATCATTTTGAATGAATATATATTAAGTAAGATGTTAGTTTTCATGGAGTATAATATTTTATTGTATATGATTGAGATATGAGATTTACTATGAATTTATAGTCAATCCTTCCACATAATCTAGATTCCAAGTTATGTTACAATTTGACCATTCATATTCAATCATATATTCAATCTGAGGGAACCGTTAAAACATATAATATTATGTTGGGATCAATAACTTCTTCTAATATAATTCTATTATAACAATAGATTTCACTCGAGCATTAAGATTGATCCTTATGAGGCTCTATATGAAAAGAAATTTAGAACTCCAATATTCTTGGATGAGGTGGCAGGAACAGATCTATTGGGATTTGTGACCATTGAGGCAATGAAAGATAAATTTAGATGCTTCCTGCAACATATTATGGCTCCTCATAATCAACATAGTGTTATAATGGAAATCATCAGTGAAAAATTTATTTCAAAATTTATGAGAATTTATTCCTATGAATTTCTCCATAGAGGAAGGTTTTTATATTTGAAAATAATGTATTATTTTGAAGTATGTATATTTCCCAATTTAATATTCTTATTCTAGTTGGGATTATAGCTTATCTTTTGGAACTACCAATGTGCCTCTCTTAAGTTTATAATGTGTTCCATGTATATATCAAAAGGTGGTGCATACGTGATCCTTCACATTATTAAAATGATAGGTTATAGTAGTGATGGATGCTCATTAACATGAATAAAACCCAATATAAATATTGTAACATATAGATATATTGTTGGAGAACAAGCCTACTCACCTATTAAATTTTCCATGGAGGTATAAAAAATTCGAAGAAGCTACTTAGGAACCCAATGATGTAATGAAATTTTGATATCCTGATTTTTGTATTCATAGTAATGGATCTTCATGGGAAAAATTCATTTCACGGGGGTATATTTTTACACCACAAAATTTTATATGTATTTCATTGGAAACAAATTAGAACAATTTGATAGTGTTCCATGTACATATACTTGAGACTAATCGAACTATAATATAGTATATCATTATAACATAGTTGTTAAATTAAATGTATGAATAGGATTATCCAAATTATGAAAAATATAGGTATTGTTTTTATATAATAAAAATGTTATGATTAATGTATAATAAATATGTACTCGATTTTCAATAATGTTTTTATGCTTTAATGATATGTTTTCCTCAAAAATGGATTACATTGAGTTTTATAAACATATATTATAATTTTTTTCATAAACATTTATTAAATATGTTTTTTATTAATTATATCATATCTTGAAATATGAATATCAAAATTATTTTAATGTATAATTTTCATATTTTTATGAAAATGATAGTTTCTAGTGAATAGTAAAAATACTGATAATACAGGAAAACATATTTTCTATTCAAGAATTTAGATAGTCTTATTTGGTTTCAAATTTATTTCAAAATTTCATTGGTTCATTTTGATTAAAAATCTATAATTTATTTCATTGGAATATAAATTAATAATAATTTTGGAATAAAAAATTAATACTTAAAAATGATTTTTTTTTCTGGAAAACCAAAGTTATTTAGTTTTGTGGATTTATTTTATATTTTCTTTTTTTATTATATAAAATGAATTTTATAAAATGTATTCCATATTTTAAATCATCATTTATATATTTTTTAATGAGGCCACTTCCATTTTGGTCATAATTTATTGTAAAAAAATAATCATTTGTTATAATATGTAAAGTTAAAATAGGATCACTAGGGGGTTAATGTTACATAAAAATATTTTATGAGGAAAAACTATATCCAATAGCATAAAATATTTTCAACAACAATCATAAAAGAAAAAAATATATTATTATATATATGTGACCATTATATCATAGTAGATATATTAGTTTGTCTTAAAATTAATGATGGTTTTATTATATATATATTGCTCTGATTCATTGCTAGTATATTAGTAAATTCATCATAAAAATCAATAGGTTTTTTAGTAATGTCATTTTATTCATAAAATATATGTTTAATTCAAAAATGGGTTCCCTTTATTTTTTATAAAAATATATGAATGTTTTAAAATTTACATGATAAATTTAATTTAATTTTTTAATTTACCATGACATAATTATCTTCGGATTAATTTTTGATAATTTTGTGAAAATATTTATTTTTCAACAAATAGTGAAAAATATTGAATTTTATTGAAAACTATATTTTAATTTAATGTTTTTTAATGTAAAATTATTTTTTTATTTTTAAAATTTAATTATTAAAATTCATTTCCAAAGAATACAAATATGATTTTTAAATGGATTTTAAACATGAATTTTATATCGCCCTCAGTTGGACGTATATAGCCTTTTTATGACTTTTTATGTGTTTAAAGTTCTTGGGATGAGTTTGGATGAGTTTTCGAGTGTTTGGGATGTTTTTGGAAAATTTGGAGGCCTTTTTAAGGTCACACGGTTTGAGCACTGTTAGGAGAAACTGTGTGAGTAGGGGAGTGTTGGAACCAAAGTTGTTCTTTATTGGGAAATGAGTTCAGTTTATGTTCATTATCAATATACTTTGGGTTGATCATGGTTTGGGTATGTTATCATCAAACCTTTCATGGAATATTGGGGAGATTACATGGAATGAGGTCATACAGTTTGATCTGAAAGCAGTATTAAAGGTGGCGTCATGCCAAAGATTTGAAGTGTGCAAAAAAGATTGGTTTTTGTGTGCATGATTGAAGGGGTTTTGGGAACATGCGTGTGAGACATGATTTGGGATCAGAATGTCTAAAAATGGTAGAGTCATGGAGTTCATGAAAGATGATGCTGCGCGAAAGGGTTTGCGCACCCAATGCGACGTCAAAAGGGGTTATACACGCGTATGAAGAATCTTGCACACACCGACAAAGACATTTCAGGATCTTGCGTATAAGGTCTTCAAGGGAATATAAATATGCATCTACCCCAAAGAAAGACTTAATAATTTTCCATCGAAAACCCAGTAACTAAGTTGCGCGAAATATTTTCACGCGAAAGATTTGAAGATAATAAAACTTGCACGCAAGTTGTTCCTTTAGTTTTAAAAGACCATGTGTACCCTTTGGTGCAGTTTCATTTAAGGTAAGGGTTTCACATAAATTAGTTTTTGCTTGAAAGTCATCTTTCGCGACAATTAACAAATCTTGCGTGCAAGTTGGGGTATTGTGCGCAAGTGTGGTGTTATGATTCTAACAGGCTTCTGATTATCTTGTTCAATTTTTCAGTGCTTTCAAATGCATCAATTCATTCCTTCAATGCATGAAGTGCCTCATGATGAACAGAGACAAATACTTCAATGTAATTATATTCAAGAGACTTTCAAGTTGATAAAATGAGTTTGAATTTTCTCAAGGAAGTGAGCTAGGGGGATGTGACAGACGTAATCTGAGGGATGTAGTGGGTGTACCCTGAATCTTTGTAAAGGCATTGTGTCTGGCACAATGTGGTTGTGAGCGAAAAATGTAATCCATAAACTAGTGATGATTAGTTGATTTTGGCACGACCAACACATTGTTGGATTATGCTCCTTAGACGTAGTCCTTTGTGGCTAACCAAGTAAAAATGTTGTGCCATCTCCCTACATTCATTTGTTTGATAGATTTATCATGTTCCTACCAACATGGGAACAAGATCCATGACATTAAGAATAAAAACATGACACCCTGATTCACCCCTCCCCTCTCAGGGTGTTCCGGGGTCCTTCATGGAGTACGCACCGCTTGAGCATGGATTTCCTGACTATACAGGGTGGGTCATGTGAGGCGCCCCTTCGAGGCAGCAGTAGGCACACAGTTAGCGCATGGTTTGTCTAATCATGTTGCCCATAAAAATGGGTTTTTAAAAAATCCATGATTAGTCTGTATTTTCCTAAAACACAATAACACTCTACCACTCAAGCCTCACTTGGGATTTCCTCTTCTCAAGGGTTAGGGTTTCTCTCCCACTCATTTTGGAAGCAAATTGAAGGGTTTTCTTAGTGTGGTTGAACTGATTGTTCTCTAGTATGTCTCCTCGCTCAGTTATTTTGTGTGTTTCTCTAGATCTACTCTTCCCTCCCTCATGGTGTTCTAGATCTACACCCATTATGTGTAAATATAGTGTTTTTGGTGCATTTTTCTTTGATTTTAAGTCTTTTTGATGATAGGTAAGGATGTGTAGAGAGTTTTTAGTGGAGCATTTTGCTGGTTTGGGGTGCAGTTTCTTGTGGGTCGATTTCCCTAAAACAAAAAAGGTAGGTGGCTTCTCTCTCGAATCCACTTGGTTATAACTAGTGGTTTTTGTTACAAATTATTTTTTTTCTTCAAATTAATGGTGATAATGATGTTAGAATCATGTTGGAGACCCATTCGGTGATGATTATGGGTATTTTAGGGAAAATGGATTCTTGTTATAAAAAGGGGCTTGTTGTACGATTTTAAAATTTTTATTTTAAAATAATTACTAATTGATTATGAAAAATGTTTTTTGAAAGATGGTTTTCAATATTGATGTTTCATATTGAAATAGGGTTGTGCATTGAATGTTCGAAAAAGTGTGTTTTAAATTAATTGGTGATTTATTAATGTGAATTGGAATGTAATAGAAAGGATGGTGTGCTTGTTGTGTGGCCTTGGTTCTTTTTTTTGTTGGATGATTAACTCCTATGGCTTTTGTGGATTGTGTGGATGTGGTTGGGATCTCTCACTATTAAATTTCATGGATAGTGGATGGAAGAGAAACAATTATGGATTGTGTTCGGAAAGCACAACTATTTGGAAATGGGTGAACTGGTTGGACGGAAGATCCACCATTTTGGTTTCCTTGTTGGGTGTTTTTTGAAATATGGATAATTTTGTGCTAATATAAAATAGTGAAATAGATTATGGCATGGGTTTTGTCTTCCCTTGAGTTTCTTTGTTTGGGCAGGGTGTCTTGGTAAGGGTGTGTTTGGATTGTTATAAATTATTGAAGTATTTGACGTTTTATATAAACTATTTCATATAAATGTACTAACGGTTTCATCTAGTGCAATGTGTAGGGAAGTAATTTAGGAAAACCTATTTATTATTTGTACTCACCCCCAGCTCTGGTGATTTTTTGCGTTTTTAGAAGTTGTATTCAGAGAAACATGTAACAGTAAATCATCAAATTTTTCTAGTGGTTTTGCTTGATGTTTTTGTGATGTTGTGGTGCTTGGAAAATGGTGCTTGGTGTGGAGCTATAGAGGGTGTCCTTTTTCATTAAGGCCATGTTGTGTAGTCTTCCTCATGGTACTCTGATATTTGGATTGGTTTTATTTGGCATGTGATATTGTTATGGATTACCTTGGTTGTCTTTTGGTATTGTTTGGGTTGGGTTGGTTGGTTGAAATGAATCATTTAGTTTGCTATTAATGGATTGTTGGATGGTTTTTTTATATAAAGGGAAATCATTCCTCAATTTTTTCTTGAATCCCTCGGCATTTATTATGAGCCTTGGTTCCTTGGGAACACTGCTTATGTCCAAGTATCATTCCTCTACCCTCTCATGACAATGTTACGTGGCATGATGCTACAAGTGGTATTAGTTTGTTCGATCATTGGATTTCAAGTGAGAGCAGTGCTTTGGTCCTTTGGTGTTGATTGTTGGTCTCAGGGTTAACATTCGTTCTTGGCCTATTCCACTAGTTGGGATAGTAACATGTTATAGGATTTTCAGAACATGGAATGTGTAGCATAAAAGGATATAGAAACCCATTTATTCTGAAATTCATGTCACCTGAGAATCAGGTAAAAAAGTGTTTGATGAAACTTATAGGCATTGGAATTCCCATTATCGTGGGTGTAGAAAACGAGATGATCGTGACATGAATGGTAGAAATCAATTCCCTCTTGGTTGCATATTTCATTGGGGTATAATGATTTATGGTGTCGTATGAATGTGGGGATTTCGAAAATTCTGAATTGGGTACCAAAAAGGAATGATTTGAAACATGGAAACTTGTGGTATTTTGAAAATGGGATGAATTTAAAAACATGGTGGATATTTCAGAATAGTGAAACATGGGAAATGTGAACTTGTGGAAAGTATAGTCGTGATAGTTGTTATGGAATAGAACATGAAAATTTTATTACCTTTCTTTTTAAGGGAGTGAGACTTATGGTTGTTTTTTGTGTTGATAGAAATTGCACTGGGTAGTCATCGTAGATACCAACCAGAGGAAGCTGATGAAAATGTGGTGGCCCCTGAGCCCCATGTGAACTAGTTGCTAGAGCAGAGTATAGTGCATTATTTCAAATCTTTGGGAAGTGTTAATAAAGTGAATGGATCAAATCATGTGGAGAATGCAGCTCTACATCAATGGAAAAATCCATCCATTTTTAGGGGTGATTAAAAGCTAAAAAGGGTTGAAGTGTGGATGAATAAAATTAATATGATATATGAAATCAGGGGAAAACTAGTAGAGTTGAAAGCAAAGATAGCCACATAAATGTTGAATATATTTCTCTTCTGTGGTTGGAGCTGGTGGTCCATGCGGGGTTGAACCAATGTGTGACATTGGAGGGAATTGAGGAATTTTTTAATAAACAATTTTACCCTCACATGTTCAAAATTCTGTGTACAATGGATTTCTTCAGTTTGAAGCAAGGGAAAATTGCGGTAACAGAATATATAGCTATGTTTATGAACATAGCGCAGTTTTCACCTGAGGTGGTGGGTAGTACATTGTTGAAGGAATGAATTTTTTAAGCTTGGTTGAGATAGGAAATTCCTTTCAAGATAGTATTGTTGTTTATAAATGATTACACGTAGATGGTGAATAGAACTATGGTGGATGAGTGGGGCCTTTTGGGGGATACAAGTGGGGGAAGCAAGTTGGTGCCCATGGGGAATAGTGGGAGCTCAAACGTGGGGTTCAAGTTGAAGAGGGACACTTATTTGAATGGTGGTAGTACAATATAGAATCTGACAGCTGAATCGGTGAATTGACCTCTGAATCCTCAGAGTACGCAGGGATGTTTTCAATGTGGCTCTATAAGAAACATCAAGTAGAATTACATGGAATTACCATGAGCATTTCATAACTATAATAAGATGGGAAATCTTCATCGGTATTTCCATAATGATCTGAGGTCAGGTGTCTATGACACTTCTCATGGGTCGTAGGGGTCTTATGCCTTGATGAGACAGGGACAACATGATACCCCTCAAAAGTAGTATAAAATTAGTCATAGTGATTTGAGGAACACCATGATTCCACATAAGGGTAATAAAGAGCAGAGTGTGGCAATAAAGCAGTTGTTTAGGGTTGAACAGTTGTTGATAGATGATTAGTCGGGACTATCCACAGTGCATTGTATGGTTCTTTTAAATTCCACATTTATGCAAGATTTGTTTGATACAAGTCCTTCACATTATTTTTTTCTTGCATTATTGATTTGTTGGGTTTAAACATGGAAATGATGCCTTCTATTTTTCAACTAAAAACTCTTCTAGGTTAAAGGGATTGTTGAGATTTCCTCTTTAGAGAATGTTTCTTAGCTATGGATGGCATTGAATTGACATGGGATTTATCAGTGATTGAGATGGATTCTTATAATATAATCTTGGGAATGGATTGACTGACGATGTTTAAGGGCCACATAGATTTCTAAGCACGAATGGTTTTATTTGTAATAGAGGATGGAATTTGACATCCCTTTAGGGCGGAGAAGTGTGAGAGGTAGGGTTGAATAGGATTATTGGAGCTAGATGTTGGAATGATATAAAATCAGTTAGAGGCTTTATTATTGGCACCTACCAAAGGTGTTGAGAAGGGTGTTCTTCTGGTAGTTGTGAATCAGTTTACGGATGTATTTCTAGAAGAATTATCAGGGCTTGCACCCTTGAGAAAATTAGAGTTTACGATTGATATCCTTCCAGATACCAGTCCTATCTCACTTCTGACTTACGAAATGGCTCCATTAGAATTGTGTGAAATAAAGTTGGAGTTGGAAGAGTTAGAAAAAAAAGGGTTCATCTGGCCTTGAACATCCCAATGGTAAGAACTAGTTTTTTTGGCTAAAAGGGAAGATTGAACATTGCTACTCTGAGTTGATTAATGTAAAATTAATTAGGTTTCGATGACGAAAAAATATTTACTTCCATGAATTGATGATCTGTTTGACTAGTTGAGGGGAGATCAGTGGTTCTCCAAGATTGAATTGAGGTGAGGATATCACCAATTGCGGGTAAGGAATGAGGATATCCCAAAACATCTTTCAAAAGATAATATGGCCATTAAGAGTATGTGGTTATTCCCATTGGTCTAATGAATCCACCAATAGTGTTTATGGAATTGATGAATCAGATATTTCAGAGATATTTCGATTCTTTTGAGATGGTATTTGTTGATGATCTACTGGTGTATTTGTGGTAAAGGGTAGAGCATGAGCATCACTTAGCGACAGTGCTTGGGACCTTGATAGATCATTGGTTGTATGGGAAGTTTTCAAAGTGTAACTTTTTGATACATGAGGTTTGTTTCCTTGGGCATGATATTTCTGAGAAAAGTGTTTTAGTTGATCCAAAAAGGATAGAGGTTGTTATCTCATTGCATTCGCCAAAGAACTTTTATGAGATACAGAGCATCCTTGGTATAGAAAGGTATTTTTAATGTTTTGATCATGATTTCTCATGATTTTCTTCGCCATTGATAGATTGGAGAAGGATTAATATTCCCTTTCCATGGGATGAGCGGTGTGAGAAATGATCAGAAGAGCTAAAGGTTCACCTTACATCCGCACCAATTGTGGTTTTTGCTAAACTAGGGAAAGGGTGTGTGGTTTATTGTGATACATCGGGATCAGGGTTAGGGTGTGTTCTCATTTAGGTGGATAATGTGGATACAATGGCTCATGACAGATGAGGACTAATGAAGGGAACTACCCAACACATGATTTGGAGTTGGTTGCAGTGGTTCATGCTTTAATTATGTGGCGTCATTATCTCTTCAGTGAAAAATTTTCAGTGTTTACTGACCATAAAAGAATAAATCGTATATTATTGAAATGATATTTTATCTTTAGGAAAATGATATGGAAGAAATATCTCAAGATGATTGATTTTAACTTAATGTAAACACAGGGTAAGGGAAATTCAGTGGTGGATGCATTAAGTAGAAAATCATATGCTCAGGTAGGGAAACATGCATAAGATCAGTGGCAGTTGATGTAGGTCATCGCTGAAATACAGTTGGAATGTGAGGACAATGGTGTAAGAGCAGTCGTCTTTTCAGTTTCATTACTTCCAAACATGGATGGTTTGCTCAAAGAAGTACAAGCATCTGAATCTGAATGTGTGAATATGAGGTCAATACTCAATGGTGGGGAGACCATTGAGGGATGGGAACTAAATAGAAATTCAGTATTGTGTTTTCAAAATTGGAGGGTGGTACCAGTGGATTGTTGGGATGAACTTCTCAGGGATTATCATCATTACAATGGAAATTTCAATCCTAAAATTCAGAAAATGTACATGGTGTTGAAAGCATTGTTTTGGTGGGCTGGTATGAAAAGGTATGTGGTCGAGTTTGTCTCAAGATGCATGACTTATCAGTAAGTCAAGGTAGAGAATCAACCATCAACAAGCATGTGGCATTCTTTACCTATCCCAGTGTGGAAATGGGATTAGATAACAATTTATTTTGTGATAGTTATTCCAAGAATGGCCAGGAAAAATGATGGTATATAGGTGATTTTGGATCTGCTAACAAAGTCATCCCACTTCATCCCTATTTTTGAATCTCATATAATAGACGATCTGTCCAAAATCTATATCTAAGAGGTGGTGAAGATGAATGTTATTCCATTTTGGATTGTTTCAGATTGAGATATGAGGTTTGATATGTCATTTCTTGAAATCCTTGTAGTAATCCCTTGGGACATAGTTGATGATGAGCACAACATATATTCTAGAGAAGGATGGCCAATCCTAGAGGATGATACAAACCTTGGTGGATTGTTAAGGGATTGTGTGATGGTTTTTGGTTGTTCATTGGAGGATCACATACCATTGGTGGAGTTATCCTATAATAACAATTAGCAGGCTTCAATACATATGGTTTCATTTGAGGCATTATCTGGTCGTCTGTGTCATTCTACACTATGTTGGGTGGAAATGGGCAAGGCATTGATGACCAGACTAAGATTTATACAAGAGACTACAAAGAAAATTATGTTGATCAGGAAGAATATATAGACGGATCAAGGTCATCAGAAATCGTATATAGACCATCGTTGATGACCGCTGTCATTCGAGGTGGGTGATCATGTGTTTTTTATAATCTATCCTATGTTAGGAAGTCATATGTTTGGAAAGTAGGGTATCTGTATGGACTATTTTTCCTCTTGAGATAATTGAACGGATCAGAGAGGTGGATTATCAGTTTTCTTTTCTGCAATGATTTATTGTGGTTCACAATGTGTTTTATGTGTCAAAGTTGAAAAAGTATCAGCTGGATGGTGACCATGTGATTCGTTGGGATCATGTTGAGTTAAAACCTGATTCATCATTAGTGTACATTCCAGTAAAGATTTTTGATAGGTAAGAGAATGTACTGTATGGTAAAATCAACGTTTTAGTTCGGGTATTGTGGAAGCATGGTCATATTCAGGAGGAGACATGGGAGAGGGAGAAAGAGATGACCGAGCAATGTCCTGAGCTCTTTTGACAATGAGATGGTTCTCCACTTTCTGAGGATGAAATTTACAGATATGGGGAGAATTTAGCACCCCAATTAGAGTTATGTATCATTTTAATTACATTTTATGTGTTTAATGTGGTTGTGATGAGTTTGGATGAGTTTGGGAGTGTTTGGGACAATTTTTTCAAAACATTTGAGGCCTTCTTAAGGGCACACGATTTGAGCAAGGTTAGGAGAAACCGTGTGAGATGAACCACATGGGAAGTGGGGTACGCACAACTTGCACACAATTTTCCTAATCATGCGGGGTAGGCCGTCAGAGGTTCCCCTTTGAGGAGGCAACATACAAACGGTTAGGGAATGGTTTTTCTAACCTTGATAGTTAGCCGTGCGTCTCGTAAAAATGGATTTTTAAAAAAATTTAGATTATTCGGGATTTCCCTAAAAACAACCAAACTATCTCCCACTCGAGCCTCACATGGGATTTCTTCTCCTCACTGTTTCGGGGTGCTCTCCCACTCGTTTAGGAAGAAAATTGAAGGGTTTTGTTGGTTTGGTTGAGCCAATTCTTCTACGGTAAGTCTCCTCGCTTAGTTATTTTTGGTTTTTTCAATATCTACTATTCCCTCTCTCTTAGTTTTCTGTATATACTCCCATTTTGTATAGATATAGGGTTATTTTTTCCTTTTGTGTTGATTTTAAGGCTTTTTTTTATGATAGAGAAGGAGGTCTAGAGCTGTTTTAGTGGATTATTTGGCTGGTTTGGGGTCCGGTTGCTTGTGGGTAGATTTTTTCAAATCCCTAAAGGTAGGTTTCTTCTCAATCAACTCCACCTAGTAAGAACTAGTGTTTTTGGTTACAAGTAATTAGTTTTTATTGAAATTATTTCTGATAATGATGTGAGAATATTTTTGGAAACCCATTTGGTGATGATTTAGTGGATTTTGGGGAAAATGGGATCTTGTGGAAAAAAGTGGCTTGTTGTGTAATTTTAAAATGTTGACTTTAAAATCATTAGTATTGGATTATGAAAATTGTTTTTTTGAATGATGGACTTCAATAAAGATGTTTCTTATTGAAATATGGTTGGGAAGGGAAATTTTTAAAATGGTTGTTTTCAATGAACTGGAAATTTATTTAAGTGAATTGGCATATATTGGAAATGATGGTGTGCTTGTTGCGCTGACTTGGTGCTTTTTTTGGATGATTAACTACTATATCTTTTTTGGATTGTGTGGCTATGATTGGGATGTCTCACTATTAAATTTTATGGATATTTGATAGAGGAACCACCATTATGGATAGTCGTCGGGAAGCACCACTAGTTGGAAATTAGTGAATGGGTTGGAGAGAAGCTCCACCGTTTTGGTTGCATTGTAATGTGTTGGTTGCAAGATGAAAATGTTTTTGCTAATGTGAGATGATGAATGGATTATGGAAAGGTTGTTTTGTGTCATGAAACGTCATAGTGGGGCCCGCACCGTGACTCCCCATGCCCACCTCAAATAGGCCAGGGGCTGGTGACTAGCACCGAGTAGGCATATTACTAACACAAAAGACATTTCCTAAGTACCTAGACACACACACACACACACATCTCCAAGGCCACAATTCTAAAATGTAAAAACCACTAGCGAAATAAATGCATGCATACAACTAAACACAACTAACAGAGTACGGCAGAAATTAATGTACTGAAAGTAAAGTAGGCTAGAATAGAGTCCCACCAAAAAAAGAGTCTGAACACTAAAAATTACAAGATGTAAACACACATAGATACTGGGACTGCTACTCATAGTCATAGGAACACCTCTGGATAAAGGGAACTCTGAATGCTCAGTCCTATCCTGGTCCACCTTGGACTCTATCAAAAGGGTGCTCGTCTGCACCAGACATGACACGTGCAGTAAAATCCCGGGCATGAGTGAGTATAAAAATAATCAGTAGAGGATCCCTAAAACCACAAGGAAATACCCAAAGGAAAGGTACATCTAGCTCTGAAAAATATGTCTAATGAACATATAGTAAG
Source organism: Viscum album (assembly GCA_963277665.1). Lineage (NCBI taxonomy): Eukaryota > Viridiplantae > Streptophyta > Magnoliopsida > Santalales > Viscaceae > Viscum > Viscum album. The sequence goes on from OY728127.1 coordinate 794,103,819, forward strand.
AGTAATAGAAAATATATCCAGATATACACAAATCCCAAACCCGTAGAATAGGTACAAGTCACGCAATAACATACCCCTTCTAGAGATAAATAATGAAGGTTTCACAAAGAACTTTCCAGGGAGAACTCACTACAAGAGTCCGATAGCTCTGATGATGTCCGTCTAAGAAGTATTGTCCGTTGGGAAAGGTCACGAGAGATAGATGCACTCATTCCGAGAGAACACACTCTTTAATGGGGAAAAGATCATGATACCCAAATGAGGATCAGTTCCAGGGCCTTGGTGGATACCAAAACTCATCTATATTCACCTTCTAGGTAGAGGATCAGTGCCCTATGGAAGTGTTCACGTCAATTCCTGACTCTACCTGGGGTCACGAATGGATAAAGGATCTCGCCCTGCGTCTCTCGAAGGGATACATGACTCTATATCGGAATGTCTTGATGAAGGGATTATACTTAGGTTATAGGAAATGATACATGACCTTTAGGGGAATGAGAAAAATGGGCTCTAACCCAAAGTAAACATTCCCATGATACGATGGACAAGAAGATAAATCCAAGTACAGAAACGTACATGACGTGTAGAAGTGTCACACGCCGTGTCTTCTGACCCTAGGTACTGCCCGTGTACTACGGATTGTGTCTCAAGTCTGGTCATATAGGAATGTCACTACAGTGTGTGTAGAACAGATCACACACCATGTCTGAGTAGCTAGGGTTGGCTCCGCGTACGCAGTCATGTGCCTGTACACGACTTTATCCTATGTGCACCATTCTGTGTAACAAGTACATGGGGTAACCCATGTAGCCGGCCTTTTCTGGCCATGTGGTGGAGTAAATGGCTGTGTAATCCATCCCATGTCAGTGTATCACTTAAGATACATGCCGAGTCCTGCGTAGTCGCCACTTCCATGCTACGTAGGGCCTACACATAGTGTTCCAAAGCCGTGTAGTCCATCATGTGTCCATGTACTTTCCAAAATACAAACAGATCTTTGAGGAAGGTCCACCATGATTTGTGATCGGGGTCACACATCATGTGATACATGTCTAACCTCCGAAACAAAATACTCTGCCGCTGATACCACATGGAGTGTTCTTCGGAAATAGATACCATGTGTTCTGGAAATTTCTAGAAATGCGATCCTGCTCTGGATTGCCTCAGTGATGCTCCGATCGCCGATCCGATCATCCAATCATAATGAAACTCTAAAATTTAGGCCTCCCTGACATCATAAAGTCGATTCCAATAGTTTTGGGCCTCTGATTGGCCCCGAAAATTCATTTTGATCATCCGCGCGAAGAACGGCCAAAGAACAATAATTCCCAAACTGTGTCGATTTTTCCACCGTCATCCCTGTCACACCTCTGCTAGGTTTCCATGATCTTAGATCTCCAATTTGGGATCGTTGTGTCACAAAACGGATGCACAACGTTCCGTAGTTCATCTCCCCACATTGAACATGAAGAAAAGAGGAAGAAAATCCAACACACCAAATGGAGGAATGAACCTCCGTCATCGTTCTTCACGACATTGATCTGCTCCCTTTATAATGATTAAACAAGGAAAAGAAAAATGATAATCTAACAATTATCATAATTAAAATTTCTAAATCAAACCCTGGAAGAAAAGGAAAACAACACCCTCCCGCAAGAACGCACGATTCACGGTTCAACATGTTCAGGGTTGATCTGTGTTCTTCGTTTAAATCCAAAAATAGGGAAAGAGGAATAAAAATAACAACCCCTACCTCGATCTGGTTGAATAATGACTGACGTGTCACATTCATTGGTGAGGTTCGTCAGATCCGAGATGTGTTGTCGTTCGTCAGCGTCCGTAAAACATCCTCCACGGTTAGCTCCTCTTCAAAGTGTCAGAGGATTCTAGGGTTTATTTATAGGTTTATGAGCCTAACCATGGTCTCCTTCTTATTTAAAGAAAAATAATCATCTTTGCATTATGGAAACATTTTAAAATAGATTAAATTTTTAATTTACTTTATTACTTCTAAAATGTTTCTTTTAAAATGCCCAAAAGCTATATTTTGGCAGCAGACCTGCACCAGTCAATGTTAGGCCCCACCTAAGGTAAATTCGCTACTCTAAACACAACAGTGCCCTTAGATTTCTGATTCGGGAAACTATTTAAAATATATTCCATTTTTACAGGATAACTGCTCACGCGTACTGTTTAAAATTTTAACTTATTTCAAACATTTATTTCGGGAACTCCGTGCCTCAGAATCACACGACGTTGAAGGGTATTGTCTCGAAATAATTCCATATAATATTTAAAAATAATACACAGAAAATACAATACATTACATTCTCCCCACCCTGGGGCTTTGTGTCCCCGAAAAACCAAATTAAAGGCTACTAAAAAAGATGTGGGTACTGGGCACGAATCTAAGACTCTCCCTCCCATGTGATCTCCTAAATATTCTCTTGCTGCCACCGAACATGCACCGAGGGAATTGAGTACCCATGAAGGATCCTCTCCTGCCAATCCTCGATCTCCACCGGGTACCTAGCAAAGGTCACTCCATCCTCAATATCTAGCTCGCCCCAGTCGATGACGTACGATGGGTCATGTATGCACCTCTTCAGCTGCGACATGTAGAGGAAATCATGTACACGATGTAACTGTAGTGGTAGAGTTAGGATATGCACCACATAGCCAACTCTATGTAGTATCTGTAAAGGTTTGATGAACCTCAACGATAGCTTGACGCCCTGGCCAAATCTCTATAACCCCCATCGAGGTGAGACCCGAAGAAAGACGTGGTCTCCCTCCTCGAAATCCTAAGGTCTCCTTCACCTATCTTCATAAGACTTATTCCGGATCTGTGCAGTCTTCATACCCTCCTGGATGATCTACACCTTCTCGGTGGTAGCTCACACCAACTTTGGACCCATTAGTGCTTACTATCCGGGGTCGAACCAAAAAAGTGGTGACTAGTAGGGTCTCCCATATAAAGACACAAAAGGTGAAATACAAATGGTAGAGTGGCAGATTTTGTTTTACATAAACTCCACCGGTGGTAGGGGTCCTCCCAACTGTAACCAAAGTCCATGATATAGGCCCGCAACATATCCTCCAGAACCTGAAGGGTCTACTCCGTCTGACCATCTCTCTGGGGATGGAACATCGTCCTCAAGCGTAGTTGAGTCCCAAAATCCTCTTGCAATCCCTTCCACAACCGGGATGTGAAGCAGCCATCTCGATCCAAGACTATTTTCGAACGGATTCCATGAAGCCGAACTAGCTCATGCACGTAGAGGCATCCCAATCTCTCTATGGAACTCTACTCCCTGATAGCTAGGAAGTGGGTCAACTTGGTGAGTTGGTCAACAATCACCCAGATGGAATCATAACCATTGGACGTCTTTGGTAAACCATTCACAAATTCCATAAATATTCCATCCCACTTCCTCTCTAGAACTTCTAGGGGGTGAGCTAATCCTGTTGGAACCTGGTGTTTAGCCTTCACCTACTGGCATGCAATTCATTGAGAAAAGAACTCTCCTACGGCCTTCTTCATGCCTGACCACCCAAAATGTCATCGTAGATACTAGTACATCATCGGTACTCAAGGATGTACCGCCAAGGGGGATGTATGAAACTCCCTCAAGACCTCTTCCTACAATGCCACAAGTATAATAGTGTGTCCTCTGTAAAGAAGTACATGTTTCCCACCTTGCGAATAACTATCAGGAGCATGTCCTTTGGATAATTGAGCACATAAAGCCTCAAAGACGACATCCCCGAGCTGTGCCTCCCTAACTCTTTATAAGAGTGGAGGGGTGACATCCATTTACTGATGGTAAGATACATCCTCACTGGCAACAAAGGATAAATTCAATGTGGCTTACTGCTCTGTCACCTCACTCAACAACTGCGAGATCAACCTTCTGCTAAGAGCATCATCCACCTTGTTAGCCTTCCCAGGAGTATAGATGACCTCGAAATAATAATCCTGGAGAAACTCTAGCTAATTTCACTACCTCATAATCAGATAATTCTGCAATAAAATGTACTAGAGTCTCTTGTGTTCGGAGTAAATGATGAACCGCTCACCCATTAGGTAGTGTCACCACATCTTCAATGTGAAGACTACCGCTAAAAACTCAAGATCGTGGGTCGCATAGTTATGATCATGTGGCCTAAGCTAGAGTGAACCATAAGAAATCAATTCTTGTCTCTGTATTAGGGCATAGCCAAGACCGGTTCTTGATGCATCACAGAAAACTATTTACTCAACACCCTCCTCCAACAATCTCAAAATTGGGAAGATTTTCAAACTCTGTCTCAACTACGGGAAAGCCTTCTAGCACATCTCCATCCATATAAAGGGTTGTCCCTTCTTGTTCAAGTCTGTCATCAGTGTTGATATTCAGGAGAAATCAGGAATGAATCTCCAGTAATATCCTGCCAACCCAAAAAATCTTCGCACCTCCTTCATGCTCCGAGGTGGCTCCCCTGCTAACACTGCCTCCACCTTGGCTGGGTCCACAACTACACCATATTTTGAGATGACATGTCCCAGAAAGAGGACCTCTTAAATACAGAACTGGAACTTCAAGAGAATCCCATAAAGCTGGTACTCTTGGAGTACGTCTAGAACCATCCGTAGGTGTCTCGCGTACTCCTCCTCTGACACCGAGAACAAAATGATGTCGTCGATGAAGACTATTATGAAACAGTCTAAGTACGGTTGGAGGATCCGGCTCATCAGTCCAATGAACACTATATGGGAATTTTTCACACCGAAAGGCATCACCAAGTACTCATAGTTACTATAGCAGCATCTGAATGTCGTCTTCATTATATCCGCGTCCCGTACTTGTAACTGGTGATAACATGATCGATGTTCAACCTTCGAGAACAACTGTGCCTATCTTAGCTGATCAAAGAAGTCATCAATTTTTGGTACTGGATAATTGTTCTTCTATGTTACCTGATTCATGCCCCGGTAATCCATGCCCAACCTCAAAATCTCAACTTTCTTCATGAAAAACACGACTGGGGATGCCTAGGGTGAAACGCTGGGTCTCACGAAACCCTTTATTTGAAAATCCTCCAACTACACCCTCACCTAATGAAGATCTTCTAGATCCATCTGATATGCTGATGATGAGATCGGTGCCATCCCGGGGTGTATGTCGAAGTAGAATTTGATTTCCCGACTGAGAGGTAGTCCTGGAACATCTTCAATAAAGAGGTCCTCATACTCTGCCACTACTGCTGGGAACTGGGAGCTCATAAAATCTACTACTCTGAGGACAAGGCTAGCCAACTCATGAGTGATCGGCTACACCGTCCTATGCATGAGCCCATTCTGTGCTTCCTGGGTCTCATTTTCTCTAAAAAAAAAAGAAAACCTCATTCCATCACTACAGACACACCGCAAACTTCGCCTAAAACAGTCAATATGGGCATGAACCAAAGATAACCAATCCATACCAAGAATGACGTCGTAATGCCTCGATACTTCCACAACGAGGTTCCAACTGAAACTCTCACCTCAAAGGGTAATATCCCACTGTCTACAAAGGTGAGTGATCATCGAGTCTCCTCCCATATGTGTCTCTAAATGTAAGGATCGAGTGAACAACTCTACCTGAATCTCACAGTTTCACACAATACATGTGGCGATGAAGGAATGACTTAGACATGTGTCTATAAGTAAAGAGGCTATGGTAGAGAAGACACATATCGTACCTTGGATCATTCCTAGAGTCCCTGGGTCATACGTCTCGATCCCATGCAGCTGTCCCCGCCCCTATCCCTCAGCTCCCTGAGCCTGGTGCGGACCATCTAGGGGTGGTGGTGGAAGTAAATCGAATTGTTTTCCACCTACAGCTCTCCCATCTCCTCTTCTACACCCTCTGATCGGCGGGTCTATTTTCTCCTCTCTCTGCCTCTACCTCGGTAGTCCATCCACCCCTCCTTGTCAGCAGCTTGACGGGATGGACAATATCTTGCAATATTTCCCCTACCGTCATATGAGTAGCACCGCCTCTTCTAGGCTGACTGGATCCATCCTGAAAATCATGGACTGTCTATCCCTTGTCTTGGGTCCTCCTATGACATCTCTCATGTCATGATCCCCATTCCTGACATTGGCTCCCAGCTTCCGAGGTCTCTACACCTGTCTACCTACTACTAACCACCGTCAGCTATATCTACTCCTCTAAGAAGCTCTCGTTCACCGAGGCCCTCTTGAGAACTCTAGCATATGTCGAAATTCAGAGGAATGAAACTTGCTCGTATGTCCTTTAGTAGACCTAGATCTAAGGTCTGAGCTCTAAAGTCCTGATATTTGAACTTATCCATCGAGTATCGGGTGAGGATGGTGAACCTCGATGAATAGTCAGCTACCTTCAAACTGCCCGGCTAGAGCTGAAGAATCTCCTGGATTCACACTAATCTCAGCATAACTGGAGTGAACTCCTCCCTGAAGAGTCGCTCAAACCCCGTCAACAAATGAGTATCCTCATCGTGAGTCTGTGTGGTCAGACTCCACCATCGTCCCACCAAATCCTGAATAAGGATCACTCCTAGGATCACCATCTGGTCTGCTGGTGTACTCACTAGAAAGAAGAATTTGGTCACTGTCTCAATCCAGTCCTCACCCTCCTGAGGGTTGGGCTCGCATTGGGACCTGATGGGTCTCTATCTCAGGAACTCATGCAGTGCACTCAGCCTGCACTCCTCGTCAGTTGGTACTGTAGGTACCACGAGCTACTCCACTGGTGGTGGTATAGTAGGTGCACCACCTGGTGGAAACTCTTTGGGAACTATTCTCTGTATCAAAGCCTCATCACTGAGGGGGACATCGTCATGATCATGCTGCTGAATCCTAGAGGGTATGCATCATGAAGGCATCTTGTAATAAAATAAGATGTACCATGGTTAACGAGTATATCTGGATAGCTGACACAAAGGACTTGGAAAACACAACCAGTTCCTATATGATGCATGTACCCTTATTTTATTTCCACGCAACTAGTGTTTTCATGTATCGAGTCAAAAAGAAGATTATCCGAGTCTTGGTGTATGGATACGTTGGCGGCCTGCACCAACACTGGAGTCTCAGGCCTGAAAGCCGAGCTCGAAATAGTTAACAATGTTTCCCCAAACCAACCTCACAGACTATTTGTCTTAAGGTAGAACCGACCGTCCTCTCATACCACAATGTCACGACACTTCCCAGTGGGGCCCGCGTCGCGACTCTCCAAGCCTGCCTCCAATAGGCCAGGGGCTGGTGACTAGCACTAAGTAGGCATATTACTAATAGGGGAGGAATTTCCTATGTACCTATACACACACACACACACACACACACATCTCCAAACCCACAATGTTGAACTGTAAATACCACTAGGGAACAAAATTCATTCATACAACTAAACCGAACCAACATAGTACAATGGAAAGTGAAGTACATAATGTAAATAGGTCCAGCATACAAGCCCACCAAAAACAAGAGTCTGAAAACTAAAAAGTCAAACCTGTAAATACAAAGAGGTACTGGGACTGCAACTCATAGCCGTAAGATAACCTCAGCCAGTAGGGAACTAAGAAAGCTCGGTCCAGCCCCGGTCCTCCCTGGACGCTGTCAAAAGGCTGATTGTCTGCACAAGACACAACATGTGCGAACAAAGCCCGTGCAGGGGTGAGTATAAAAATACTCAGTAGAGGACCCCAAAAAACACAAAGAAATACACAAGGGAAAGGTATAGTTAGCTCTGAAAAATATTTCTACTGAACTTATAGCAAGAGTAACAGAAAATATATCTGGATATACACAAATCCCAAACCCATAGTCTTGGGACAAGTCACTCAATAGCATACCCCCACTAAGGATTCAATATGAAGGTTTAACGAATCACTAACGTAGGAGAACTCAATAATAAATTCTGATAGCTCTGACGATGTCCGTCTGAGATGTAATGTCCATTAAAAAAGGTCATGAGAGATAGATGCACTCATTCCGGGAGAACACACTCTTGAGTGGGGAAAATATCACAATACAAAGATGATGATCACTTCCAAGGCCTTGGAGGATACTTCAACTCATCCGAATTCACCTTATAGTTAGAGGATCGATGCCCTATGGAAGTGGTCACATCAATAACTGACTCTACCTAGGGTCAAGAATAGATAGAGGATCTGGCTCTGGGCCTCTCGGAAGGATTTTTGACTCTATCTCAGAATTTCCTGCTAAATGGATCATACTTATGTAGTAGGAAATGATACCTCACCTTCAGGGGAATAAGAAAAAAAGGAACTAACCCAAATGAAACATGCCCAAGATACTATGGACAAGAAGATCAGGCCATGTACTGAAAAGTAAACGATGTGTAGAATTGTCACACACTGTGTCTTCTGACCCCAGGTATTGCTTGTGCACTATGGCCCATGTCGGAAGGCTATTCGTATAGGAATGTCAGTAAACGATGTGTAGTACAGATCACATGATGTGTCCAAGTAGTTGGGGTCGGCTCCATGTATGCGGTCGTGTGCCCATACATGACTTTATCCCATGTGCACCATCTCGTGTAACCAGTACACGGGGTAACCCGTGTAGCCGGCCTGGTGTTGCCATCTGGTGGAGTACACGACCGTGTACTCCATCCTGTGTCCGTGTATCGCCTGATATACACACTGAGTCTTGCGTAGTCACCTCTACCATGCCTTGTAGGGTCTACACACCGTGTTTTGAAGATTTTTAGTCCATCTCAAGTCCGTGTACTTCCCGGAATACATGCCGAGATTTGGGGAATGTCCAATACACCCTGTGATCGAGGTCACAAACAGTGTGATACCTATCTGACCCCCAAAAACCCTAGTTGCCACAGCCAATACCACATGGCGTGTTCTTCGGAAATACACACCTTGTGTTCTGGAAAAGTCCAGAAATGCGAACCTGCTCTACCACGCCTTGGTGTTTCTCCGATCGACGATCTGGCCATCCAATCGCAACAAAACTCTAGACTTTATGTCGCCTTGACATCGCTAAGTCGATTCCGTCAGTTTTGGGCCTGTAATCGTCCCCTAAAACACGTTTTGATCATCCACATGAAGAACGATTGAAGAATGATAATTCTGGAACCGTGTCGATTCATCCACAGCCATCGTCGTCGCACCTCAACTAGGTTTCCACGATGTCAGATCTCTAATTTGGGATAGTTGCATCGCAAAACATATGTGTAATGATCCATTGTTCATCGAACCACAAAGAACACGAGGCAAAGTGGAAGAAAATCCAACATTCCAAAAGGAGGAACGAACCACCGCCATCGTTCATCACGACATTGATCCGCTCCCATTAGAAGGATTAACCATGGACAATCAAAATGATAATCCAACAATTATCACAATTAAAATTCCTGAATCAATCCACAAAAGAAACCGAAAAAAACACCCTCCCACACAATTGAACAATATGTTGATCAAAATGTTTGTGGTTGGTCAACATTCATCATTAAAATCCAAAAATGGGGAAAGACGAATCAAAATAATAGCCCCCACCTCGACACTATTGAAGAAAAACCTCAGTGTCACGTTCTTTGACCAGGTTTGTCAGATTCGAGATGCGTCATCATTCATTGGCGTCCGTCAAAAATCATCCAAGGTTAGATCCTCTCCAAATTGCCTAAGGATTCTTGGGGGAGTTTCATGGGTTATGATCCCAGCCCTGGGCTCTTACTTATTTAAATAAAAATAAGTGTCACTGCATTATGGAAATTTATTAAAATAAAAAAATTAAAAATTTATTTTATTTCATCTAAAATGTTCCTTTTTAAAACGCCCAAAATCTATCTTTTGAATCGGACCTGCGTTGGTCGATGTTAGGCCCTACCTAAAGTAAAGTCACTGCTCTGAACATAACGGCGCTGTCATATTTCTGATCTGGGCACCCATTTTAAATATATTCCTTTTTTACAAGAAAATCGCTCATGTGCACTGGTTAAAATTTTAATTTATTTCAAAAATTTATTCCGGGCACTCCGGGCCTCGGAATTGCACACCGTTGAATGGTCTAGTCTCAAAATAATTCCATATAATATTTAAAAATAATACACAAAAAATAAGAGTCATTACATTTCTTTACCCTTTATTTTCTTGGTTTGGGTAGGGTAGCTTGGTAAGGGTGTGTTTTTCTTGTTGTAAATTATTAAACTATTTAACATTTTATATAAACTATTTTATATAAAGGTTTTAATAGTTTCATCCTATTGGTATGTGTAAGGAATTCATTTTTGGAGAACCTACGGAGTATTTTTACTCACCCACTACTCTGGTTCTTTGGTTCTTTTTCAAATATTGTATTCTGGGACACATGTAATAGTAAAGAATCTCATTCTTATATCGGTTATACTTGATGCTTTGGTGATGTTGTGGTTCTTGGAGCATGGAGCTTAGTGTGAAGCTATGGAGGGTTCCCTTGTTCTTCAAAGTCTTGTTGTGTAGTCTTCCTCTTGGTACACTAATATTTGGATAAATTGTATTTTCCATGTGAGATTGCTATGGAATATCTTTGTTGTTATTCTATATTGTGTGGGTTGGGTTTTTTGGTTGACAAGCATCTTGTTGTTTGTTGTTAATGGATTGTTGGGTAGTTGTTTTATCTCAAGGTAAAATCATTCCCTAAATTATTCTTGAATCCCTCAGCATTTAATTCCTTTCTTTGGCACCTTGGGAATATCACATAAGTCCAAGTATCATTCCTCTGCCCTCTCAAGAAAATGGAATGGGGTATGGTGTTAAAAATTTATCATATAAATATTTTATATTTTAAATTAGGTTTTTTCTGAAAGAAAGAATTCTGTTGCATTTTTCTGATTTAACATTAAATTTTTTTTTTAAAATTTCATATACTTTTTCAAAAATTTATTCCTTATTTTGAAACATTGGTTCCAATTTTATTAAACAATTTTCTATTATTTTTCAACAATATGCACAGTAAACTTAGTATTTTTTGTTACCATAGTAAAACTTAAATTGGGCAATTTGTGTCAAAAATGAAATGATAACACCCATAAAATGTCTCAAATCATACCAAAATAATATGATATAATTATATCTCGACTATAATCATCCAAGGGTCGAATCGATGTCCTTTTGGGGGCCACTTGAATGGGATTATAACATTTTATATTATTATTTTTAATTAAAGGTAAAACATGTCACGATATTATACTTAATAAGATTAATATTTATAATAAGGAGTTTTCTAGAGTATATGTTCATGTATAAATATTATATTTAAATATACTATAATTATTTTCATTTTGGTAATTTATTTTTAATATCTAGTAAAGAAAAACTTTCAATAATTTCTCACACAAAACTGATGCAATAATTATAAAATTAATTGAAATATCAAATTAATGATATGTACAATATTTACATAAATATATTGTGAGATAATTAATGTAATCCATGAATTTAATAAATTTCCTCAACATTTTTCGGATATAATAAAATAGTAGGTTTAATTTTACCTTTTTACTGAGTTATTTAAAATCAATGTAACAAAAAGTATCAAAATTTATAATAATGATATTTTATTAGATTAATATTTTTTAAAAGTTATAAAATTTGTGAAAATTTTATATAATTATGAGGGGCACAAAATATGGTCTAAAACATAAAACCCATTTAATTTATAGGCTTTTTGGAAGCTTTTGTTTATATAATAGTATTATTATATACTTCTATTTTGTAGAATTCCTATAGTTCCCCTCCTATCTGTAATAAAACTGAACCTATTCCTATTTATCCTTCGCACATCAAAAACATTTTGAATCATTTGATAAAAAAAACATATATTTTAATAATCACTCTACACATTATAGGGTTCTTAGTAATAATACTAATCATATATGTCTTAAGGTGTCAACCAAAGGAGGTTTTCCATAGAAGAGGTATAGTTTGATCTTCATGTTTTAGCATTGTTTCTTCTTCCACATCCCTCAAAAAAAATTTATCAATTAATAAATAATAATTAAATTATCCACCATATACTTATATGTTTAAATTATAGTATTGTGACATATATAAATCTCTCTTTTTCATTCAAATGTGAATCAGAACCGTCGTTCGTGTTTATAACAGACTACAACCTTGTGAACTGATGTAATTAATCTTTCATCATCGTCTCCCAAGACTTGTTAAAATGATGGAATTAGAGTTTATTTGTTATATGGATGTCATATTAATCCTTATAAATAGATAATATATCATTTACTTTCTTACCATTCCATGCACTGAAAAATGATAACATCGTTCAATTGTACATGTGGACTACCGCCTCTATGAGGCAATGTGATTTTGTTTCACCATGATATCACTTGGATGATTTTTGTAATTATATTTAATGATGTAATATGATATATATGATGTTATTTTTCTTCTTAAAATAAAAACTAATATATAACTTCTTTCTATAATGATCTTTGAAAAATAGAAATGTTACTCATGTCTTCGTATGGCTTACCATCTATGTGATTGTAACATATTAAATTGTTAAAAAAACATATTTAATGTTTATATTTAAAATTTTAATTTATCTATAAATATTGAAATAATTTCATTAATATTATTTTTTATGGTTATGTAATTACATCTTTGTCGATAGTCAATATAACTAAGACATTTTGTTCTTATGAACTGAATATAGTCAAAACATCCATTCTATTCATAAGTAATTAATAAATGTTTATAACATGGTAAAAAGTGACATAAAATGAAAAAAATAATATTTTATTAAAAAAGTATAAAATTAACCCAAGTTTATTAATTTGGAAGATAATGAATTTAGTTGATGAATCATTCTTGTGGTAAAGGAATATCTTATTTAAAATAAATGTTTTTAGGTTTCCATTAATAATAACTTTTTCTTCCTTGTCCATGTTTTCCAAAATTTATTTAATTTTTTTTCTATTCTCCTAAGGTTATTTAAATTCATTTCCTCAATAATTTCGATTTTACTAAAATTGTTTGAAATGACACCCTTTTCTTTTTTCCAAAATAGGTACATTGTGAATAATCTTAAAAAAAATACTGGTAGAATATTTTTGAACTTATATTTCTTGAGTGATTATTCAAACCATCATGAAAAAATAATGATTTATTATTTCCATTATTAGTTATCATGGTCAATTTTAATGAAAAGTTTTTCTTTATGCTATGTACAGATTTTTTATTTTAAAATGTCATTTTAAAATGAAAATGGTATTTTGATATCCAAATGTGTTTTTGTTTAGATGTGTTTATTATAAAATGGGTTTTATGATGAAAATATGTTTGAATAATAAAATTTAATCATTATATGTTATTTTATCATTATATAAAATGTGGACGAGCCTAATACAACTAATATGATGGTTTGAGCCCCGTTATAGCTCACGGGGGAGCATGATAAAAATAGTATGAAGTGTTGATCCAAATTATTGCTCATGAAAGATGGGTCAACCAAATTTATAGTACATAAATGATGAGACCCATTTTATCTCTACAATTCATTTTGTATAGATTTTTTTTCACAAGATAATTATATTGGATATTGGACATATGTTTATTTTAATTCAAGTGGCTTTGAAAGGGTTTTATGAATAAGATGATTGATTTTTTTAATTATTTTTTTTTGTTATTTTTTAAATGGTTTATTTTATAAAAATGTGTGTGTTTGTGTTTTTTCTGTGTAAATATTTTAAATCATATTATAAAGAATATCCAAGATAATAATAAACATTACCTGAGTTCTCATATTTTCATGGGACTAATGGTGTTATTTTCTTTATGTCCCTTTTTGAGATTTTTGTTCTATCCCATGTTTTAAAAAAAATAACATGGTTTATCAAAGATCATAGACATGGCAGAGGTCATGATGAAAATTTTGATGATTTATCAAGAAAAGACACCATGTTTTATCTAAAAATGTTTTGTTTGGTGGGAAAATAGACACTGCGTAGAAGTTTCTACATGTAATGTGTAGGTTTTGTAATGGCCCAGTCCAGCCCACGATCATGATATTGTCTGCTTTGGGCCTAGCCTGCATTGTTTTTCTTTCCCTGGGCTCTGGCCATCATGCATCCCCCATGAAAAGTCCTCATGATGGGAGAGGTATCCACTCCACCTTATGAAGGGTTGCATCGTGCTCCTCCTCCTTCGATGTGGGATAGCCATAATCCACCCTTTATGTAAGATTTTATCCCAGTTCTCAAAAATGATAAACATAAATTACCCTTGTTGTTCTAATAAAGTGAATTCAAGATCAGAGACACAAGAATATGTAATACATAAGGCCATGAATTTAAGGATGATATCACTAGAGGGATTATAAAATTTTGAAGAATAATTTTTTCACTTCAAATTAATGGATACCATTGTGGATTTATAGTTCTAAGGATGATCATAAGTTCAATTTATTAGAAACCCTTATTTTGGATTCATGTTGTGAAATTTTAATCTGACTAGTGATATTTTGGCAACAAAATTTTTAGGTATATTCAACACTTATGTTTATCATGGGAAAAATATATAAGATAAAGAATGATATTTTCATTTTTTTGACACATTTTTAATGGTAAGGTCCACCTTTAGGGTTTATGTGGTCATTAATTTTTAGTTAATTATGGGTTATTGCATTTTGGGATGAAAAATTAATGGCGTTGAGATAAAATGTGAGGTTAAATTTTTTTATTTTTGTTGAATATGTTATGTTTATTTTTGAGGATGTTTCCCATGTTTCTATTATGTTATATTTATTGTATTAATATAATTTTTATAAAAATGAAATCACATAGGATAGGTGACAAAAATTAATATTCGTAAAGGCCATGAGGTTTGAACCCACAACTAAAGGGCGACAAGGGTGCATCACCCGCCACTGGCCTACAGGATGTCTAGGTTAGTATGAAATTGTTTATAATTATTTAAACTATCTTATGTATAACAGTTATGTTAGTTTTTGAAACATGTGTTTTTTCAAATAGATAACCAAGTTATTAGAAAATTATTTTTGATTTATTGGTATTTTTTATTTCACAATACATTCAATTTTTTGGGATGCCTATTGGATTATGGTAAGTATAATAATATGGTATTTTATTTGAGGAATAAAGGTGTAAATATATTTTGGAATCATAGATTATATTCTCCTTGATTTGTGGAGATTTAGGTAATTTATGGAAATGGTTATAATATCATGTATATTATGTTATATAGGTAATTATATTATTCAAGTGAGTTATTAAGAGTGATTTATGTTATTTCGTAATAAATGATAAAACTCGATTTGGATGAAAATATGATCAAATCCTAAAAACAATTTGTGTTCTAATACAAATCAAGAACAAATTTATGTAATTTCCAGGATATTTATTTATTTAATGTTCTATATTGAATTTTGGGTATTAATGTTTAATTTTAAAGAGAAATGTCTTTTTTCATATAACGGTTTATTATTTTTAGAGAGTTATGTTATCTTCTACATTCCATTTTGTTAAAATATAATGCCTAAATATAAAAGTAACATATAGTTCTTCTTTTGTGGATTTTTTTGTCTATCTATGTTTATTCTAGTGCTTCATACATGAAAAATTCATACTCATCATTTAGAGAAAAATATGAGTTTGATGTGGAAATTTATTAAAAAAATAAAATTCTAACTATAAATAAATATATTTCCTTGTTATCCTATTCGATGTGGTAAATTAAGGACTCAACACTAAGAAAATTATCTTAAATAAAATAAATTATTCATTAACTTTTGTTACTAATAAATCAATAATCTTTTAACCCATAATAGATTAACTTTTTTCTGACTGTTAACATTCTCATTTTAATATTCCCTATTAATATCTATTAGTGAGTGGTCGTCAATTTTCTCTTCCATGTAAATTTTTTCTCTCCCCAATAATGATAAAATGTTTTAAAACATACTATATGTTTTATTAGGTGACAATTATACATTTACTTCTCTATTTTTATGAGGATTCCATATTTATCCTTTTTAGGAAGTGGGATTTCAAAAATGGTATTTTTAATAGTTTAAACAAGGTTACTGAGACCATGTTATAATTGAAAGATTGCAATTCATTAAAGAGGTATAATGTAATATCTTTTTTAATGTAAATACTATTCTCAATAATATATTAGATATGCAAAAAAAGCAGAAACAAACAATAGAATATTATTACATAAATATGGCC
This sequence comes from Viscum album, assembly GCA_963277665.1. NCBI lineage: Eukaryota > Viridiplantae > Streptophyta > Magnoliopsida > Santalales > Viscaceae > Viscum > Viscum album. The sequence goes on from OY728127.1 coordinate 794,120,048, forward strand.
ATTATATCCTAGCCATTAAATTAGTAGATATGAATAAAAATAAATCATTTCTAAAATATATATTGGACTTACTCATTTAAAATTTATTAATTAATACTTTATAATTAAGTACTCAAATTTGAGGTAAAGTAATTTTATTCTTAAAAAAATTCTTAAAAAATGGCATTTCAATATTTTTATTAATATTTAAAAAAATACAAAAAATTTCATTGATATAATTAATTTCATTTTTTAAATTCTCCATGAAATAATTATATTAGGATGATTTTTTTAGAAAATTTATAATATATTTATTTTTGAATGAATACTGTAAAAAAAAAATTATTGACAATTGTACATTATTTAAATGTATTTAAACAAAATTAAGTATTTTAAAAGCGTTAAAAAATAATTAGATTGTTTTTATTTAAAAATATATTTTTTTGAAATGTATTTTATACATTAATTTAGTATAAGAATATTTTATATTTTAAAAGAGATTTTTTCCAAAAATACTGGTTTCTATTGTATTTTCCATGTTATATTTTAAATTAAATTATTCAAATTCTATGTTTTGAATTTTCAAAAAGGGATTATATAATTTGGATTAGTGAGAAAAAAATGTAAATATTTTCTTTGATCCTCTTTGTTTTATTTCTTCTAAACCATTTTAATTATGTCTTTAATGGTTTTTATGTTTTTTTATATCCATTTAGGATGAGTCACCACAAGGAATGACTCGTTATTGAAAATGATTCACCGCTAGGAATGAATCAACATTGAAGATGAGCCACTGTAAGGAATGAATCACATCATAAAAAGACTCAATGCTGGATTTCACCCACTACTCAGAATGTATCACTATCAGTATGAGATATTATAAAAACTTACCTATAATTTAATGTATCAATTAAAAAATATTAGTTACCGTTAGATGATTCATTGTAGAGACAAGTCGCCATTGAGATGATTCACCACTGAACATGAGTCACCGATAGACCAGAACTACCTCCAGTACAACTCACTATTAGTCTGAATCACTATTGGACTGATTCACCTCCAGACATGAGTCACCTCCATAATGATAAAACATATATTTTATGGGATATTTAAACTAAATCCATGTAATGGATATGTTATTGAATTTCTTGATGATAATTATATTAATGGTTATTATTAAAATGTTGTAGGGAACATTAAATGATTCCAGAACTATGTATGAGGATACAGAATACCAAGACGATTGATTCCTGAATTTTATATCCTTCTCAAAGTGATATATATTTAATAAAGTTATCCTAATTTGAGAACATGTTTAATAAATTCACTCATGATGGAAAAGTTCGAATATATGATTGACTGTGCCATTTACTGAAGAACTGTATATGCAGAATTATTACCTAGAACCGAGTATGGAAGAGTGGATCATATTAAACATATGTTTCCATTGAAGTATTCAGAACAAATATATGTTATGATTCTCATTTTTGTGGGGTTTCTGAGATAAATGACTCGAGATCCTATGTAATCTACATATGAGGAGTCTCAAGTTACATTACACATTCGACCTCGAACTCGATATTTCATATATTTTTATACATTATCTTTCTCTTCGTTTCATTTATATTCAATCAGTGTTTGGTTTACCATATTTATTAAATTCACATTATCTCCTACACTATAATTGGTAGTTACTATATATCTTCATAACTGTCTTTCCATTTGTTTACCCATGGTGTTGTGGAAGAGTTACTTGCATTTCTTGTAATTCATTTAATCCTACAGTTGTTGTGGAAGTAGTCCCTCCATGGCCTAGATTGCATGTAGTTTCTATTTATATACCTAATCATGGATTTGGATTAGTATTATTTTATAAAATCATCAGTGATGTGGGTGATTTCCAAGGGGTGGGGATTATTTCCCATCTTAATACTGAACAACATATTTTAATTCTAGTGTGTGTTTTGTCTAATTTCATTTCAAAGCATTAAACTGATTATTTTTTAAATTTTAAAAAAAAATTATTTTTATTATTCCCCATATTTAATATAATTTATTATTAAGTAAATTTATTTCTATATTTATGGTAATTTTCTATCTATATTTTTAACTAAATGATAATCTCTATGAGAAATATTTTAAAACATTAAAGCATATATCAATCAAATATTTTGATTAGATAAAACATTTTAATTATCTTGTGGATTTTATTTAAGATTTTCTTAAGTTAAATATTTAATGGTAAGTCAATTCACCTGTATCCCGAGTTAATCACTTCAAATAAAATTTGTTATCACAGGATTTCGATATCATTTCAATTGTTATTTATATTGTGTTTTAATGATCTTAATGATATGTCAATTAGAAACATTGTTATTTAAATTGGTAATATACATGTAGTTTTTTCTACCAATATATAACCTTTAATTCTTATAAATAATTTTTTTCGAAGGAATATAATGATAAAAATTCACATTGAAACATGAAATTTTTAATATGGACAGTTATAGATGATAAATAATAATTAACTAAAACTGCTAGGTCTACATGGGATGATGCTTCTAAAACCACCTATAATAATAATTGTAAAGCCATGAATTTTATTTTTCAGTGATTTAGGTAATGAAGAGTTTAATTTAATATCATCTTCTAAACCTGCATATGAAGTTTGGGACACATTAGGTATTTCTCAGGATGGAACAACTAATGTGGAACAAGTGAGATTGAGTACTTATATAATTAAATATGATACATTGAGGATGAATCCTGGTAATATTATTTTAGATATATATATCTCAAGATTAATGAGATATTAAATACCATGATCTTCGTTGGATATCTAGTTTCATTCAAAGATCAAATTTTTCGACTATTGAGATGTATTCTATAGATACAGAGGGTAAAATTAGTTTTAATTAGAGAATCAAGTGATATATTAAAACTAACAAGTAAGAAGTTGATAGGAAATATGATGATGTACGATGAAAATATTAATGTTACTCAAGATGTTGAATATGAACTTATGAGGACAACAATATTATTAAAGACTACTACATGACGTGGAATGACCAAACGACAGTGATGATAAGATGAACCATCTGGATATATGGTTTGTGATATTATATTATAAGAAGAAATTATTCATAAAACTATGTTACATGGGAATGTATGATAATATTGGTAATTGTATGAATGGTTGGAAAATATATAATGATTCAAATGAAATTACCTATTATGAGTAAAAAATAAAAGGGAATGTCACAGCTGGCAGTACTAAGTTAAAAGAAAAAAACAAGTATCATGATAACTATAGAAAATATTCTAAATCAATGAAAACCACATGGAGTGGCCTTATAGATAGCTCTAGTGACTCATACTCAACTAATAAAGACAATCCTGGAAGAGAAAATATGTTATTATCGAAGAACATATCTGAAGTACCTAATATCACTCCTCTATATAATTCTGATCATACTAGAGAGGAAATTAATTATGATTTTAAGAAAGAGGAAATGTTTGAATACTTCAATATGCTACATAATACCAGCAATGATATTAATGATATATAACAAATTAAAAATATAGTTAATTCATTATCTATTAATAGTAAATATTATTTTACTAAAGAAAGAGAAAGGAATTCTCAACTGTTGATAGAAAATATTGAATAGAAATTTTCAATTGAGTAGATAAATAAATACTTAGATAGATTCACTATTAACAGAGAAAATTTCAGAAAAATAATTGTAAAACAAAGTGAACCAAAGTATATTACGAGATTTTGTTACCAACAAAAAATAGGAGAATAGTAACGAATAGTTTTATTCATAAATCCAATTCTAATAAATCTTATTCTATATAATATTGAAGTATAAATAATATTTTTTATATTTCTAATATATTAAAATATGATTAATATAAACCCATAATCATAATAATTGTTCCCAAAGATCAAATCATTAACAATTAATGAACCCCAAAAAATTTGGTTACCAAAATCATTTTTGTGATAATTTTTTTAGTGGAACTACCTGAAGAGCTCTGGTAATTGTCTATAGTATATGGACATTAGGATGTTCCATATACATAACATGATATTAATCGAGCCTCAAAAACTAAAATATGTTGATAGTGTCCTGTCAGTTTTAGTGACAATTCTAAAGAAAAAATAATAGCCTTGGGCCAAATCGGTAACTGTAACTCAATTTTAATTTCTAATGTAAATTTTCTTGGTGTTTTAAAATACAACATTCTTGGAATCCAATAGATATGAGATAATGGTTTTCATGTAAAATTTGAGAAAAACTCTTGTAATATTTTTTATTAAAAATATTATTTATTATTTAATTATGTAAGAAATGAAAACATATATGATATTAATCAGAATTAATTAATTTCACAAAATGTTTTATTCTTAATTTCATTTCATAGAGAAAATATTTTATTGAATATGTTACCAAACCACTATAATATTCACAAGTTGAGAAATCACACTAGGAAAGGGTTATTTAAACATCATCCTAAACATTAATTCTCAAATGAAAACGTGTGTAACCCCTGTCAAAATATGAAAAAACATAGATTATATTTTAAATTAATGAAATAATTTTCCACTTTTCAACCCCTAGAGTTGGTTAATATGAACATTTTTGTACCATGTAGAGATTCTAGTATAAATCAGAAACACTATGTTAATTTACCTGTAAATAACTTATTTAAGTATACATGCACATTATTTTTTTCAATAAAAATTTAATCCTACTATAAATTTACCAAACCTTTAAAATATATAGAAAACCTATGTGTAAAAAGGATTAAAACCCTAAGAAGTTACCATTTTTATGAGTTTGAAAATAAATACTTTGAGTCATTTTCTCCAAAAATGGGTATAACAATAAATTTTATGCACCTAAGACTCCCCATCAATGTGGAGTTATATTAGAATAAATGGAACACTTCATGAAATATCCCAAAGAATGATTATTGAATGTGAATTTCCTTCCTAATTTTGTGAAGAGTTTATGAATAAATCCCACAATATAATTAATATAGTTTTAAATAGACCTATTATAAATGAAACACCATGTTACTATAGAATTCTAAAATTATTAATGTTAATTAATTTGTTTTTTTTATTTTTAATGTATTTTTTGTAACAATAAGGATAACATTGATGTGTTTACCTAAAAATGCGATAACGGAATTTTTCTTGGTAATTTAATATCAATTAAATCTTATAGTGTGTTTACCCAAATAACAATGAATTTGGAAGAGTATGCCTATGTTATGCTTTATGATAACGATCATCATGAACTTAAAACTCCTTTAGAAAACTTATTGATTATTTAGCCTCTTTGAAAATAGATGAGAAACCATATGACCATACTCTAAAATATAGAGAAAAATCGTCATGATCAGAAGGACTTCCAGAACCTGAACAATAATATGTGGAAGAAAATAAGGTAACTAGAACTTCTTATTCTATAATTCTTAAGACTATTAAATACCTCCATTTAGATATTTTATTTTGAGAATTAGATAGTGGTACACAAAAAAGAGCTTCTCTAAGAATACATGTTTAAAATCAATTATTTTGGTCACATCTTGAGCCTATGAACATCAATGATGAAATCAATGATTTATTATGGGTAACATAACCAATTTGAAAGAAATATGGTTAGGTAACTTGTTGATTGACTGAATGAAACCATGATTATAGGCACTAAATGGGTGTTTATAATCAAGGTGGAAGAATCTAGAAAAATAATAAAAATAAGGATAGAATATTTCCTTATGTGTATAGTATAGAATATGGTCTAGACTATGATGAAACATTTACTCCTATAGCCAAACAAGAATACATTAGACTACTTCTAGATTATTCATCAAATATAGATTTCAACTATTTCAAATGGATTTAAAAAGGTCATTTTTGAATTGGTATATAGTTGAGGATGTTTTTATTGAAAAACCAATTATATTTAAAAACCCTCATTTTCCTAATCATGTTTTTGAATTAATAAAATCTTCGTATTGTTTAAAAAAAACTCCAAGAGAATGGTATAATAGGCTCAACTAATTTTTAATTTAGAAATGTTAATCAAAATGACTAACAGACCCTACTAATTTAATAAATATAATTTCAAAAGATAATCCAATTATTAAAATCTATGTAAATGATATTAATTTAGTATCTTTAAAAAACTATTTATGTACTGATTTTTAAAAAATTATTCAAAATGAGTTTTGAATGTGTTTTTTGCATGGACTAAAATTATTTCATGGATCTCATATTTTTCAAAATAATGAATGTATTTTTTTTTTAAATCAGAGATAATAAAGTAAATTCCATTTAATTAATTTTGTTTTGGATAAAAATAATAGTCGTTACACTCCTATTATTTCCACATATATGTTGGATCTTGAGGAATCTTTTAAATTTGATGACCAAACTCATTACAGAGGTATGATTGGAAGTTTTATGAACATAAATGTTATATGACCTATGATTATCATTTGGGTTTGTATGAATTATTACTTTTATTAAAATCCAAAAGAATCACACATACATTCAATTAAAATAATTTTTAAATATATCTAGTTTACAAATAATTCTAGATTTTTCTACCCTAGAGGAAAAGAAATTGACATAGTTATTGTGATGTAGATTTTTCTAGTTATATGTTAGATAGAAACAAACTCTATAATATATTATTATTTTATAAAGTATCAAGTTTATTAGTGCAGTAAGAATCCAAATTTAGTTCCCCCTACACTAAAAAAGATGACTGAATAGATCTAGGTTGCTATTGTGATCAAATTTTGTTGAAGAAACACATGTATGAGAATATGGATATAAATTTTGTTGTGCCCCTATAAATTGAGAGAACAAAAGTTCTATAAATATTTCTAATAATCCTCTGCATCACACTATAATAATGCCCATTGATGTATTAAATCCCTTTGGAGATACCCTTTAAAAATGGTAGATATAACTCTTGAATACGTTGGAACTGAAAATCATTTTGCTTATATTTTTAATTAGAAATTGAATTCTTAGAGAATTAAATGAATCGACCATAAATTTGGAATGATTAACTTTTAAAAAATTGAATTTTATAGGAAAAATTATTTGGTGGTCACCCACCATTAGAGTGTACCGACAACTGTAAATAATACACTGTTGTAAATAAACCACTAATTGAAATGGATAATTGTTGGAATTTAAGTGGTTGTTTCTAATTTTTTTTATATGAGTTAAATATTGAATTTTCATTTTTTATTTAAATTTTATTAGTTTTAAATGAATTTTTAAATTAAAAAATGATATAAATTAGACACTTTTTTTAATTTTGAAACTCTCTCCCTTGTTCATTACCTTTGAACATTGTTGCGACCTTTCCATTCCAAAACGTTTTTCATTCCCTCAGCCTCTAATGAACCTTATAAACCATTAATTATGGTTATATTGAATCGTTAAGTAGTGTAATCGTCTAACGACTCTCTTCTGACAAATTTACATTATTTAGAATCAATCCCACAAGCTATTGAGCTATGAAACTCATAGGTTTGGAAGTGTACAATAGTTATTGAGATTGAAGTGAATGTGGAGAGGTTGATGTCTAGCCGATATTTGGCTATAATATTAATCAAAGACTTGGGATGGGTAGAGTGATTCTACAATAATGATATGTCATTATATCCTAGGTTAGTGCCTCAATTTATCATAATATGGATTTTATATTTAGGGAAGATAAACACTGGATTCTATGGAGGATAAATGGGAATAAGGTTGTTTTCTCTTTAGGTAAATTAGAAATATGTCTAAAAGTTCATCATGAAGTACATTAAAATGATTACCAAGGATCAATTACAAGTAATAGAGAAACTTTTAAATAAGATATTTTTTTATCCGAGCTAACATGAGATGGGAATTTGAGAAGGCCAACTGCAAATGATCTTTATGGTGAGATTCCTTTCTTATTCAAGTTTATTAAGCACATAATATGCCTGAGAAAAGGATATTTTAGTACAATGTGTTATCAGAATGTTTATCTATTATATGTTATCAAAAAGGGATCCAAAATAAAAAATTTCATGTTTTTAATGTTTCACATGATGGTTATATGAAAAAAATAATCAATCTCATATTCTCTAATTTATCCCAAGTTCATTCTTTTCAAACTGGTAAAAAAGTGTTTAGTTGATGGGGAAGAAGAAACAGAGGTAAAATCTAGAGGTTTGTTTTTGTCAAAGTTCATTTTTAATGAAAAATAAATAATTTTGGACCCCTATAAGAAGTAATGGGTTGATGATTTTGAAAAGCAATATATGGACTTCAATCATTTTTCTCATCAAACATGGAGGAATAATATTGTGGATCTAAGAATAAAGATGGATGAAGAGGTTGTGTATTAGGATGAGGAAGAATCGGAGGTTTATGCCTACCATAATGAGAAACACGAGTTCTTAGTTGACTAGGGTAGTGACCTTAAGTTGAATAAAATCCCTCCTACTTCCACTTTCATTCTGTCCTCTTCTCCTGGCTCTCTACCAGTTATAGAGACACTTTTGAGATATGTAAGTATGAAATAAGAAACCTAAGAATGAGTATAAGAACAATATAAAAAATCTTCTTACAGATCCTCTATGAAATATGTTGATGTATATTCTAGATATTATAAAGAAAAATTAAAAGAAGAAATAAATGGTAATAATGATTAATTTGGAGATGATATAAAAAACGAGAAAGATGATAAGGATAATAATGATAGTAATGTTAATGGTATTGAACAAATAGATTGTTCTAATCATGATAGGATTGGTGATAATTATATTCCTTAAGAAAAAGATAATTCTCTATGAATTTGATTTGATTATTTTTCTAATGAGAGACCGATAATAGTTTGATATATTGATAGAGCCTCTAGAGATGAGTTGATAGAATCTACTGAGGGGGAGGATTCCCCAATCATTGTTAGGAATCATATTAAAATTGTTGATGGAGATCATGTTGAGTATGTTGATGGTGAATATATTGAGTTTGCATTTGATGAGAAAATAGTTGATGAGAAGATGGTCATTGAACCTTCATTTTTTGACCCTACTTTTGTGTAATATTTCAAGTTGGGGGAGCCATATCTTCAAGAATGGGAATGATATATAGGGCATGTGAGGATAGTCTTGGACCACCCAAACTCAGATGACAATAGTAGTTCACCAAAGCATGGTGGACCTGCTATTCTAGTTCAATTAGTTTTGGATACTAAGGGATCAATATCAGAAAATATAAATATGTTTTAGGGGAGAAATAGATATTTGATTCAATTATTCCAACTAGATCTAGGAAAGAAAATGGCTGGTGTGCCACCTATAAATAGTGTATCCTGAGATGAACTAGAGTCTATAAAAGAGATTATTCTATTTAATTTTATAATTATGTTATGAAATTATAAACCAAATGTCACTAATATTAGTGAGGGAGGTTATAGATATTTATTTGAGCATGTGATACACCACATCCATCATATGAAGATACACCAAATTTAGGGACAAGATATAGAAATGAGAATATTTCCAATGATATAGAGTTCTTGAGGACTATAATGGAGGAGATGAGATATTATTATTTTTTATTCTATTTATTCTTTGTGGGATAGAGTGTAGAGTATATCTTCCATGGATTATACATTCAGTGCTCCCCATACTTCCTTATACATTGAGTTGATCATATCAATTGTTAGAGTTGACATTTTTGTTGTATTATGAGATGTCCATGATATCCCTTTGGAATGTATGAGAAATAATAGACATAATTGTTTTCATTTATATTTAATTTTAAGGGAATTTATGGATGATATTATAAATAAAACATAACACTTCATAGAGGAAGAAAAGTGTTTCCTATCCTGTAACTTTACTTAGAACGATCTTAACACTAAAATCAATTTTCTTACAAAGATCCTTTGGTTTCTAAATATTACTAGAAATTTCAAGGAGGATGTATATATATATAAATATAAGGGACATGTTATTTGTTTTTACATAATGGATAAGAAATATTTCTTCAGTTCCAAGGATGGATGAGGCCAAATAATCCTCAATTTTATCAATCCGATGAAGCCTTTTCTGTATGTGTTTGGGACTGTAATGATAGAAGATGGGTCCATATGATTTATGTGTCATAAAAATCCTCAAAACATTGATTCTAATCATTTTATAACAAATATTACTTAATATTCCAATAGATATATACCGACTCAGTTTCAACCTCTGAGTTTTTCTCAAATAGAAGTAGCTTGGAAGCGTCAACTATTGAATATCAGTGAGACTCCACCTTCTTCCTCTGTCCCTATTTCCACTGTTTTATTCTCTACAACCTCTAACATAGTTACCTCATCCCCATCCTCATCATTTCTTCCCTATACCTCTGTCAAGGGTAAGGAACCAACTCCTCTAACTACCTAAGATGAGAATCATTGATATGTGGTGTATCTTGACTTCATGTTATCATGTTATGGTTTATTTCATACTTGAAATGAAAAACATTCTTATCACCAATGGCATGTTGAAAAATTCACAGATATTAAATTGATGAAGGTGAAATGATTATTTTTTATAAGTTTTTTCATTATTCTGTGTAATATCTTTCAATAAATTATTGTTGTAATCACTTTACAATTTATGTTTTCCTTATAAATATTGATCTCAATAAAAAATTACATTGATGTACGGGTTGTGTGACAAACTCTTGTATCATCTCTTTTAATTTTTTTTATTTACATTTCCTATTTTTATTTTCTGTTTTTGATAATCCAAAAAGGGGCCGAATTCCGGTGTAATTTTTTCATTTACATTTTCATATCCATGAAACCTTCATTAATTTCATTCCCTGATACCATACCATTGATGTTGTATGTATTTAATCTATATATTTCAGACCATATTTATTAAATACATTTGATGGAATATTTATTTTGTCTATACCTTTCATACAATCCATATTAAATTCCTTTGATACTATTTGATGTATAATATCTCTAGTATATTTTTATTTTAAAATCCATGTTCCAACCCACTCATTATCCATTTATAATGTTATTAAGAACTATTTTCAAACCAAATACTATTATATACATGGATTATAAAATGTGATGATTTTTGATCATAAAATTGGGGATATTGTTGGAACCTCCTTATTTTAATGCTAAAAAATCATGTTATTTATGTTTTTAATCATTTTTATGTTTTGTGAGAGCATTTTATAACATATGAAGATTTGGTAAAATTTTGGCTAAGTGTTAAAAACACTCACCATTAAATTTGATTGACTGACATGAGTGAATCACTCTTGAATATGAGTCAATTCTAGGAGTCAATTAGCATTGATGATAAGTCACCACTAGGAATGAATCACCATTCAAGATGAGTCCCCACTAGAAATGACTCGCTGCTGAAAAGGATTCACCTTCAGATTCCACCTACCACTAAGAATATATCATCGTGAAGATGAGATACAACTATAATTTTCTTAATATTGAAATTATTCACCATAGAAGATTTCGTTAGAAGAGTCACCATTGGGACGAGTTTCCATTGAGATCAATCACTATTGAACACGATTCACCACTAAACTTGACATTCCACTAGCATGACTTTTTATTGGCCCCACTCATAGTTGATGGCTACTAGACATGATTCATCGTTAGGATGAATCACAATATATGTTCTCTAATATTCAAACTAAATGCTTATAATGATTAATTTATTGAATTTAATGACGATGAATATTTTAATTATCATTCTTAAAATGTTGAAGGGAATATTAAATGATGTCAGAACTATGCATGAGGATGTGAAATACCTAGAATACTATTTCAAGCATGGTGTCTCTATCCTACATCAATATATATTCAATGAATTCACCAAATTTTGTGAAAGTGTGGAATAAATTCATGTATTTAGGATAATTGAAAAAAAATAAAACTGAGTGTTCCATTTAAATAAGATATTTACACAAATTTTTATTACCTAAAACCGACTATGAAAGAGTGGAGCATATTGAATATACGATTCCATTCAAAAATTCTGAACAAAGGGATATTATGATGGTATGTTTTACTAGTTTCTTTAGAAAAATGACTCAATCTCATATCAGAGACACATATGAGGATTCCCATTTTTCAAAGAATATCATAATAAGAAAATAAATCTTTTCTACATTTTTTGTAACACCCCACGCTACATGGTACATTTCCCTTTGAATAATGCAATAGCTTGCATTGTACGCAACTTCAAGATTCTAACACACTACGAGAAATCAAATTTGTCGTTATGAATAGTGATACCTAATTTTTGAAATTTTATCAATTTTATCATTCAATATGGACTTCATTTTTGGATTCATAATATCAAAATTTTCTTAGGGTGAATTTTTGGTAATTTTCTAAAATCATTCAATTTTTGTTGAATAGTGAAAAACATTGAGTTATTTTTTAAACCCGACTTTTTATTTAAAAAATTATTTATTTTATTTAAATTTACTTTAGGTCAAAATAAATACATAATAAATATATAAGTTCAATGTAATTAATCATAGTTAGTTTATAATAATTGTAGATATATAAAAAGTTTATTCAACTTTTTATCGTCTTTTACCCACCTCCTAGGAGAATTTGAAAATTTACATAAAACATAATTTTGCCGCTTCTGTGAGTTGAATTTTTAAAATCTGAGATAAAAAGTTAATATCAAGAAGTAAAATGTGGTTCAATAAGATAAAAATAATTTTTTGTGAATAGTAACTTTTACATTTTATTTACCACGGTTAAAAGTAAATATGATAATTAAAGGTCAAAATGATATTATTATTACCCTAACACATGTCATTATTCTATTGGATAAGTTTTATTCGACCAAAAAACCTTAGGAATAAAATATTATCCTTTTGGTCCACTTGGATTAGATTAGGACATTTATTATTATTTTATTTAATGAAGAGTTAAAAGTGTTAAAATCAAAGTATAATAACTAAAACATTTTTAATATAGGGTTATACATTAGATAAATTAGACTATAAATATTCATTAGAAAGATAAATATATTTACTACATAATGGTAGTTTATATATAATTTTTAAACATTAAATAATTTAATTTATTTATGACACAGTGATGATGCAGTAATTACCTAATTAATGAAACATTAAAATAATTGATATTATAAATGCCCAAATAAATATAATTTGATACCTTTGACGAATTAAACTAATTTTATAGGTTAATATGAAATGTTAGTGTTGATTACATAATTTTTCTATGAAGTAATAATGCGGTTATGAATTTAACAAAAAAAATAGAAAATAGTGTCAAAATTGACATAAAAGAGTGTATAAAACAAATTTTATATTATTAATTGATATAATATTTATAAAAATATAATGATTGGATAAATGACTTAAATAAGGTTATATATATTAATAATGAACCCCTTGGGGTTCGTTTTTCTTCTTATAGTATGTTTATTAACCATATAATATAAAAATACAAAGAGACATGGTAAATGTCAAACTAATTAAATAAGTGTTAAATCTAAACTATTAGGTTAATATAGTGACCCAAACCTATCTAAAACCCATTGGTTGATTTGTTATCGACCCATCCCCACCTTATACTCTAAATAAATTATTTTGGAGCAATTATAAACCTAAAATTATGTTTTTTATAAAATAATATTTCAATCTTTTCCTATGGTGCCCCTGAACCCTCTTATAAAAGGGCACTTCCCCTTCTCTCAAATTAACACCTTGAAAGCCATTTGGATCGGCCAAACCCTGCCCAAATATCCTCTAAACTATCATCCCTTCATCATAAAGGCCTTAATTTATTCATAAAGCCAACCTATAGAGCCCTTTTGATCAAATCAAAAGGAAGAACCTGGAGAAGAAATAAATCTTTCATCACCACTTTCATGTTCTTTTCTTCATCCACTTCCTCATACTTTGTTGTTTCAATTCTAAAATACAAAATATAGTATCCTCTATATACTGTGATGTTATTATAAAAATTTTACAACCCTATTCATTATTTTATCCATCCTATAAATGACAAAGTCACCATACGTGCGTACGTACGGATTACCGTCTCCACGTCATGGTGTAGTTTGTTATTTAAACACTTCATCCTTTGGATGGGTATAATAATGAGTATAAATGATCCAAATAATAAATATAACATTATAATTATTATGTATATTTGATAATTCATACAATTATATACTATTTTAACATCAAAAGAATGATATTGTCGCTCGTGCATATGAACGGATTACCGTCTCCACGAACGCGATGAGATTCATTCCCCATCGTATCGATAGAAGACTAATTTTGATTTGATGATTAAAAATAATTTTTAAAGACTTAATATCATTATGAATATGAATAAGATACATCCTATCCATAACAAACATTACTTACATAACAAATCATATAAAGGAAAATGAATCAGTTAACACCCGAAATGACGACACTACTGAAATATCATTAACAATGAAATATTATAAGATCATATATGATATCATATTAATGTATATGGTTCTTTTATAATTTAATATCAATTATTTTACCATTATATATGATGTTAACCTACCATCGACCAAGGAAAAGTACAAGGTAATGGTTAATTTCACAATCTCTTCATTATCCGAGGTTGTTTATACATAATTATCTACTGGGACCTCTTTATCATCCACATCCATGTTTCTTAAAAATGTATTTCAAAACATTTTTACTATTTACTAGACAATGGGTTAAATTCATTTATACTATTATTTTACCTTATATGTTTTTTGAAATGAATCGTTCCGTCTTTTTCAAAACAAGGACTTTATGACCATTTCGACAAAATTAAGGTAAGAATGTTTTTTAACTTATATGGCAGGTGTGGATATTTTCCATTGTTATAACATTGTCGAATCTTCCCTTACAATATTATAAGAATATTTTAAAAATAAATATTTTCTTTTATATTTATATGACTTTGAAATGATTTCAAAGTACAAAAAGATATTTCTCTAAAAAATGTTTTTGATTTCTTCTTTGTTGACATCCATTGATGGGTTTTAAGATTATTTGAAGTTGATTTATTATGATACAAATCTTCCATATTGCATTGAAGGTTTTTTGATATGTTTTACTATGGATGTGTTATTTTATACCATTCATGGTTTATAGATAAATTATTGACATTTCATATGCTAGTTTTAATACGAATGTTTATGTTATGTTTAAACCTTTTCATATAAGGAATTCATTAGACTTAGTAAGTGACGAGATCCCGATATAGCTCCTTGATGAATTCTTGGTCTCATGAGACAAAATAGTGTCTTGGAACAAGGCCTTGACAAAATATTATTTGTAGTCTTGGCACAAAGCCTTCACTATGTGGTTATGAAATCTGGTATTATGCATTCCATCATTATGAAAGTGGCTATTGATATTGCATGTGATTATTCGACTAGTAGAATATCCATGTGAATAATTAAATGGCATTGTTTGATTTTATATTTTCTATATTATGATGAAGTTCATGTTTAAAAGTCTTTTTTTAATCGTATATATTTCCTTAAATGTTTATACTTATTTATGAAAGGTTCCGCTATATTGATAACCTTACAGAGCATCAGAGCTCTCCCCTTTCTAGGTTTTATTTTTCCCTGGATGTGAAGAATTATATTATGAATCATCTACTGGGATAGTCTATGGGATATGAATGTGGTTAATGAAGAAAATGTTTTTTTGTTTTTCATTTCATGATGTAATGAAAAACTAATGAATGTATCTAGTATTTCCAAGGCTACTAAACTGATCGGTCTTTTGGGACATGATTCCGTATAACATGGAAATGTTATATAACAACGCACGAACTCTGGGTATCTGGGGTTGGGGTGTTGCAGTTGGTATCAGAAGAAGTTTAGTACAAACCTTGGAAACTACATTTATATAAACTCTGATTAGAGAACATTACCCTAAGATAGACTTTGAGGATTAATATAGAAGAACTTCCAAGAATTTTGGTATTGTAGAGATTTTGTGAGTTTTCCAAGAAATAATTCCTTGTCTGGATAGGAGAAGATAGAGGTAGCTCTAGCACATATGTACCTAGGGGTAAAACCCGAAAAAACATATTTGAGATAGACTTGAATGGGAACTGGTGCATGATAATGGGCCTTGCTGCACTCTTGGTTACAACACTCTCGAGGGATATGCTTAGGATAATTATCATTTTCTTTACAAACCATTATAAAGGGTTTATGAGTTTATACTTCCTCAATGAAAACATTTTTTTTATTATAGATTATATCCATAAACTATTCAATTTATGTTAAGTTTTTTACAAGTAAGGAATTTTGTATGTTGATTCATAAACTAATCTAGTTTATTCCATTGTTTAGAAATGGCGCCTAGTGGAATGAATGGAAACCGTATCAATGAACGTAATAAATGTAGGGATTTACCTCCTACTCAAGATAATTTTAGTGGAGCTAGTGATGCAACTGGTGTTGATCAGATTATCACCATACTGGGACAACTCACACAGGTTATGAATACTAACCGTATTCGTATAGAGCACCCTAATCCACAACATGGAGGATCAATGTTAGACCGCTTCATGAGGAAACAACCACCAACATTACATGTGACTATAAATACATTTGTAGCCGAGCAATGGATAAGTTCCATAGAGAAAATATTTCATTCTTTAGTGAGTGGAAAAAGGGAAAAAGTTGTCATGGAAGTTTATCGCCTCACAGGAGATGCAGATAAATGGTGTTCATTGATTCAAAACACAAAGGAAGATGAAGAAGCTTCAAATATGGAATGGAGGGAGTTTAAATATCTTTTCTTAGAAAAATACTTTCCTTGTAACCATCAAGTGGATATGGAAAGGAAATTTTTGAGTCTGAGGAAAAAAGTGGATGAGAATGTCGCAAAGTATGAGGCTAACATTACAAGGTTAGCAAGGCATGAAGAAGATTATATACATTACCCAAGAAGTAAGATTTATCATTTTGTTGATGTGTTAAATCCATTTACCCTTCGAGAATTAGTCTCACAATCATTCACGTCATACAATGATATTGTATTATGTGATATCGAGACAGAAAATGAATTCTTTATGTCTTGAGACTTTAAAGCAAAGAAAGAGAATAAGAGATCTGTTGAACACTCTATAAATGGAAATAAGGGGAAGAAGGGAAAGTTGAATATCCATCCTGCAGTAAATGTGGGCAGAAACACCCCAATACTTGTCTAAAGGTAATGGGAGTCTGTTACTAGTGTGGTGAAAAATTCCACCAAGCTCGTGATCGCAAGGGGAAGAAAGAGGTTGTCAATGTTGAATGCAACAATTGTAGAGAAAAGGGGCATTATGCAAATGAATTTCTTAAGCACCAAGGAAACCTACCTCAGAAAAGGCCAAGGGATAAATGACAAGCATATGCTATCACTACTATTTAGGTTGAAGCTCTGAAAGACATAGTGGTGGGTAATTTAATTGTTTCCTCAAGTTTAGAAAATGATTTATATGATTCTGGATCATCACATTGTTTAATATCATCCCAGTTTTCTTAGAAAATTATATATTTCAAATTTGATTTAATAAGGGAGTTGTCAGTCAAAACTCTTAAGGGAAGTATCATTGCTACAAAGTTTTGTGAATAAGTCCCCATTAAGGCACATAAATGTTATTTATCAACTGATCTCATCTTCATACCCATGATTGAATTTGATATAATTATTAGTATTGATTGGATTTTAGAACATGATGAAAAAATTTATTGTAAGAAGAAGGAACTTATGATTTTTGATGAAGATGATAAAGAACACCTTATATTTAGAGCAGAAACATCACCACCTGATTCTTATCTAGATCCACCCCTAGTAGATCAACTAAATTCAATAATTGGGGAGGAAGATAATGATATAACTTTGGGTGAGGAAAATAGTGTTCAAATAGAGGATGTACCTATTGTGAAAGAATATGTTGATGTGTTACCAGAAGATTTACCTGGACATCCTACAGAATGAGAAATTGAGTTTTCCATTGATTTAATTCCTATTTCAAGGCCCATATCAAAGAACCCTTATATAATGACCACTGTGGAATTAGTGGAACTAAAGAAAAAACTAGATTATTTGAGTAATAAGGGATTTATTCTCTCTAGTGTTTCTCCACGGGGAACCGCTGTTATTTTTGTTAAGAAGAAAGATAGACATATGAGGTTGTGTATTGACTATAGAGAGATCAATGCTATAATAATAAAGAACAAGAATCCCATACCTCGCATTGATGATTTATTTGACCAACTTCATGGAACTCAATATTTTTCAAAGATTGAACATCGATCTGGATATCATCAGTTGTGTGTGAAGAAGGATGACATTCCAAAGACAGTATTTCGAACTAGGTACGGGCATTACGAGTTTACAGTAATGAATTTTGGATTGACTAATGCACCCTTTATCATCTTGGATCTAATGAATAGATTTTTCAAGGAATATCTTGATGACTTTGTAGTGGTACTTATTGATGATATATTGGTATACTCTAAAAGCTTATAAGATCATGAAAATAACTTTCACATTATCTTGAAGACTCTTAGATGAAATGAATTATATGGGAAGTTTAGCAAGTGTGAATTCTAGCATCAATAGATTTATTTTCTTTTCCATATTGTCTCTAAGGATGGAATATCTGTTGATCCTTATAATACCAATGCAATCCAAGAATGGACAACACCGAAGATTATAATTGAGGTACACAGTTTTATTGGTTTAGCAGGTTATTATCGGTGTTTCATCCAAAATTTTTCCTCACTGGCAAGCCCATTAACCAAGCTCACACTTAAAGGGGTTAAATTTGTTTGGAAAAAAGAGTTTAAAGAATGTTTTGAAGAAATTAAGAGAATATTAGTCAATTCTTCTATATTGACTCTACCATCAGGGAATTACGGGCTTGTTATTTATAGTTATTCCTCAAAGAAAGGACTTGGTTGTGTCCTTATGCAGAATGATAGAGAAATTTCCTATGCATCATGACAGCTAAAAATTCATGAACAAAACTATCCTACTCATTATAATGAGTTATCAGCTGTAATCTTTGCTTCGAATATATAGAGACACTATATCTATGGTGAAAAAAATGAGATATTTATACTAATCACGAGTGTTTGTAGTATATTTTTTCACAAAAATAACTCAACATGAGGAAACGGCAGTGGCATGAACTACTCAAGGATTATCATTTCACTATACACTACCTCCAGGGGAAGGAAAATAAGGTGGCAGATGCTTTGAGTAGAAAAGATCATGGAGTTTTGAACAAGATGAGAGTTTAAAAGGATCATATATACACGGATGTATTAAATATGGATATCAGAATAACCATGAAAGGTGAAACATCAATTCTTTTTCAAATGGTTTCCGAACCCTCTTTACTAGAATGGAAAAGGAGTTCTCAGACCGATGATGAGGAGTTTCAAAAAAAGATTAATCCTGTGAATAACGGGAGATTGAGTGACTTCGTATATGAAGATAGAATTTTGAAATTTGGGAAGAGACATTGTGTTCATGATATACCTGACCTGAAACGAGAGTTGTTATATGATGATCATAGCTCTAATTTCTCTATACACCCTGGTAGCACTAAGATGTATAGAGATTTGAAGGAACATTTTGGTGGGACAACATGATGAGGGAGATTGTTGATTTTGTGTCAAGAAGTATGGTTTGTCAAAAAATGAAATCTCAAAGGCAACAGTTGGGAGGAGTCATACAACCACTTCCCATACTTAAGTGGAAATGGGATAATATTTCGATGGGCTTTGGCATGGGACTACCAAAGACACCTAGAAGGAATGATGCAATATGGGTCATTTTTTATCATCTTACCAAGTCAACACATTTTATTTCTATAAATTAAGATTTACCACTTGAACGTTTAGAAATACTATATATTAATGAAGTTTCAGGACTTCATTGAGTACCCATATCAATTATTTTGAATCGTGATCCCCGTTTTACATCAAGATCCTGGAAAAGTATTCAGAAAGCCATGGATACTGAAATTCATTTGACCACTTCCAACCACCCTCAAACTGATGGACAATTAGAATGGACTATTCAAACCTTATAAGATATGTTGAGATCATGCTCACTTGACTTTCAAGCCATGTGGGATCCATATTTAACTCTGGTAGAATTTTCCTAAAATAACAACTTCCATTCAAGTATTCAGATGGCACTATATGAAGTGTTATATAGAAAGAGATATCGCACAAAAACCTGTTGGGGTGAAGTTGGTGAAAGAAAACTCGTAGGCCCAAACCTTGTAGAGGGAATTATGGAAAAGGTGAAGGTAATCAAAACCCCCATTAAACCAGCTCGAAGTAGGAAGAAGAGCTATGCTCATAACCGATGGAAGGATTTGTAATTTCAGGTAGAAGATCATGTTTTTATGAACGTATCTCCATGAAAAGGATTTATACGAGTTAGTAAGATGGGTAAATTGAGTCCCGGGTAATCGGACCATTCAAAATTTTAGAACAAATTGGGGTTATAGATTACTGTTTTCCAATGCCTCTAAGTATCTCCAAAGTTCATGATGTGTTCTACTTATCACTGTTGAGAAAATACATGCCTGACCATAAGAATGCACTCAACTATGAGGAATTAGAATTGGAACATGATCTTTCTTATTGCTAAGATCCTATCAAGATTCTTGATACAAGAGAACAAGTGTGGAAAAACTGGACAACTCTTCTGGTGAATGTTCTATGGATAAAACATAAGATGGAAGAGGTGACATGGGAACCCGAGGAACATATGATGAAGAACCAACCGATTCTTTTTATGCAGTAATATTCTAGAAATTTCAAGGATGAAATTATTTGAATAACAGGAGAATGTAACACCCCAAGCTTCCATAGTAAGTTTCCCTTTGAATAATGCAATAACTTGCAGTGTACGCAACGTCAAGATTCTAACACACCGCGACCAATCAAAGTAGAAATTATAAAGAGTAATACAAACTATTTTAAATTTTATCAATTTTATCATTCAAAATGGACTTCATTTGTGGGTTTACAATATCGAAATTAGCTTAGGGTGATGTTTTGGTATTTTTCTGAAAACTTTCAATTTTTGATGAATACTGAAAAACACTAAGTTCTTGTTTAAAACTGACTTTTTATTTAAATAATTATTTATTTTATTTAATTTTTTTGGTCAAAATAGATACATAATACATATATAAGTTCAATTTAATTCATTGGAGTCAGTTTATAATAATTTTTTATATTTAAAAATTTTATTGAACTTTTTACAGTCTTTTACCCACCTCCTAGGAGCGTTTGCAAATTTACATAAAATTTAATTATACCACTTCCGTGAGTTGAATTTCAAAAATCCAAGAGACACAATTAATATCAAGAAGTAAAATGTGGTTCAATAAGATAAAAATAATTTTTAATGAATAGTAACTTTTAACTTTTATTTACTACAGTTAAAAGTAAACAGGGTAATTAAAGGTACAAATGAAATTATTGTTACCCTAACACATGTCCAAATTCTATTGGATAAGTTTTATTTGAATAAAAACAACCTTAGAAAAAAATATGATCCTTTAGATCCACTTGGATTAGATTAGAACATTTATTATTATTTTATTTAAAGAAGTGTTAAAAGAGTTAAAATCAATGTTTAATAACTAAACAATTTTTAATATAGCGTTATACATATGATAAATTCAACTATAAATATTAATTAGAAAGAAAAAAATATTTCCTACATAATGGTATTTTATTTATAATTTTTATACATTAAGTAATTTAATTTATTTATGACACAATGATGATGCAGTAATTACCATATTAACGAAATATTAAAATAATTGATATTATAAATAGCCAAATAAATGTAATTTTAGATATTTTATGAATTACAATTATTTTCTAGGTTAATAAGACATGTTAGGGTTGATTAAATGAATTTTTTTCGAAGTAATAATGCTTTTATGAATTTAACAAAAACATAGCAAATAGTGTCAAAAATGACATAAAAGAATTTCTAAAACAAATATTATATTATTAATTGATATAATATTCCTAAAAATATATGGTTAGGAAAAATGACTTATATAAGGTTATATATATTAATAATTAACCACTAGGGGTTATCTTGTCTTGTTACAGTAAGTTTATTAACCATTTTATATAAAAATTCAAAGAGACATGGTAAATGTCAAACTAATTAACAAAGAGTTAAATCTAAAATATTAGGTTAACATAGTGACCCAAACCTGTCTAAAACCCCTTGGTTGGAAGGTTTTCGACCCATACCCACCTTATACTCTAATTAAATCATTTTGGAGCCATTAGAAAACGAAAATGAATTTATTATAAAATAATATTTCAATATTTTCCTAAGGTGCCCTCACCACTCTTATAAAAGGGAACTTCCCCTTATCTCAAATTAATCCCTTCAAAGATATTTGTATTGTCCAACTCCTGCCCAAATATACTCTAAAATTTCATCCCTTCATCCTAGAGACCATAATTTAGTCAGAAATCCAACCTAATGATCTTTTTTGATCAAATAAAAAGGAAGAACCCAAAGAAGAGATAAATATTTCATCACCTCTTTCAAGTTCTTTTCTTCTTCCACTTCCTCTTTCTTTGTTTTTTCCATTCTAAAAAAATAAATCCACTATATTATATATAATATGATGTTATCATAAAAATGGTACAACCCTATTCATTATAATATCCATCCTTTAAATGACAAAGTCACCATACGTGCGTACGTACGGATTACTGTCTCCACATCGTGGTGTAGTTTGTTATTCAAACATATCATCATTTGTATGGGTATAATAATGAGTATAAACGGTGAATATAATAAATATAGCATGATAATGATTATGTATATATGATATTACATCCAATTATATATGATTTTAATATCAAAATAATGATATTGTCGCTCGTGTGTACGTACAGATTACCGTCTCCACAAACGGGGTGAGATTCATTCCTGATCGTATCCATTCAAAAATAATTTTCATTTGATGATTAAAAATAATTTTTAAAGACTTAATATCATTCTGAATATGAATCACATAAATCTTATCCATAACAAAAATTAATTATGTAACAAAGCATGTAATGTAAAACGAATCAGTTAACACCCGAAACGATGATTCTACTGAAATATCATTAACAAAGCAATATTAGAAGATCATATATGATATCATATTAATGTATATGGTTCTTGTATAATTTAATAAAAATGATTTCACCATTATAATGGATATTAACCTAACCTCGACCAAGGAAAAGTATATAGTAAGGCTTAATTTCACAATCTCTTCATTATCCGAGTTTGTTTATACGTAATTATCTACTGGAGCCTCTTTATCATCCACGCCCATGTTTCTTAAAAATGTATTTCAAATTTTTTTTACTATTTACCAGAAAATGGGTTAAAGTCATTTATACCATTATTTTACCTTATATGTTTTTGATAAGGAATCATTCCGTTGTTTTCCAAACAAGGTACTTTATGACCTTTTCGAAAAAATTAAGGTAATTTTTTTAACTTATACGGTGGTTGCGACTATTTTCCGCCGATATAACATCATTGAAGCTTCCCTTTTAATATTATAGGAATATTTACAAAATAACGGTTATATTTTATAATTATATGACATTTAAATGCTTTCAAAATAGGAAGAGATATTTCTCTAAAAAAGGTTTTGATTTCATTTATGTCAACATCCATTGATGGGTTTTAAGATTATTTGAAGTTGATTTATTATGATACAAATATTCCATATTGTATTGAAGGTTTTTTGATATGTTTTATTGTGGATGTGTTATTTTATACCATTCATGGTTTATGGATAAATTATTTACATTTTGTATTCTAGTTTTAATATGAATCTTTATGTTATGTTTAACCCTTTTCATGTGAGGAATGCATTGGACTTAGTAAGTGACGGGTGGAGCATGTTGTATCTCATCGATGCATCGGTAGGTCTCATGAGAAAAACTAGTGTCTTGGCACAAAGACATGACTATGTGGTTATGAAGTCTGGGATTATGCATTCCATCATTACGAAAGTGGCTATTGATATTGCATGTGATTATTCGACTAGTAGAATATCCATGTGAATAAGTAAATGTCATTATTTGATTTTATCTTTTCCATATTATGATGAAGTTCAAGTTTAAAAGGATTTTGTTTTAGTATTATACATTGCCTTAAATGTTTATACTTATTTATGAAAGTTTCTTCTATATTGTTATCCTTACTGAGCATCTGAGCTCACCCCTTTCTATGTTTTATTTTTCCCAGGATGTGAAGAAGTATATTATGATTGACCTGCAGGGATAGTCTACGACATATGAATGTGGTTAATGAGGAAAATGTTGTTGTTGTTTTTCATTTCATGATGTAATTTAAAACTTTTAAATGTATCTAGTATTTCCAAGGCTACTAAATTGATCAGCCTTTTGGGAAATGATTCATTGAATCGTGCTAATTTAATGTAATAATGCACCGAATTTGGGTAGCTGGGGTTAGGGCGTTGCATTTTTATACCTTTTCATTTACTTTATGGAATTTACATTCATGCAGTGTAAAGTTTACATTTTTTATTGAACGAACACTATCTCATGAACAATAACCAGAATATAGAAGATATCTTCATAACTATCATAACATTTTTTTTTACCCTAGGTGTTATAGAAGAGGACCATTTGTGTCATGTGATTATATTTTACCCATAATTATTTTGGAAGAGGTCACATCATGGCCTGGACAACTTATAGTTGTTGTCTATTTAGCAGATCCATGTTATGGATCAAGATTATTCAATATTATCTGCTTGGTAGTGGTTGATTTCTATGTGGATGGGATTGGGTCACGTCTTGATACTAAACCTCTTTTTTTAATTCCATTGTGTGTTTTGTTTTGTTTCATTTAAAATAATTAAACTGTATGTGTATTAAATTTTAAAAGACCACAACATTGATAGTTAGTATCAACTAGTTTTTATTTAATTTTTTGATTATGTAAATTGATTTCAAAATATAATATAAATTAATTAATTTTTTAAAGTGAGACGTAATCACTCGTTGAGAAATAATTTAAATTATTAGAACATATATCGATCTACAGTTTTCATTAACTTGGATGTTTTATTCATTTAGTATATTTGATTTTATCTTTTCTTTAATAGAAAATTTTAATGGGAACTAAATTTACCCTTATTGAGTCACTCACTCTGACCAATATGTTCTATTCTATTTTTTTACACTATTAATAGTAAACATATATGTTTTTGTTACCAAATTAAAGGGAAAATTATGTAATTTAGGCTAAAAATAGAATAATAAGAACCATAAAATGAATATAAACTTACCTAAATCATAATGGATAATAATATATTTACTAAAATCATCAATGGCCAGAATTTATAACCTCTTGGTCAACATGAATCAGATTATGAATATAATAGTATTTTATATAATTAAATGTGAAAATGTAACACTATTGAATTTATAAGTGTAATATTTTATACATGGTTTTGTCGAGAATATATGTTTGACTTTAAATTTTATTTTAAATTTTAATATATTTATATTTAATATTTATATTTTTTTAAAATTTTTAGTTATAGAATTATTATCGCAAATTTTTTCACATTCAGGATGTAATAACTATTTAATTAATGGAAAAGGAAAATAAATTATATTTAAACTCTTAAAATAAATTCAATATGTGATAATCAACGACATACAAGATTTTTTTTGATTATATTTACATTTTTAATATATAAAAAATAGTCAGTTCTAATTTCACTAATTGTCTTGAGGTTCTAAAATTCAATGTTATGAATACTATTAATATTTAAAATAATGATATTTTATGGGATTAATATTTTATTAAATTATAAAAGATAGTAAAAATATTAAATTAGAACAAAATAGATAAGATATGCTCTAAAATACCATTACATGTGTATTTAAATTCCACTGGAATTAATTTTCCTCTAGAATAGTCTTCTTATATTCTAAAATTTTATGGAATTCCAAGAGTCCCCCTCCCCTATATTTTGAATGGGAACCAATTCACTAAAATAGTTCACACTTAATAACATTTTCTATTCAGCTAATCCAAAAAATTATCAATTTTTATAACTTATCCTCACATTTTTGGGTATTATTTAAGAACAATAATAATATTATAAGTTTTATGGTTCTAATAAATGGTTGTTTTCCAAAAAAAGAGGTTTAGTTTTATCTGCTTATTTGGGTTTTGTTTCATCATACAAATACATAAAAATTTATTCAACCAAGATAAAATAAAAACTATAGTATCCAATATATATTGATCTGTTATTATGATAGTTTCATGACCAATAATCATATACTATTCTATCAAATGGTAAATGAGACCGTCATTCAATTGTACAATGGAATACAACCTCAAAAACTAATGTAACTTGTTTTCCATCACCGTGTCTCATGATTTTTTATAATGATGGAGATAATGCTTATATATGAAGTTAAATAAATTATAATTAGATAACATATTATTTACTTAATATCCATTCCATACACTGAAAAATGATAACAGCATTCGTGAGTACGTGTGGACTACCACCTCTATGAAGAGATGTGATTTATTTTTATCATGAGAAGACATGAATGAATAATATAATTATATTTAAATAAATAAAATGATAAATATTATATTATTATCATCATAGAAATATAAAATACTATATATTGTCTTTCCATATTGATCTTGTAGAAATGGAAATGTTACTCACACATACATATGACCTACTATCTCTATGATTGTAAAATTGTTCATTTTTCATAACCATAGTTAATGGTTAAATTTAAAATTATATTTTTTTTATAAAAATGAATATATTTAATTATTATTATTGGGGATATAGTGGAATAATTACCTCTTAGACGATAGTCAACATTCTTTAGTAATTTTGTATTTATGAACTAAATATTGACGAAACACCCAATGTGAACGTATATATTTATGTAATTGATATAAGATGTTAATAAGTGGCATAAAAATAAATCATAAAAATGAAATGTTTTTCTAAGAAAATAGAAAATTTACCTATTTTTATTATCCAGGATTTTATAAAACACATGCGATGAATGAGGCTCAATGTAAGAGACTTTCTTTTAAAAATAATATTTTTAATGTGTTCATTAAATCTATATTTTTCTAACATTTTCATGTTTTATAAAAAGTTATTTTTTTACAATTCTCTATGATGTAATAATAATTTTTTTTATGTTTTAATTTTAACAAAATATTTTTAAATGAATCTTTTTTTATTTTCAAAATTATATACTTTGAGTCTTCTATGACAATGATACAAAAAGAATATTTTTTTAAATGATTTGAAATGAATTTATTTTTCTGCCATCATGAAAATATAATGCTTTAATGATTATTTTATATGATTCTATGGTTATTTTTTATGAAAATATTTTCTTTATGATATGTGTAGTTTTTCATTTTTAATAATCTATTTTTTACAGAAAAAGGGTATCGTGATATCTAAATGTATTTGTATTTACAAGTGATTTTAAAGATTATTTTATGATTAAAAGATAAAAAACATATTTTTTTATTCATTATATTGTTCTTTAACATTATATGAAAAATAGGTGTGTCCAATATATCTTATATAATGGGTTGATACCCATTATAGCTCATGGTTGGGACAGATAAAGAATATATAAAGGGTTGAGGGACACTACAGCTCATGAAAACTACAAGAGACTGATATACATTCTATGACGTATTTCCCTTATTATATCTCTGAAAATTCATTATACAATAATTATGTTCTATGTAAAATTTTATTGGATGTCGTTTTTACGATTATTCCAACTGTATGTTTTCTGAAAGGGTTTTATGAATATGATTCCCCATGTTTCCAAAAGGGGTTTTATTTTAATTATTATGGGTTTTAAAGATTTCTTTTAGAAAAATATGTGAGTGTTTGTTTCATGTCAAAATGGTTTATTTCATATGTTCAAAAAAAATTGAAGATATAGGTAGGGATTTTATATTTTTCATTATAGTTACGATTTTCTATGATTTATGTCCCTTACTCATATTTTTGTTCTTATACTACACTTTAGAAAAACCTTTTCATAGGGTTTGAGGAAGTTTAGGGAAAATAATGTGTTTATGATGAAAATTGTAAAGATTTATGAAGAGAAGAAAACTTGTTTTATTTTAGAAATATTCACTATGTGGGAAAATAGATATTGAGTATATGATTCCACATATAATGTATGGGATTACTATATAATATTTTTCCCTAATTCTATAAAACTATAACCCAATAATATTCTCAGAATTATAAGAATGTGGATTCTATATTAAGGAAAGTAGAATATGTAATTCATAGTGCTAGTTTCTTATAGTTAAAAAAATATATAAATGTGATATATCTAATTAAAATTGTCTCAATCCTGCTGTATTGTTATTATATAACCCTGTCTTATAGTAAAATTGAGTCCATGTTTATTTATAAGAATTTTTATTAAGTAATAAATTAGTATATTTTTATCCTTAATGAAATACCAATTGATTCATCTCTCTAACTTATAAAAGGAGACACCTACTCTCTCTTCATTAAAAAACATTGGGCCACATATATTAATTAAAATCTTTCCAATTCACTTATAGAATATTTTATATTTCAATTATATGTTTTCTTCTTCTAAATGTACTATTCCAGGGGTCCCTGATCGAAAAGATTTCCACCGAAGAAGTGGTAATCATCCTACCCAAAATAATTCAATTTATTCCTTCTTCTATATCATTTAAATTTATAGTATTCATCACAAAATAAAAAAATAAGTTTCCAAAATATATAAAATTTTTATTATTGTTATTTTACACCATTAATAAAATATGGAATTGAATTATACCTTTTGAGTACTTGTGGACTACCACATCCACATGAAGATATAATTCATTTTCACCTTCATATATGGTTTTTTATTATGATTGATTTATTGTTTATATATGATAATTATGATATAATTACGGTTATATAATGATATAATATTGTTTATATTTATTTAGTTATTTTTTTTAGAAAGTTAAAACCATGTTCATGTGTATGTATAGAATACAGTCTCCATGAAGATTTTATTCCATTTTTTCATCTACAACATTTTTGGATGACTATAAATATATATATTATGAACATATATTATATTTAAATCCTAATTAAAATAATTTATATGATGGATCCATGATCAATGCACAATGTCCTATGTTTTAAAATCAAAACATTCATGAAAAAAACAATAAACACTCAAAAATATTAATTTTAATAATGAATTATTAATAAATTTGTATTAAAATGTTTTAATTAGATTATATATGATATTATATATATATATATGTAATTTTTTTAGGAATATAATAATAAATATTTTAATTTTATTACACATGAGGTTAGAGTGTTTATTATGAAATTAATACAATAAGTATGAGATTTATGTTTAACTCTCATTTTAATAAGGACTATTTAGGATTAGATTGATTTTTAGGGAAATTATATTTTCCTTATCAGATTAAAAATTTCAAATTTCTTTTACCATATATATGCATATAATTTTCATGTAATTTAACCATTTTTTCCTCATTGGTTTTTTTACTTTATCACCAAAACATTTTAAAAAAAATCGATTTATTTCCTATTTGTTGGGAGTCTTTTTCTTCCATTTCCGAACATTCGTTAAAATGTTCTC
The DNA here is from genome assembly GCA_963277665.1 of Viscum album. NCBI lineage: Eukaryota > Viridiplantae > Streptophyta > Magnoliopsida > Santalales > Viscaceae > Viscum > Viscum album. Next base: position 794,149,904 of record OY728127.1, read on the forward strand.
AAGAATTTTTTCACTATTATACTATGATTTTTAATGTTATTTTACCCATTTTTAAAATATTATAATATATTAAAAATGAATATTCATTTTGTTTCCCAAACCACATTCTCTTGAATTTTTACTAATTTTTTGAAATGGGTCGATTTTTAAAACACACGACATTAATAGAAATTACCACATTCATGAATGATACATGATGTGAAGTTTAATTTTTTAGTTTAGATGGTTATTTTAAAAGAAAATAATGTCCCAAATATTTTTGAAATCATTGGATTTTAAATAAGTGATTTCAAAATATGAAGGGTATTTTACATGATAAATTTTCTAGTGAAATTTAAAATGAATTTTATGTCTATGAGAACATATTTTGATGTTTCTAATACATAACAATTGATATGATCAATTAGTTCCATTATTATTATTTCTTATGTTGACATGATGATTGGATGTTTAAAAACTCCATTCATGCCATGGGTTGTTCCTTGATGTTATTATGAATGTTTTATGATCTTCAGGAATACACATTAATGAATTAAGAATATGTTTTGGTTGGGATATGTGTTAAATAGTCCACCAATGAATAAATGTTTTATCAGCACAAAAGATGGTACAAAATGGGTTATCCAAATTCTAAAGGAGGGTACAATGGATGTTATAAGAATACTAAAGGAAGGTATAAGGGGGGTTACCCAATGCGTAAAAGAGGGTTCCTTGGAGGTTATCAAAATAATGAAAGAGGGTACACATGAGGTTATCCCAATATTAAAAGAGGGTACATGGGATGTCATACCAAGACCGAAATAGGGTAAACATGAGGTTATCCGATGCCTAAATGATGGTATAGGGAATCTTTTCATAATTGTAGTGTAACTACATATGCGACTAGCCTGAGTAAAACATTTGGTTAACATCAAGGTGGATAACCCAAACATAATATTTTTATAATTATTATTATTACACATTTTATTAAACACTTTTATATCAGGATATTATACTATTTTTTATGATATCATCGATCATTTTATTTCATTAATTTATTATTCATGTCTTGTGAACCACTAATATTTTTTCCATTTCTCATGATTATGATCGATGAATTTTTAATTATTGTTTAAATGGTCATGGTGATATTTTAATAACATTATGCTCTTATTCTACATAAATTATCCTTGATATTAAACTTTTTACAATTAGTAGGCATCAAAACTGACCCTTTATTTTTTCTCATTTTCCAAAAGATATGAATAATGGTTTTATGTATGGTATTTCTAAGAACGATATTATTTATAATGATCATAATGGGAGATGTTGTAGATAATTTATGCTATTATTTTTTATTTATCCAATTTTATCATTACACTAATATATTCAGGTTCTACTGTGGAGCATATTATTTTATAAGGAATATTTATCTAATATTATTTATTATTTATGTATAAAAATTTTAGGTTCTTGTAGTTAGTTTTATTGATTTTTTTTATTGTACATACAACTCAAACAATAATATCTGAAGAGAATAATTTCTCCTAAAATACACCTTATATCATCACAACCACTTTCCCAGATCACACACACACACACAAACATATATATATGACCTGTAATGTTCATACTTTTTCCATTATATATAGTAACAAATAGCTCAAAATCTCTTAGATATATCTAAGGGAAATTTTAGAATCCATGACATGAGACTCCTTAAGTCCCTCAATTATCTAACGAAATGACTCACAACATAGATAACATACATTCTAGAATCTCTTAGAATATTGATACATAATAATAATTTCCTTAAATTATGACTGATTAATACTCTTATATTCATTATATTTTGGTGATTTAATCCCCACATCTATAGTGTAAGTCATTGGTTTTGATTCCCCTTCTTAAACATCATTAATAATTATTTATAATACTAATATTAGGAAAAAAACTTATTGTTTTATCATTTAATTAACTGTTATATGAAAATGTTTATAAAATCATTAATAATGTACATATCATATTGTTCCTCTTTTGATGAAAAAAATCTAAACAAGAAGCCTCTTTATCACCTATAAAAAATATTCATCAACATATTCAATACTAATAAGTATTCTTTGAATAATTTATTCATTTCACAAGTTTGTATTTGATTTTAATTTTGTAAGCCATAATTATTTCATGAAAATTTCCAACCATAAATATTAGTCCCTTGGGGACTATTTTAACTCATACGATTCATTTATGATATTTTATAACATTTATCTGTCAATTAATAAGAGAAACCCCTTTAGTATTCTAAATTTATTCCTCCTCTTCAACATCTCCATTCAGAAAGGAAGACATAATATCCATCTAATGGATTTCATACTTCATATATTATGCAACTACTATGAAAATTTTGATATCCTCTAGATTTAATGTAGTTAAAAATTTATATTCAAATTCTAAATCATTAACATAAGAGATTAATTTATAATGAAATATGGCCTTATTTTTTCCAACATCGAATTGATCATTCATTTATTTTCTATGCACCAACGTAGTTCTATTTAAATTTTTATCATTAGGTTATGGGACTATATCCCATGTTTAATTTTTGTGAATCTAATTGAACTCTCCATCCATTTCACTAATATAGTATTTATTTAAATATATTCATATATTGAATGTGATTAAATTTTAGAGATTAAAGGTATTTGGATCTCACACTATAGACTTCTTCTTGTTTGCACAGGATTATTCTATTTTCCCATGATATTATCTATCTTCACAATGATTAATAATATATTTTTAGTTCATTTTTTAGTTTTAATTTCTCATCACCATCACTAGTATGACCACATTCAACTTTAGAAAGTTTCAATTCTGATCTATCCGGTTCAAAATTTCCCTCTTCATAAATTTTATAAATTTTTTTATTTATTTCTTTAAAATATTTTCAAAATATGATATTATTTTTATATGGTTTTTAAATTAAATTCTCATGATAACAATCTATCACAATTTTAAGTATTATGTACCATCATGTCTATCTATTCCCATTCAATAGGTACCTATGAAGGATACCATAATCAATACTCTCATAAAATTTTTCTCTGTTTTTGTCTTTGATTTGGTGATGCAATGATATAAAATACCCTAAAATAGAATACACTTTTATTTATTTTATAAAAAAATTCATATGAGTTTATATTTTTGTTTTTCCTTATTAAGAATTAATTTTTAGTTGTTAAAATATTATAAAATTATTCCCTCTAGAGAAACTCGACTCTTCTAAAAGATGCTTGAATAGTTCTCCACATTTCAAATATACTATGTTTATTCATTTTGAAACCCTATTATCCTGAGGTATATAAGGGGTTATACATTTTTTTCATAGAAAATATTTCAATATTGGAATAAAAATTATTTCCATTGATCTCTTTTTCATTATCATCTCTCAATTTCGTGATGTGAACACCATTTTATCTTTAAACATCACATCCATAAATTTTGAGCATGTCTATAGAATGTGACATTTTATATATAAATAACACAATTTTCATTCATTTAAAATTATTAAGTAATGTAATAAAATATAATTCACCTACTATGGATTGGAATATAATGGGACCATAAAATCATTGTGAATCAACTCATGAGGTCTAGTAGATTTTACATACACTCCTTAGTGATTACCATGTATTATCTTACCCTTTTTAGAAGCCATACAATAAATGTATATATCCCTACTCAATTGGGGTCGGTATATCTCAATATTATCATTAGAAACATTACTAATAATATTTATTCTGTTGTATAAAATCCTTCTATTATTAATATTAATTTCATTATTGTTACTATGTTATTAGAAATATCTTTGATAAATAATTTAAAATAAGTTCCCTCATGTTATTTATGATTTTGTAATAGTTCTTCCATATTTTATTCTTTTAATATGTATTTAGTTTTTATTAAATATCACTTCATTAGAGTCATAAAAAATTTGAGATAGATTTACTAATTAATTTTCATTTTAATAATAAATATAATATAATTTTACTTCAACTAGTGAGGCTCAATTATTGCTAATCCAATCCCTTCGATATTTAATGAGATTCAAGTCCAGATGTAACTTCTCCATCATTATGTTCATACATATTTACATAGGATATTAAAATATCCTATCATGTGTTATGTGAATCCATTGTCAAGATCTATATCTTGTTCTTCTAATTTCCTTTTATGGAAACAATAATAATGAGTGAACTGTTAGACTTAACTCTCCATAGAGTATTGTATTCTTTAGAAACCAATTTTTATTATCCTTGAATAATGGCCATAAACTCCTTAGAATAGGAATGTAGTATTCACTTCCATAATGAATCTCCTATAGTCGATTAAATATGTTCTAAAAATTCACCATTGATGGTTTTTAACCCACTTTATATTTCCTCAAACCATTGTTTTCTTATTTTTAAAGTAAATCCCCTAAATTTTAACCTTCATTGGATCCATGAGGGAGACATGTTCTTCTATGAAATTTATGCATTATTACCACATAAAACACCAAAACATCAGCGTACTAGAATATAGTTATTCCATGAAACAATAATACAATCATTGAAAAATTGATTGTCGTATTGGAAAATGATGTTATTCATTGATATATATTTTGAAGATTCATGTTTCTTCTAACTGTTCTTAGCTCACATTGCTATTTCATCCATATTATGAGTGTTTATCTCAACCTTAGTTTATTCCAAATTATATTTAGATCCATTATTTATAAAAAAGGTGATATATTTGTAGATACTGTGGCCTTATATTTTACATATATAGATATAAAATATAGTCAGTATTTTATGATAACTAAACCCGAAAATCAAAAGCTCTGTTGTAGTCATACTTGATTTTTTTATGGCCTTCTCATTTATGGGATTCCTTTATTCAACCTTGTTAAAATAAACTTCTTTATCATTAATTCTACTTTAAAACTCCCCAATTGTTTTTTTGTTTACTTAACTCTACATTTAGGAGCAGGATCCCCTAAATAAGATCATATTTTATGGTGTGAATCTAACATTCACCTTTCACAATATTATAAAATTATTCCATCAATTTCATAACCTCTTTCTTGATTTTGGTGTTTCTATCAAGATACTCGTTAACACATGTAGTGAAAATATTGACTATATAGTTCTATTGATAGTAATCATCATAAATTATTTAGTTGTATCATTATCTATAAACATGTACGATGAAATTGGTTTCTCTTCTAACCCATTATTCCTTATAATCCAAACATGGGGTATATACACATTATTCCACAATTCTTATCATACTTCTTCTCTGGTTCCTCTATTTCTTTCTATACATTGTTTTTCCATTTATGTTACTTATAGGCTCTCTCATTTTATCTTTACATAGGATTCTATTCAACCTCCTCATCTATAGACTCCATATTTTTAATCTTATTTGGAGAGCATAGTTGAGGTTTCCAATCCCCCTGCAATTAAAACATTATAGTGGGATATTTTATTTTTAAATATATTTTCCTATGATAAGATTTTTTGAGATGAAAGCCATGATTATTTTTTTAATGTCATAAATCTAATAAACCATATCTAAACCATATAATGATAAAATTATTCTTATTCCTTGATATTTAATTTATTTATATACATAAATTTGATCTCCACATTTTCTTTCTTCTTGAAAAGGAATTTTTAATCCTTTCATAATTAAAAACGGTATTATGTTGTTCAATACGAGAGATATCATCCTTTTCTACAATGGGTAAATCCTTTAAATTATTCCTATGAAAATATTTCCTCATTAATTTATTAAAAACTATATTGAAAACCTTTTTCCTTAAATAATTTGATATAAATACCTATTTCATTCACCATTGTGAAATAGTCATAAATATTTTCATACTTATCCATTCTATTACAATAGAATATAGTGATAAAAAAATAATTTTTCTTATTTATTCATGACGTTTCTGACACAACTGTTCTTTAGTTAATCCAACATTTATTAGCTATTTATAGCCCCATCAAAATAGTGTACACATTGTTTGATAATGATAAGAGTATAGTGTTTCTATCCTTCTTATACACTTAATGATTTCTCATATTAGGAAACATCATTACAGAATCCTTTACAAGATGTGGAGGTTCCATGGTGATAGAATCACTCACCTTCAATCCATGTGAAGGAAAATAGGGTAGCATCATGTTTTTTCAACACAAGAAACATATTCCCATACAAAATGGAACACCTATGTTATTCAAAAAACATTGACTTTTCAAGAAAACATTCTAATGAATATAACCTTAGTGGAACAATCATTATGATACCACATATAGAACTGAGATCTGTTCGGGTTCCATAACGTGGTGGAGGTTAATCAGGGGTAAATATTTTTATAAAACAAACCCCGTTTATAATTAAACCCCTATGACAGGTTAAATTTAAGATTCAATAAATGAAACTTATCCTCAAAAACATTATATAATGATAAATAAACACAACACATATATCATTACTATATGTTTTTTCCTCAATGAGAGATCCTACACATTATTAAGTTAAACTATGTTGAGAAACAAATTATTATCACTGCAATATTATAGTTATTTGATTTGTAGTTTAGGTCACACAAAATGTTCAAGTAGGTATGACCCACCACAATGAAAGGGTAGGTGTCATAAACTCCCTACATACAAGGAATGAAAACATTATAACTTGTTCCACTTGTATTTATATAGAATATTCAATAACTATATAATGAATAATATATTCAATAAATCAAAGAATATATGTGCATCAAGAAATTGATACAATTTCGAAGGGACTTAAATTGCATAGTCTGATGTCTCATAGATGTTTCATTCTTAATTAACAAAATGCAGTTTTACAAATGGGCTATAGTGAACCACTATATATGCTAGAGGATTCGATCTAGCGGTGAGGGTATATGGTGTGTCCATCGGGAGAATATTCCCTCTGACTAGAGTTGAACACATATTTACAATAAGTAAATTATAGAAGAGGCATAATAAATAACCCAAATTTTAAGTGTAAATATCCAAATAAAAAATAATTATAATCCATTCATATATTCATATAAAATGTGATGATAATTTTCATGTTTTTATGAAAAATGGAATAGGCTTACATGAAAATAGAAACAAATACAAACCTAGTATATAAAAATAAAAAAAATGAAAAAACTAATTTCCCCAATAGTGTCAAAATCCTAACCTTGTTCTTGTTCTACTTATCTCCCATACTATAAAAAAAATATCATCCATGACTATTTTATTTCCCTTGTCCCTTCTTGTATCAAAGAAGTATATCTGGAAACCAATCGACTACCCTAATAGGTGTTCAGATATACTTAAAATGACAACACCACAACTGATAATAAAAATATCAATTTAAGAATATAATTTTAATAGTGTGTAGGTATAATTCTATGTAGTGGAATAAAATGTGTGAATTTATAACCACATTGTGCTTAGACACCTCACTGGATTCCTATGAGACCATACCTACTGTAGACTAAGTTAGACACATCTGAATAGGTGACCTATAAATGGTTAGGGTCTTATAATAAAACCAAGGTGACAAAGTACAATTAATAGTAATGTGGGACCAAAGGTGTAACCATGGAATCAAGATAGTGATAAAATGATAGCATGAACCAATGTGAAACCAAGGCATCCTTGACTATATAATGACATGACATCTATCAATAATAAACTATACAGTATAACTATAGGGTTCTAAGTGCAATCTATGGTGTACACTTCAGTAATTCTATAAGAAAAGTGTCTAACTAAGTCTATGAAGAATTTTCATAGTTAATCATGGGATATTCATGAATACGAACCTATGAAAGAATCAATATATCCTATAATTCAAGGATATCATGATGAATCCACAGAGTGTATCCATGGAATTATAATTTACAAATATGAATCTCATGAATCATCACCAAAATATTGAGTAATATACATGATAATATAACAAATACCACATTCCCTGATGGACATCTCCCTTGGTAACTGGTTCAATTAATTTGAGAGGATTCCTTTGAGTACTCAAGGAATTCTCTTGGGAATCCAAGGTTGGCCTATGTTTGAACATGTACATTAACAAGAAAAAGTTCAATAATGGTAGTAAGAACCATACATTTAATGAGTAATCATTCTCCATGGAATAACCATTCCAATTTACTACTTGAATTTGTCTTAATACATTACCCAATTATTCATATATGATATAGGACAAAGGAGGTTTCATTCCCTTACACATTTCATCACTAATTTGTATGATCCAATGGAAAAATACTTTCCCTAGGAAAATGTACCTATACATTTAATTAAATTTATTAAATTACCATATGAATGAATATCATAACACATGGAATGTTTTTTTGGTAAATAACATAAAATTGGTAATTATGCATATCCATGGCACACCAAATGGGGTGGATCACAATTAAATCGTTGACATATAATGAATGAAATGGGATCTATTAGGTAATTTGTGTTTTATAAAGGGAATTTTTTTAAGATTAATTTTTGAGGTAATTCTTGGGTAATTCCGACATATAGAAATACAGTGACAAATATAAATTATTATACATGGGGGAAAGTTATAGACCACCAACCATACGGTGGTTGACAGACCCCCATCCTATATCAGTATCCGATTTTGGATATAATAGAAGAAAATTTATAAATATGAAAATTCCGTAAATGTAGAGAATATTAGGCATCATTAAAATAATATAAAAAATGGTGAGATGCACTGAGAAAGGAAGGTAATATGTTGAAGCACATACTATCAGCTAGCTAACGTGATAAATGGCAGTTTGATAAAATTTTGATTAAAGGAGACACTACTGAAATTTAAGGCATTTGCGACAAGCTATTTGGGACGGGATCCCATCGCAAATGAGATTTTTTGATGGGGTCCCGTCACAAGTAGCTCGTTGCAGAAAATGACAACACAAATAGTTTTCCATTTGTTTATTAAAAACATCTTGTGATGGGCCCATCGCAAAAAAGTATTTTCGACGAGCCCTTTTTCCCATCCCAAATAGTTTTTTAAAAAATATATAAACTTTTGGCAATGGGAGCTCATCGCAAAAGGTCCCATCGCAAATACTAAATAAAATAAAAAATATATATTTTCAATAAAATTATGATAAATTAATATTAGAAAATAATAATTATAATACTACTCTTAATATAAATAATATTATATTATATAATAATAACACAAATATTAATAATATTAATAATAAATTATTATAATATTAATAATAAAATAATATAATTAATATAATAATGTTATTATTATTATTATTATTTATGAAAAAATTATTTTTTTATTATAAAATATTAAAATTCTCAATACTCACAAAAAAAATAAAGAATATATTATTATTATTATTATTAGTAAAATTAAAAAAATTATAAAAATTGTACTATTAATAAATAATAAAATAATAAAATATTAGAGATTAAAAAAATGAAAAAAATAAATTATGCAATATTCCCAGCAATATAAATGACAGAAACTATAAACAGTTAATATTACAACAAATTTTAAATTCAATTTTTTTTTAACATGGAAAAAAATCACTGGGGGGAATGGTCTTCTTGAGGAGCTAGAGGATATGGTGGAGGAAACTCCATACCTAAAATAAGAGCTAGACTGCGCATGTACTCCCTCTTCTCGTGATGGTGCTACTACCAACGATGCATCTGCTTTTCATATTGCTGCTGTTATCGTCGACGCTCCTCCACATGCGGCTACTGTTGCCACAACTGCTTCTGCTCTTAACAAAAAGTCTCTATAAGATCACTCTGAGATCAGAATTGATCCTGATATTGTGATCCAGAAGATGATGCCTCTCCACGAGCTCCTCTCGAGATGGATGCTGACATTGCACCAGTACCATAATATGTCCCAGGAGTCAATCAAGATCTGATACCAACTTCTCAGTCCTTCTTGATGCCATACTTGGTCACCTGCATCCATGCTGCCACATCTAAATAGTGGGAACTAGTCTAATCAGCTATCTTGGCCTGACTCTCAGCCAGTGTCTGAGAGGTCATGTCCCCATATGACTCCTTTACTTACAATTTGAAATTAAAATAGTGAGAATACTATATGCAGTTAATTATTAAATTTAAAAAAATAATACTGACTACAATCTGACGCTGGCGATCACCTATAATCTCTTCAGTGGCTGGATCACTGTACATCCTCTAATAAACATGGTACGCTATAATATCGGGCTGCTCAACTACCTATATGAATATAAAATAAAATTTTTATATTTTATGTTATATAAAATATGAAAAAAAAGAACTTACCAGATGCTCTCTATGCGTATAGAATGTACAACTACCAGCTTGATGTGTCACCTATTGTCTATCTTGGTTCTGCCATCCTGATGAAGATCTCCTCTGAAATCCACCACTCAAATAGTGTAAACATAATCCATACCAAACGTGAGATGCAATGTACTCTAATCGGTGGGCTCTAAATGACTCATCAAATACTGTTACTCCTTCTTTCTTCATGTCCTCCACAAATTGTGAAAAACACTAATGGAAACGGTAATGCATAGACACCTCCCACACCACGTGGATAACTTCACGAATGATATCATCAATGGGATACCATAAACCCTATAAATAATTTATAATGTCAATCTATTAGTGAAAAAAATTTAAAATGTGAAATTATTTATTTACGTACCAGACAATGATCGAACATGTTGAGTTGTACATCAACGGGAATATAATGTCATGTGATCCATGGATGAAAAAAATAATTGTTCAAGATAGCACCCCTATATAACATTTGTATGCACAAAACAATGAAAAAAGAAAAAATAATCAAAAAATTATTATATAAATAAATTAATGAAAGATAACTTAAATAAACAGGTTGTCATACCTACGCTTGCGTGGATCAAAGCCAAGACATGGACATCGCTCGGGGGCAGGGTCAAGAATTGTTCATCGCACAAGACCACACCCCTTTCGGGTACCCCCTCAATTTCTAGTTGGATGAGAGTTAAATGATCCCAAATCCTCCTCATTCATAGGTATCTCACCCTCCTGTAACTGACAAAATAGATCATCGTATATCTGAAACAAAAAATTAATGTTGTTATAAAATAGTTAAAAATAACTATTATATATAGATATATATATATTTTTTGATTATAACAAGAATTTAACTGTGTCAATGTTCTCCTTCATCATTATATTCATATCTGATGATTTCAATGTCTTCATATTCCTCCTCGGGATCATCAATATCAATATGAGTTTCAGTTTCTTCATCTCCTTCCATTTCAAATTCATTTGTGACATCATTAATATCGTCTTCACCATCGACCCTTAATTGTGGTGTCTCATCATCGATATTCATGTATCTTTTTGAAAATGATGGATTATGAGTATACTCTCGATAAATTTCAATTCCTTGCACTTTAGTGAAACCACATTAACAATTAGTGAAATGATTTTCCTGAAATTTTATTTTTATTATGCTCCACCAATCACTCTAGTATCTTGAAGTAGCACAGTACATTGCGTAATAAATTTGATGTACCTATTGAGCCAGTAAAAATGGTTTATTTACTATAAAAAGACATTTATAATTAATATCAATGATTCCATGATTTGTATGAACACGCAAGCCTCTATCATTATCCAACCACAGACATTAAAACATTGTTATGTAATTTTTTTCAAGATAACACAATTTAATAATTTCATCTAACATAACGTAAAAGACAACTTCTGTTTCTATATGATGACATCCTCTCACAAAAACTCCACTGTTTAGTTTTTTATTATGATTCCCCATATGCACATCTATTAAATTGATAACCATTCACCACATATGCATTATAAGATTTAGACATTTTTTATGGTGGGTTACTCAATATACAGAGTCACTTATCAATTTTATCATCATGTTGACACACCAGAATTTTTTTAAAACAATTATAAATATAATAAATAATAAACTGAACTAATATGTTAAAAAATCAATAATTTATGTTACTAGTTTTTTATACCATTGATTTTTTTTGGTCGGTGTTCTTCAAGAGCAACTAATGTAATTTGTGGAATCAGTTTCTTGATATGATTATCATATAATCTAAAAATAAAATAATTTTCCATACTTGAACATAAATTATTGAATAAGTGATATAATAACTCACAGTGAAAATGAAATCATTTATTCAAAGTTTAGTGGAACATATGTATGATCTCTGTGATGATCATCATCTGAAGCCATCATTCATTAACCCCACCGAAGCCAAGCTCCAGCTGATTAAAAACTGAAAATTGATTGTCCATTTCATCATCAACATTACCCTCGTTCCTTAACACAAGGTTTTTTTAGGGATATTCAAATAAAAAATAATGAGAGCATAAAAAAAGAAATTTCCTCTTGCAAACAAGATTCAGTAATTGATCCTTCAACTGATTCTTTTGTTATGTACTTATTTCTTCAATTTCTACATGCATTTATCAAATGGGTACATCCATAGAAACTGTACCGGACCTCCACATTTTTCTTCATGTTACAAATTTAATATCAAATATTCCATTGATTCAACGAAAACTGGCGTATGGATTTTTTCAGTTTAAGTATAATTGCAACAACATCTTCTTCCAGTTTTCACAGTTCATCAAAGTTTTTTATCATAAAAAAAATGTCTCGAAAAAAATAAGATATGTCTTTTATCAAATCCCAAATCATATAGTTCTACAAACCTCTTAATACCATTTCCATAAGTCTATCCATTATATAAATACAATCAGGATTTTTTAATTCAGTAATATGAAAATTTTAAACTCATCTTCCCAAATTGGAAGCATATTCATATAGAAGTCTCAAATATGCAATCCACTAAAAAAATAATAAGGGACTCTCTATGGATAGTGTATAAGCATCTTTTGGATTCCTTATCCTTAATGATCAAACATTTTTAAATAGTTCAAGTACCATTCGCCTACAAATTTGGGAAAGATCTTATCATGCCTTTACATTATCATTGCTCATACCTGGTGTATCCAAAACTGTATGAAACAAATAATCAAAATAGTTCTTCCTAATATTCTTGACATCCAACATTTAGCGGACCAACAAATCAGACCAATATGGAAGATCCCAAAACAATTATGTTTTATCTAGTTTTGTTCTTTCCCAAAGCCACAAATTTTTTATTGGTTTCTTTTTTTTATACAAATGTGATAGGTGGTAATGAAAATACTACTGATTTTAACACTATACATGAGATCTTTTTTGAATGTCCATCCCTTTCAATTGTTCCTTTTCGAAAATGATATTTTTTCCATTGAAAAAGATGATCAGTTTGATGAAATCTGTGATGATAGTCAAAATAGAAAGGTTTTTTTCATTGACGAGCATAAATGCTTTGTTGTGTCTCATATAGTGGGGATATGAATTTAGACCATGTGTACTCCAACCAAATAACATTACATATCCTAGGAAGTCATTATTTTTCTACATCATTGCATCTTTTAGTATGAAATTTTGTTTCTCAGAAACAACATATGCACTAACATCATTACTCCGCAACGAATTTAACTCATTAATCAATGGTTTCAAATAATCATCAATATTCTCTTTCAGAGGTCCTGGGGTTAATACGATAAAAATGATATAAGGATCCTTCATCAACATCCATGTAGGTAAATTTAATGGAGTTATAAAGACAGGAAATCATTAATAATGACTACAACAGGAACCAGATGGACAGAAACCATCAGAAGAGAGACCCAATCACACGTTTTTGGATTCTATAGAAAAAAACAGAATCACTCAGTCAAATTTTTTTCTTGAATCACCATCAAATGAAATATTAAATCTTTCACCGGTTCAAATCATGGTTTTGATTCCATGAAATCATTTTCAGCGTGTTATGATACATAAATAAACAATGAAACCTGGGTGTAAGTAGGGAATATATCAACTGTTTTATAGGAATCAGTCCAGACTTCCCCAGTTTTTCTTTTATATACCTCAATTTTCTATATGTGGGGAAACTATCTGACGAATCATTTTCACAAGAACATAAGATGAAATCATTTGGACATACATGAATCTTCTAGTAACTAAGGCACATATTACGAACTAGCCTCATGTTCTCATAGTAATTTATATGAAACACATTTCCTTCAGGTAATAGTATTTTAAACAATGAATATATCTGATCAAATTTTTTTACATTCTATTTTCATATTTAATAGACATAAATTTTACAACCGCTTCAAATTTTCTTATCTTGCAACTAGGATATAATGCATCCCCAGATGACCTCTACAAGCCAAAAAATTCAGATAGTGCCACCTCAGGAGTTAAATCAATATCATCCTCAGTTTCAGTTTGTTGAACATATAGACCTGCAACATCATTTACTAAATTTTGACACCATTACGGATACATAATCAAATTATTAGTATCATCTCTTGAACTTCTTTCAATGTGTTGATACTAAAAAACATAATCCTTTTGAAAAGAAAAATGCAAGATATGTCCCCCAGCATTGTCAAATGTGTCAAACGTTCTCAGAAAACATGTTTTACATGGACATATAATTATGACTTTGGAAAAAAATGCTCGTTTTGACGATTAAAATGATTATAAAGCTTCAACACCCTCAATATATACATGATTTAATCCAGAACCATTTTGATTTATATGATGATTTATCCAAGAACAATCATTTAATCATTACTGTTGTCGACATCCTAGTTCCATATTTTTCTAAAAAATATTAAATCATTACTTTTTTGAATAATTTGATATATAAAAAACACTATCCAAAAAGATGAAGAAAAATAATTGCCACTAATTCTTACTAATTACCACTAATTGCAGGTGACACAATTTCCATTGGATTGGAAACTGCTAATTTTTATGACAGCTCATTTACTTTCAACTTTCTCACACTGAAATCACAATGAAGAATCTACTCGGAGGTACGCATATCCATTGCCCATCATACGAGAGGGCATAATAGTACCTCTGAACAGATTCTTCATTGTGGTTTTAGTGTGAGAAAGATGCAATTAATTGAGCGGTCAGATAAAAGAGCCCCCTTTTTGTTGACAAATATTCTTCTTGTAACTGTCACTACCGGAAAACATTATAAAAAATGTGGTCCTAAGAATGTGTATCGAACCTTTTGAATACGAGATTGGATATGAATACGTAGGAGTATATTATTCATAATGTTTTAGTAGGTGAGTGATTAAAGGAGAATAATCATCGAGAAAAAGGAGTGCCGCCAATCCATGAGAAATTATGCTAGGTTCTTATAATTTATTTCAGATATCTTGATTTATTACTAATTATTTCAATTAATTACTAATTATTACTAATTATTACTAATTATTACTAGTTATTACTAATTATTACCATTTATTACTATTCATTATTAGTTATTACTAATTATAATTAGTTTTTACTAATTATTCTTAATTATTAGTAATTATTGCTAATTATAAATAATTATTTTTAATTATTACTAATTATTTATAATTAATACTAATTATTTCTAATTGTTACTAATTATTTCTAATTATTACTAATTATTTCTAATTATAACTAATTATTGCTAATTATAACTAATTATTGCTAATTATTACTAATTATTTCTAATTATAACTAATTATTATTAATTATTTCTATTTATTGATAATTATCACTATTTATTATTAATTATTACTAATTATTTATAATTATAAATAACTATTGCTAATTATTACTAATAATTTCTACTTGTTACTAATTAATGCTAATTTTTAATAATAATTATTAATTTTTAGTAATTATTTCTAATTATGAATAATTATTACTAATTATTACTAATTATTGATAATTATTTCTAATTATTTCTAATTATTACTAATTATTGTCAATTATTACTGATTATTTTTAATTATTACTAATTATTACTAATTATTACTAATTTTTACTAATTATTGCTTGTTATTTATAATTGTTGCAATTTAATAGTAATTATTTCTAATTAATATTAATTATTGCTAATTAATAGTAATTATTGCTAATTAATTGAAATTATTTCTAATTATTACTAATTATTACTAATTAGTATTAATTATTACTATTTATTTCAATTTATTACTAATTATTATTAAATATTCCTAAATATTACTAATTATTACTAATTATTACTAATTATTTCTAATTATTACTAATTATTACTAGTTATTACTAATTATTAGTATTTATTTCTAATTATTTGTATTTATTACTAATTATTAGTATTTATTACAAATTATTAGTATTAATTACTATTTTTACTAATTAATTCCATTTTTACTAAATGTTACTATTTTTTACTAATTATTTTTATTTATTGCTAATTATTACTATTTATTGCTAATTATTCCTATTTAGTAATTATTATTACTATTTAGTGCTAATTGTTACTATTTATTGCCAATTATTAGTAATTGTTGCTAATTGTTAGTAATTATTGCTAATTATTTGAAATTATCGGTAATTATTAGTAATTATTGTTATTTATTAGTAATTATTTCTATTTATTAGTTAATATTGCTAATTATTACTAATTATTACTAATTATTGCTAATTATTATTATTTATTTCTAATTATTTTTATTTACTACTAATAATTAGTATTTGTTAATAATTATTAGTATTTTTGACTAATTATTAAAATATATTAGTAATTATTAGTAATAATTACTATTTTTTAGAAATTATTACTATTTTTTACTAATTATTACTCATTATTACTAATTTATACTAATTAATACTATTTATTACTATTTATTACAAATTATTACTATTTATTACTATTTATTAGTATTTATTACTAATTATTAGCATTTATTACTAATTAATAATATTTATTACTATTTATTACTAATTAATACTATTTATTAGTATTTATTACTATTTATTACTAATTATTACTAAATATTCTTATTTATTAGTATTTATAGCTAATTAATACTATCTATTGCTAATTATTACTATTTATTGTTAATTATTTATATTTATTGCTAATTATTACTATTTATAGGAAATTATTACTATTTATTGCTACTTATTACTATTTATGGAAAATTATTACTATTTATTGATAATTATTACTAATTATTGGTAGTTATTACTAATTATTGCTAACTATTACAAATTATTGCTAATTATTACTAATTATTTCATATTATTACTAATTGTAGGTAATTATTACTATTTATTGCTATTCATTACTAATTATTTCTAATTATTACTTGATATTTCTTATTATTACAAATTATTTCTAATTATTTCTATTTATTAGTATTTATTACTAAGTATTAGTAATTATAACTAATTATTACTATTTGTTACTAATTATTAGTATTTGTTTCTAATTAGTAGTATTTGTTACTAATTAATAGTATTTGTTACAAATTATTAGTATTTGTTTCTATTTTTTTACTAATTTTAACTATTTTGCCTAATTATTATAAATTATAACTAATTATTATTAATTATTACTAATTATTTTTAATTATTAAAAATTATTAGTAATTATTCCTAATTGTTACTAATTATTAGTATATATTACTAATTATTAGTATTAATTACTATTTTAACTAATTATTACTATTTATTCCTTGTTATTAGTAATTACAGTTAATTATTACTAATTAGCGTTAATTAATATTAATTATTGAAAATTACCGCTACTAATTACTAATTACGGCTAATTATTTATATTCATTACTGATTATTGGTATTAATTCCTAATCACCACTAATTATTATTAATTAGCCCTAATAATTTGAATTTATTACTACCAATAAATACCGAGAACAAAACAATATAAATCTACTTTAATTACAACTAATTAACAATAATTAAAATTAATATAAAAAATTTAATAAAAATTAAATAATATAAAACATAAATGCCTTTAAACATGATCTCTTATAGGTGTAGATGACTTCAAAATATGTTGGTAATTAAATTAAATGAGAGAAATTTTAACTCTAAAATCTGAGTTTAGAGAGAGAGAGAATGTGGGAATAGAGAGGAAGAAGGAAAAAACAGATGGGGGTATATATCGGTCGGATTATTTTCGTCGGGACTATTTGCGACAAGACCCGTCACAAATCTCTTCGTCCGCATTAATTACTGTCAGTGGTTAAAAGGGTATTTGTGTTGGGTCTCATCACAAATAGTGACCTGCTGACACACCATTTCTGACGGGGGCATGCCGTCGTCACGAATAGTATTTACCGCCGTTGGGTATTTGCGACGGGGAGGCACCCCCTGTCGCAAATACCATTCCCACAGTTTGGCGTGCAAATTGAGCCAAACCATTTTCGACAGGGACCCCTTATCCCCTCGCAAATAACTAACTATTTGCGAGGGGTTGATGTCCCAGTCAAAAATAACTTGTCACAAAAATCCATTCTTCCCATAGTGAGAGGATTTGATTCCTTGATTAATGTGGAAGGAAGCTGTCATGAAGGAGGATGACATGTGTATGGAATGATAAAGAAAGTGGGTTTAAGAGATTTAAAGTTTTAATTGTAAATGGAAGGTTTACAGATATTTAAAGGGTCGCATAACATGGCCGCATGGTTTCCCAAAATGTGTGCCAACTATGCGGGCTTATAGCCAATGTGGCACTACCCATTTGGCCTTAGTGCATGGTTTTAAAAACTGTGTGCTTCTTCTGGGAGTGTCCTATGAAATTAATCTATAGATTTTCACATGATTTTCTGAACTCCTGTGCATACTTAATCGTATTATCCACCTATTATTATTGGTAAATATGGTTGAGGTGAATGATTTACCTCTAATCACAAACCAATTGTGAAACTCAGACTATTTTTCCAAAAACCAGAGCTATGGAATCCAAACAAGGCCCAAATGCTCATAAAACAAAAAAAAAACCTCATTAGGAATTTCTATAAGTATAATACAAAATATTAAAAATGAAATTTAATGGATTCCTACAGCTATGAAAAATTGAGATCGTACAACCACCCCCACTTAAGAAAAATCATTCCCATATTTCCCATCTAAGTGGGGTTGTGAGTTATCTGAGAAATGATCTGAACACTAAGCATGTATGTTAGCATCTTTATCCCTTGTCTCTCCTAGAATGAAGATGTGATGCCATAACACCCAGACTAAATGAACTACCCATCCATAGAGGGCCTTCATTATTTGACAAATCATACAAAAAAGATATTCCTTATAAGACACTTCGCCTCCAAAATGACGTCTCTTAGATCAAATATATAATATGGGTTATTGTGACAATGGATAATATGAGGTATATGTAAGACGTCATGTATGGAACATTAACCTAAGGAAGAGCTATCTGATTGGATACCACCCCAAATCACTCAAAAATCCAAATGAATGATCCTGGATCTTGGAAAGGAATGTCCTCATTTAAATTTTGGCTCGAATCCTTTAATTTGGTTAATTAAGTGCTTACCCAAGTCCTAGAGGAGGCTCGGTGGTGTTATGAGTGTTTGAGAAAAGAAATGTGGAAAATGGGGTTTTTTGTGTAGGTTTCACGGTGTGCGTACGATTAGTGCTAACCGTTCAGACAACCTAGGAAACCGTGCAGGATGTGTGCTTTTGGACAGTTGATTCAGTACGGTTTGTGCACAGTTTGGGAAACCATGTGGGTAAACCATGTGAGGGGGCCTTTTGGGAAAACATCATTTACACGGTTTTCTCATGGTTTGGAAAACTGTGCAAGTAAACCGTGCGGCCCAGAAACTTCTAAAAGTTTACAGTTTTTCCACTCCCAGATTTTTAACCCCCACCCAGGAATTCCTCCCATTTCTCCTCTCTTCTCCCTAGGGACGAACCAAATCTTCCAAGAGCTCCAAGAGACCAATCTCCCTCGTTTCTAAGGTGTTTTCAGTTCCATTGGTTACAGATCGATGCTCCAGGTAAGGCTAATCCCATCCTTGATTCTATTTTGATTTTAGGGTTGGTATCTTCTTCTCCTCTATTTCTGAAGCTCTAAAACCGTACTCCTTCGGTGAGATTTAGGTTGAATCATCAATGTTTGGTTGAAGTGGAATCTGAGGGATTTATTAAGAGTGCATTCACCCGTGGAATAGAGGTAATTGGTCTACGAGTTATATCCCATGGTTTATTTGAGTATTTTTTCATGCGTGGTTTTGTTCATGGGTGTATCTTAGTTTGTTTTGATCACCCATTGCATGTTTTGCTAAAATGGTTTTTAAAAAGGTAAATGGAGACCCTAACAATCCACATGGGATGCGTCAAGAATAATGAACCTAATCTAGGGCTAACAATGGGGTGAGATGATTTTTCCAGACATAGGGATTTTGTGATGAACAACGGAGATTCTTGTGTAATCATGTATATCCCTTGATAAACATGTTGATGTGACTATTTATGACAGGTTAGAAACTAGGAGGTGCACATAGGCTTTATAATAACCTAAGCGATATTGGGTTAATATGTAGAAATGATAATGGACGATAATGGAATGGATTTTGAGCCTAGAAATAAAGCCAAGTGAGTTTGGCATAGTGAACAATGCTTAGTGAGATAAGAATAATAAAAAGGGAATTGTGATAAATGGACAATGATGTGAAATGTGGTAAATGTGTTAACCAGTTAAGGCATGGTATTAAATCATACGTTGCCGTTATGATTTATGTTTTCCTTGGGAAATAGTTGTGATTTTCTGTGAATGGATAATGGTTACATATATATATATAACATGTAAACATAGATTTGTAGTTTGGGGTATTGACTAAGGTTCTATTCCCACAGGTCGAGTTCGAATGAGGCTCTAAACCCCACCCCTAATGCACATGGTAGGGAAATTATTAATTCTCTGTTTCCCTATCAATTTCATCCACCCGGACTAATGCTTAGAGGTGATGATATAGTTGACATCCACTCAAACTAATGCTTTGAGGTAAGGATATGGTTGGCATGGGAAAGTTGGTCATAGTGAGACAAGACAACTGTGTTTTTTCCTCATGTATGTAATTGTGTACTTTAATCTGTGTAACTTTTTGTGTTTGATAAAACCCTGATAAATTTTTTGAAAAGGTAAGATATCAAAATTATTTGTTAATGGACCTAAACTAGATATGGGTACTTAATCATTCCTTTTCATTTATTATTAATTTCCCTTTTTCATGTACAATTGTTTACAGCATATTTTTTGTAGACACCGTTGGTGCTGGTCTACTGAGTTGTACACACACCCTGCTCGGGCCGTTGTTGGGTACTCGAGCAGACCTCATGTTTACAGGTCGTGAGAAGGGAAACGGCCCTTGTTAGGTAGTTGGGTTGGCGTGGGTGTATGTGGAGGAGGACCTAGACTTGGTGTCAAGACCATTTTGGGGATTTTGAAGTTTGTCTTCATTTTGGGTTTTGTTTACTTTTGTACTTGTAGCATGGCATGACATATTTACTATTCGACCTAGTTGTACCCCATTTGGGAATGGTTGTTAAGGTATTGTCTTTTAATATTGATTATTATTCCGCTATTTTGTTTATTTTCTATTGTCTATTAGTCAAATAAATACGGTGTATAGTCTCCCTAATTTACTATTCAGACCCCCACTGCTAGTTGGAAACCTTTAGCATATGGGGAGGCGTTCTTAAGGTCATGTAACCACCTGGCTTGGAGCACCGGTTTAATGGGTTCCGGGTCAAGGATGTTAAAAATTTGTATCATAGGAGGTCTTTCTTCTCCTTCTCTGAAATCTTGTTATTTGGTATGGTAGACGAGAGTTAGGATGTGTCGGGCCTTGGTAATGAGCTCATGGTTGGGAGTAGCTAACCCATGTACGGGGGAAAACCCAAGTCACCCAGGTAGGTAATTGTTATTTTTGATTGTACGATGTTACATTTGATGATATTTCACCATTGGGTGAAGCACATGTTGAGTGATGTGATTGTTTTATGATATTTGGCTCATGGACTCAATGGCATGAGGTTGTGCATTCATGCATCATTTTAGGCACCTATAATGGTAGATGACATGCATCATGGTAGTCACACACATGTTAAGTGTGTGATGAATGAAATGTAGAATGCACATTGAATTTTGATAATTGAAAATGGAAGATATGGTAAATTACACAATGCAAGTGGGTGAATATTAACAAATGATAAGTGATGACAAATGAAATATGTGTAGTTAAAGGTTGTAATGAATTGAAAATGTTGTTTTAACATGTTATTGGAGATTTGTGGTGGTGTACGATTGTTTACCCCTTGTGGACCACGTCCCACAGTTGGGATGATTGGGTTGATGTTTTTGAAATACTATGGTTTATTAGGATGGTTCTTGTACGGTAGGTGGTTGTAGATGCGAAATTCCCCCACGATGTCAAGAGCTGGTTGGGAACAAAAGAAAATTGGCGAGAACACTCCTCCAGTAGAGGATCAAGAGAATGTAGCGATCCAGGTAAGAGGGGAAGAGCGGTTCCGAGAGAAAATGGATCATTTTATGCAGATGATGGATCAGGAACCAGGTCGTGTCACACTGAGTATGTTTGAGCTGACCAGAGAGTTTCAACTACAGCACCCTCCAACCTATAACAGAGATGGTGCGCTAGAGGAAACAGAGTTATGGATAGAGTATTTCCAGATGATACATGATCATTTGGATACTTTTGTTGCCAAGTGAGTCAAGTTGACAGCTTATATGTTGTGGGGTCAGGCAAAGCGTTGGTGGGACATCCTAGCTCATACTGAGCAGGCTGAGAGAATGTTGTGGAAATATTTCCATGAAACATTTTTTGAGCATTTTTACCCAGATAAATTGAGCCAAGAGTGGGAAGTAGAGTTCATGAGGCTGACTCAGGGATTGATGTCAGTGATGGAGTATGCCGAATTCTTCACTAACCTGCAATTCTTTTTTCCAGCATTGGAGGTGGATGAGGCAGTAGTTTCAAGGTGTTTCTAGGATGGTATGAAGAATGTGATCAAGTATCTGTTGAATATATTTCTCTTGAAGAGGTTTACAGAGGTATTGGATCAGAAATTGATCTCAGAAGGGAACCTGAAGAGAGTTTCAGGTAATGGGATTGTTGTGCTAGTTGGGCAGACATGTGGTGCAGCATCTAGGGGACAGAAGCATCGTTTTGGATGTTTTCAACAGGTCAAAAGTGTGAAAGGTGGTTAGAAGAGAGGTTCTACCTCTTACGGCGGTGATCAGGTGTTCTTCTATCAATGTGGTAGGATGTGCCACATGCATGGCAAGTTTCCTCAACCTCCAGTTGAGTGCCTATCGTGTAGAATGTTGGGACATATACAAAGGTTCTGCCAGAACCCTCAGTATGAGAGTATGAATATTGGTGATAGGAAGAGTCCCAATGGAGGAAAGAGATCATTTTCTCCATATCCATACGGCAGATGGATCTCCATAGGTCGTGCAGGTAGGGATGGTGGACGTGGAACTCTGGGAAAGGATCACCCACTTCAGCAAGGTAGTGCAGTGTAGGGAATGCAGGATGGAGCCCTGGGTAGAGGGGTCAGTTAGCTTCATGTAGTTCAGTCTTCACCTGGTGATGGTGATGTTGGACAATAAACTATTCGAGGTATTATCCTTGTAGCTTCTACGCTTTCTAGTGCGTAGTTTGACACTGGTTCAACATACTCGTTTTTTTTTCTCAGCTTGTGGTAGTGTTGGGGTTGCTTGTAGATAATGTGTATGGGATTATATCGATTAACACTCTGGTGGGGGTGCAGAATGAGGACATCAGGTAGTTCCAGTGATGTGCTCTAGAAGTCGGTGGGTATCATTTCCTATGGGACTTGTTCGTTCTCAAGATGTCGGGATTTGACCTGATATTTGGGTATAGATTGGTTAGTGTTGTATTGGGTGCACACAGAATGTTACCATCATAGGGTATCGTTCAGGTCAATTGTGGGTGATACTCATGTCCATCGTGGGGAGAGGGATGTTTGTGCAGTCCATGTTGGACCATTCTTTCAGAAGTTGTATAGGCTCATGACTTAAGTATCTTATCTTGTTCTTGATGATGAATGAGGGGAAAAATCTATCTTACCTCTAGAAGTGTATAAATTTCAGGATGTGTTTCCGGAGTATTTCTTGGTATTTCCACCTGAGAGGGATGTTGAGTTCACGATCGAGTTGCTTCCTAGAGTTGGTCCAGTTTCTATTCCACCATACCGAATGGCACCAGAATAACTTCACAAGTTAACGGTTCAGCTTGAGAAGTCACTATTACAAAAAATGTTTTTTACGTCTTCATTTATTACGTCGGTTATAAATAACTGACTAGAAAAGCTGTAAAATTTATTTATTACATCTGTTATATTTTAACCGACATAAAAAATGCATTATGCTGATTTATCACGTCAGTTATTTTTATAACCAATGTGATAAATCAGATATGTCACTTTATCACGATGGTTATTTTATAACCATAATGATAAATCAACTATCTCGATTTACCACACCGGTTATGAAATAACAAACGTTATAAAGCGTATTTTTTAGTCCGATTATATAATAATCGACGTAAAAATGAGTTTATCATGTCAGTTTATAGAAAACCGACAAGAAAGTTAAAAATTCGAATCTCTCCCATAATGCATTGAATATTTCTTCAATGCGGAATTGAAATGTTCAATTTCCCCATAATATTTCGTATATTGGGGTTTTATTTTCAATCAATTTTTGCCGATTTTTCACGTCGGTTATATAATAACCGACGTGAAAAATAAATTCTCTTGACTTTTTCACATCGGTTATAAATAACCGACATGAAAAATACATTTTAAGGACTTTTTCAAGTCGGTTATTAAATAAATTACATGAAAAATCGATAAAAACAAAAGTATTTAATTTCCCAATCTTCTATTTTGCTGGTCGCAGAGCTCAAAGGGTGTTACAGATCAAAAGTTATGGCTATTGAAAGTTGAGCACCTCTAAACGGAGTCTAAAAGAATGTCAACTTCTGAAGGCTATAACTTTTTATACGTAACTCCCATTGAGTTGTGCGACCTATAAAATCGAATAACTGAAAATTATCTACATGTTTGTAAAGATTTTTCCCATCGTGTTTTTAATATCCAATGTGAAAAAATAACTTTTGACATTAGTTATTTAATAACTGACTTGAAAAATTGATTGAAACTAGATTTTTAACATCGGTTATTAAATAACCGACCTAAAAAATGTTTACAAACACGTAGATAATTTTCCAAGCTTCGATTTTACGGGTCGTGAAGCTCAAATAGAGTTACAGATCAAAAGTTAAAGCCATCAGAAGTTGACCTTCTTTAAGACTTTTTTTAGAGGCGATCAACTTTCAATGGCCATAACTTTTGATCTGGAACTCCTTTTGAGCTCCGAGACCAGTCAAATAGAAGATTGAAAAATGAACTACATGTTTGTTAATGATTATTCACGTCAGGTATTTAATAACCTACCTGAAAATCTAATCTTCCATCAATTTTTCACGTAGTTTATTAAATAACCGATGTTAAAAGGCATTTTCCACGTTAGTTATTAAATTAAGAAAGATAAAAATTGATGAGACATCGATTTTTATATCCTTCCAATGTGGAAATTTTAATATATTTTTATGAATATTATCATAAACTGACTTGAATGACAATTTTTATATACCACAAACGTGAAATTTCATTTTTTTTATAGAGCGGCATCGAAATTTTTGATCGCCGCCTAAAAATTTTAATAGCGTGTTTTCTTTAACAAACTAATATAAATGTTTTCATTATACATATATGTTTAACATTTTTAACTATGATTTCTTTTAACATTTATCATTCCATTAAGACAACTCTTTTGATCTTCAGCATTAATCCATTATTTCTTCATTCCGTGATCTCATCAATGTATTTGTTATTATTTTTCCATGATTTATGTTTTTTAGGATTAGTTTTATTAATTTTTAGACCATTTAATGATTCTTATTTTATTATAATGAAGAATAATTTTTTGTATCATGGTAAAACTACAATTCCTCCTTCAAATTCAATGAATCCTTTTAAGAAGAAGTTCTTCATTCGACGATCTCATCAAGGTATTTGTTATTATTTTTCCATGAATTTTTTATGATGAGTTTTCTTAAAAAATATAATATTTAATGATTATTATTTTATTAAAATGAATAATAATATTTCTTATCATGTTAAAACTACAAATCCTTCTTCAGATACAAATAAAATCCTTTTAAGACGAATCTTTGGTTGGCTCATTCGATTTTTCCACAGAAACAAATATATAAATCTTCTAAAAGTCACAATTTTTTATCCGTAACTCCATTTGATCTCTAAGAACTATCAAATCTATGATCACAAAATTATCTTCAATATGGATAACATTTTTTACATTGTTTTTTAAAATACCGTTGTTAAAAATGACTTATAAAGTTAGTTTTTAATAACAAATGTGAAAAAAAGAGTTCGAACATCATTTTTTAAAAAATGGACGATCTTTCACGTCAGTTTTGAAATAAATGCCATGAAAAATCAAAAAAATAATATTTTTAACGTCCATCATTTAATAAATGATGTTAAAAATATTTTTTTTTGATTTTTCATGGTGTTTGTTTAAAAACCTACATGAAAAATAGGTTTTTAACATATTTTTTTGAAAAATGGATAGTATTTCACGTCTGTTTTTAAATAACCAATGTGAAAAATCATGTAAAAAATATTTTTAATGTCGTTTAATAAATAACCAAAATTTAATTTTTTTTATTAACGTCGCTCGCAAACACGTCAGTTCAAAACTGACCTGAATAAGCTAAAATAACCGATATGAAAAGCTGTTTTTGTACTAGTGAGTTGGAATATAAAGGGTTCATACATCCTAGTACGTATCCTTGTGGATCTCCTGTTATTTTTGCAGAGAAGGATGATGGGTCATTAAGGATGTGTGTTGATTATCAGAAGTTAAATCAAATGATGGGGAAAAATCGGTACCCTCTTCCTAGAATCAATGACCAGTTTGACTAGTTGGGGGGTGCATTGGTGTTCTAAAATATTGATATGAGATTAGGTTATCACTAGTTGAGGGTGAGGCATTCTGATGTACCGCTAATAGATTTCAAGAGTCGGTACAGGTTGTTTGAGTTTGGGGTGATGCCTTTCAGCTTGAATAATGCACTGGTAGTGTTCATGTATTTGATGAACCGAGTCTTTCATCCTTATCTAGATCATTTTTTGGTTTTATTTGTTGATGAAATATTAGTGTACTCAAAAACTCATGACTAACATTACCAACATCTTGGCATCATCTTGAGTACACTAAGAGAGCATCGACATTATGCTAAGCTGTCAAAGTTTCAATTATGGATTGAAGAAGTGCAATTTATGGGTCACATAATCTATGAGGTAGTTGTGTATATAGATCCAGAGAAAGTGAAGGCTGTCGTATATTGGGAGGATTCTAAGAGTTCTTCATATGTTTGATGTTTTTTGGGTTTCGCCAATTATTACTGATGGTTCATCCATGATTTATCCCATTTGGTCGCAGCACTGTCGGGATTGACCAAGAAGGGAATATGGTTCGAGTGGTTTGAGATGTGTGGGAATGCATTTCAACAGTTGAGAAAGGGATTGTCGACCGCACTGATCTTGATCTTACCTGAGCCAAGTAGGAATTATGTTCAATTTTTTGATGCATCTGGTATCGGACATGGGGTTGTGTTGATGCATGATGAGCGAGTTGTGGATTCTGGGTCGAGGGAATTGAGACCCCATGAGTGGAATTATAACACTCATGATCTTGAGTTGGCTGCAGTAGTGTATTCCATAAAGTTTTGGAGGCACTACTTGTTGGGGGGGACAATTCACAATGTTTACCGATCAAAATAGTCTAAAGTATATCTTTTCACAATGGGATTTGAATGTTTAACAGAAAATATGGATTTTGTATCTCCATAATTTCTACTTTGAGATGGTATATACAATGGTGAAAGGGAAAAGTATTGCTGATGTTTAGAACAGGAAGGCTTAGAATTAGGTTGTTCAAGAATCTAGCACCAGGTGGAAGGTGATGGCCTTGTTCGTAGAGACACACTTGGAGGTGCTGGAGGAAAACAGTCAGGTGACTCTTTCTTCTATGGTTTTTAAAAGGACTCTTTTGATCCATGGTAGGGGAATTCATCTTGACGATCCTAAAATTTTGGCCTTAAATGTGGGGAGCCTCCTTCGGGTTGGGTCGTCGTTGTGGATGGGATCATTTATGTTCATGGTCGTGTGGTTGTTCTAAAATTCACATGGGAAGTGCTGATGCATGAATTCCAGGCATCAAAATGGGTTGTGCATCCTAATTTGACCAAGATGTATTATGATATCTATAGACAGTTTTGGTGGCCAGGAATGAAAAAAGGGAGTTTTGGGCTTCGTGGCATAGCGCCTTACCTATCAGTAGGTGAAGGCCGAGCATCAACAAAAATGTGGACTGTTACATCCATGTCTCATTCCATAATGTAAGTGGGATGATGTGATGATGGATTTTTTTGGTGGGTATTCCGAGGATGACTTAGAAGAATGATGAAATCTATGTGGCTGTAGATTGGCTAATAAAAGTGGATCATTTCTTACCAATTCAAGAGACTTATACAGTTGATCAGTTGGGTGAGTTGTATGTTCGGGAAATAGTATAGTATCATGGAGTGCCACAAAATATATTTTCAGGTCATAATCCTCTTTTTACATTGTGCTTCTGGAAAGGTTTGAAGAATTTTCTTGGTACTCAGGTGCTTTTGAGTACAACTTTCCACCCACAGACAGACGGGCAATCAGAACATACGATCCAAGTGTTGGAGGACATGTTGATGTATTGTGTGTTATATTTTGGTGGTTCCTAAGAAAAGAACCTGTCACTTATTGAATTTTCTTACAACAATAGTTTTCAAGCTACGGTTCATTTGCCACTATTTTAGGCTCTCTATGGGAGGCCGTGTTGATCTCCATTATGTTGGTTGGAGACCGGTTAATCTCAAATTTTGGGACTGAGTCTCATACATGATACCTCAGAGAAAGATGAGTTGATTCAGAAATAGATGGAAACAGATCAGAGTAGGAAGAAGTCGTATGCGGATCAGAGGTGTATACCACTTGAGTTCAAGGTTGGTGATAGTGTGTTCGTTGGGGTGTCTCCAGGGTTGGGTCACTAACAGATTCAGAAGCTAGGAAAGTTTATGCCAAGGTATGTGGGGCCATTTGTGATTATTGAGAGGATCGGGCCGGTGGCGTACCAATTGGATCTTCCACATTAGTATAGTAGGATTCATGAT
Source organism: Viscum album (assembly GCA_963277665.1). Lineage (NCBI taxonomy): Eukaryota > Viridiplantae > Streptophyta > Magnoliopsida > Santalales > Viscaceae > Viscum > Viscum album. Next base: position 794,179,267 of record OY728127.1, read on the forward strand.
GTCTTTCATTTATCACTGCTTTGGTGGTATCAACCTAACCCGACTCACATGGTGGATGTTGAGGCTATTTTTCTTGAGGTAGATGCGTATTTTGAGGGGCATTCAGTTTGTGTTATGGATCGTAGTGAGAAAGCCTTGTGGGGGAAAGGTTGTGCCATTGGTGCCGGTACTATAGAAGCATGAGACTATTCAGGGTGAAACATGGGAGCATGAATTAGATATGTGGGCTCAATGTCCATATCTCTTTTCCTTAGAAGTTAAATAAATCTTGGGAGCTGAGCTCGAGGATGATCCGTTATAAGGTGGGGATGTTGTAAGATCCCAGATCATGGAAAGATATGTTCTTTTTTATGCGTTGTCTTGAATTCCTTGCTTTGGTTAATTACGTGAATAACCAAGTTCTAGAGGAGGATTGGGGGTGTTCCGATGGTTCAGGGCATGAAAATTTTAGAAAAAGGGGTTTTCTGGGTAGGCCACATGTTCTGCGCACATTTAGTGTTAACCATGTGGACATCCCATGAAACAGTGAAGGATATGTGTTTTTGGCTAGTGTCTTCCATGCAATTTTCAAATGGTTGGGAAATCTATGGAGGTAAACCATGCGGGGGGGGGGCATTTAGGACAAAAGCATCTGCACGGTTTGCGCACGGTTTGGAAAACCATGCGGGTAAACCGTGGGGCCTAGAAACTCGTACAACATTACAATTTTTACACTCCAGGATTTTTAACCCCAACTCAGGAATTCCTCCCATTTCTCCCATATTCACCCTAGGGACTAACCATATCTTCGAAGATCTCCAAGAGATCAATCACCCTTTTTTAAAAATAGTTTTTGGTGTCGTTGGTTTTGGATCGAAGCTCTGGGTAAGGAAAATCCCATACTTTCTTCTCTTTTTAGTTTAGTGTTTTTATATTGTTTTCCTATTTTTCAGATGCTCTAAAACCATACTGCTTGGGTGATATTTAGGTTGAATATTAAAAGTTTTGTTGAATTGAAATCTAAGGGCTTGATTAAGTGTGCATTCACCTGTGGAATCGAGGTAGGTGGTCTAAATGTTATATCCCATGGGTTATTTAAGGATTTGATCATGTGTGGTTTTGTTCTTGGGCGTCTCTTGGTATTGTTTGATCACCCATGGCATGTTTTGGTAAAATGTTTATTAAAAAGGTAAATTGAGACCCTCATGATCAACATGGGATGCGTCAAGGGTAATGAAACTAATCTAGGGCTAACCATGGGGTGATATGACTTTTCCAGACCTAGGGATTTGTGAAGAACAAGTGGGATTGTTGTGCAATCATTTATAGCCCTTGATAAACATGTTGACGTGACTATTCGTGTTGGGTTAGAATCTAGGTGTTGTAACTAGTTTTGATAATAACCTAAGAGATATTGTGTTAATATGTGGAAATGATTAAGGACCATAATGGAACAGATTAGGATCCTAGTAATGAATCCTAGTGAGTTATGAATAATGAAAAATTCTTAGTGAGAGAAGCATAATAAAAATGGAATTGGGATAAAGAGATAATGATGTGAAATGGGGTAAATGTGTTAATGGGTTAAGGAATGTTATTAACTCATATGTTGTCGTTAAGATTTAGGTTGGACTTGGGAAACGGTTCTGATGTTGTGAGAATGGTTAATGGTTACATATATGTATAACATGTGCACATAGAATGGTTGTGTGGGGTATTGAATGGGGTTATACACCCATGGGTGGAGTTGCACTGTGGCTCTAAACACCTCCCCTAATGCATGGGGTAGGGATATGACTGAGGCTCTATTTTCATATCGGTTTCTACCACCCGGACTGATTCTTTGAGGTGAGGATATGGTTGACATCCACCCGAATTGATGCTTCAATGAGAGGATATGGTTGGCATGGGTAGTTGGTCCTAGTGAGATAGGAAAACTGTGTTTTTTACTCATGTATGTATTTGTTCACAATAATCCATGTAACTTTTTGTGTTTGATAAACCCCAAATAAATCTGATGAAAAAGTAAGATATGGAAGTGGTAATAAATGTTGGAAATGGACATAAAATGACTAAGGGGACCTAAAATTTCCCTATCATGTATTACTAATTTCCATTTTTCTTGCACAACTGTTTATAACGGATATTTTATAGACAGCATTGGTGGTGGCCTACTATGTTGTACTCACACCCTACTCGAGCCGCCATTGGTTACCCGAGTAGACTTCTTGTTTCCAAGTTAGGATAAAGGAAAATTCCCTTGATAGAATGTTTGGTTGGCATGGGTGTACATGGAGGAGGACCATGACTTGGTGTCAGGACCATTTTGGGGATTTCATAGTTTGTCTTTATTTTGGGTTTTGTTTTCAATTTCACTTGTAGCATGGCATGGAATATTTACTATTGGACCTGGTTGTACCCCATTTGGGAATGGTTGTTAATTCATTCTATTTTAAAATTTATTATTATTCCACTATTTTGTTTATTTTTTGTTGTGGATTACTCTGATAAAAAGGGGGTATTGTCTCCCCAATTGACTATTCAGACCGCTGTTGCTAGTCATAAAACTTCGTTGTACAGGGAGGTGCACTTAAGGTCTTGTAACCACCCAGCTCATAGCATTAGTTTAGTGGTTTCTAGTTCGGTGATGTTATGAATGTTTTTGAAGTTAAAAAAATCATAGATGATCCCATAAGGGGTGCTTCTCACTAGGGTTTTTTTTTCTGTCGCTGCCTCCCTCTTTCCGCCTCGTGTCGGTAGTTCTCCACTTCGACGTGTGCTCAACATGACTGTGGTGGAGGTTCTCTTTCGTGGTGGCATCAGGTGACCTTGTGGGATCATCCGGCTTGGTATTTCATATAATTGATGGCATGATCTAGCCTCACACTATCATATCTGGATATGCCTTCTCCTGGTGGTGTGATGATGCTCTAGTGGTCGAGACCCATCTCCCACGACTGAGGGTTGTAGCTCATCCCCGTTGTGTGCATTTGGTGGTCTGTTGTGGTCTTCAAGGGTATGTTGGATGTCAGCGACGAGACTTGGATCTGGTTTTAGCACTTGAGTGGCCGTCGATTTGGTGATTTCTTCTTGATCATTACTTGTCGCCATCTTTTTTGGCTTTTGTATTGTTGTTACTACTTCTCGTGTGGTGGATTTGTGTGTTTCTATGTTGTTTACTATTGTTTATGTTATGTATTTGGGATTTATGTAGTTTGAACCTAAGGTGTGATTGCAAGAGTGAAGGGTTATTTGTGGGAGAACGTTCGGATTATTGTTTTGCTTAATCCTTTGTCGCGTATTTTTCAGTTTCTCATGATGTTTGGTGAAGGAGGAGTTGTTTTTCAAATTTTCAGAGGAGCCTGGGATGGTGTTTCGGTTTTTGAGGTTTTTATTTAAACATATGTTTGTGTGAAATCTTTGTTATTATGTCTTTTTTTATTCGTTTCTGTACTGTTCGGTTGGATTTGCCTTCAGTGGAGGAGAATATGAGGCGTTTGTGCTGGTGTTGGTTTGGAATCTGCTACTAGTTTTGGTTGATCTTCTTTTGATGTTCCTCTATTTTTGGTTCATGTTCGAACTTCTCTATGGAATTTTGGTGCGTTTGAAACCAACTCACTACATGGATCTACTTGAGATGACATTCAGATCAAGAAGGTTTCTCTTTCACATGCCATTCAGATTTGGATGTTCGAGACGGTATGGATTTTCCATCGGTTTCATGCTTGTGCAATCCTGCACGGGACAACTACACGAGAGGGTATGTGAAGGTGAAGGCATGTTAGCACGATGTAGTCTCTTTTAGGGGAATATCCTATAGTCTTGATTTGGTTTTTACTCTTTTATGGTGTTTATTGGTTATAATGTTGAATTTTTTGGCTTCTCACTTTTTCCCTCAAAAGTGTTTTGATAATAAAAAAAGATAATTTTCAGTCAGGTTGGGGACGTTACACCAAAAGTTTCCAACAAACCTAGGTACTTTATTCCCTTACATATGAATATTTCATCTAGCATATCTAGGTTAAAACATATGAATACAAAATCCCTTACTTCAATATCAAGATGGATTAAATAATGATTGATAGAAGACTTATTCCATGATTGTGTTGATTCCATGCACTTTTTGATATGATATACATATATTGATGACTCCAAGACAAGAGGAGGTCACAATAGCATTACATCACCAACCTCTATCTAGAATAAGGGTGAATGTAAAGACTTCCCATATAAGGCCCCTCAAGTATCCATATTTATCACTTCCAAAAAACTAATATTGTATAATAAGTCTGATAAAGGTATGTTATTCGACAAAGAACCTCCAAAATCAAGGGTGCATGATTTAATAATTTTCTAAACTACCTGAATCATCTAATTAGACTATCAATTACTATAATGGTGGTATGTTGTACTGAAATGTACATGTAAAATAAATTCTATCTGTATCCCATTCATAGAATTGAATTACAATAAAAATACATGTCTATTACCATGGATTTTTGGAATCCATGATGTTGTATAATCTCTAAAAACTTAATCCTCCAAATCTAAGACACTAAAAAGGACTCTCTAATAGGTATAAAGTGGGAGATATTAGTCAAATTGTCAAAAATTATCCACACCATGTCACTTCCTCAAGGGGATCTCGGAAATCCAGCGAAAATATCCCTAGTGACATCATCCCATTTCCACCATGGAATTGGAAAAAACTATAAAATCCATGTTGGTTTCATGAATTATACCTTCCCTATCTTACAAGAGAAACACATAGAGAAAATCCCTATTATATACCTTTTCATCCACAACACACAATACGTGTTGTCTAATCCATGATACATTTATATCATCTCGGTGTATACCACCCAACTAGAAGCATTATATTCTCACTCAAATTAATCTATTTATTTTTCAGGAATCCATATATATAAATGAATGAAAAATATATCATCCTCATCAATCATCCAACCTTGTGATGGACCCCCATATGAAACTAATTCCCTTAGGACCAATCCCTATGAGTATGATAAGAGTCTAATTTTCACATCATCTAGAAGTAAAGAGGCCACTACTAAACCTACAAGGATAAGCTACATAGGATGCTACTGGAATTCTATGTGTATCTCATAATAATGGTCCATAAACTACCACTCACTAGTAGACACATGATCTATTTATTTCTATATTATCTAGATTAGAGCAATAGATACAAAGTTTCCCTTACTTGGTGTACAGGGAAGCTTGATGTCAAATGAATATAGGTATTCAAACTTTTTTTGTATAAAGAGTTTAAATTCATGATGGTTGAAGACGAATTTGTATCTTTTAAGGTTCCTATAAACCACATTGTGTTCCCAAAGAATGTAGTTCATCCAACAATTCAAGACATGTCCTATAACTTCCTGATTGATTTTTTGAATATGGTAATTCTTCTCATGATGCCTCAACTACCGAGACACATATGCACCAAATAGATAGTAATATATCAAAATCTATCCCAGATGGATGCATGATGAATCACAATATACCAAATAAATTCCACCTAGATATGGAATAATAAACAATGATTTTGATGTAAACACCACTTTCTACTCCTAAATGGACCTCTGACATAATTTAGACCAAATAAATATGACACCCATTTTCATAAATACTACAAGAGATTCTTCTAGGTTTGCATAATAATAAATGAAGTTTATATAAAATCCATATAACCCCCAAGAAACTCTTTATGTTAAAAAATAAGGCAATGATATCAATAAACCAAAACTCTTACCTTCCATGGATCCATGAATAATGACGCAATTTAGATTATGTGACCAAAGAACTGAAGCTTGTTGATCTAAAGTCAGAACTTTGTGATATTAGAAAACTAAAGCTGGTATATCAGTGTAATAGAAATGAAATATAGATGTTATTAAAGTTTTTTGTTAGTATGTGAGTAAAACAGGATTTCATCTATGAGTATTACAAGAAATGGAAACAGAAATGGGTGTAAAATGGATTAATCAAAGCCAAAAAGATTGGGGGTGTGTTATTCAAACCGAATAGCATAACCAGATAGTCAAAAAAAATATAATTTCTACTAAATTCTATATGACGCATGTCTATGTTTCTTACTCATACCTGATGATATCCAAACCTCATGTAAATCTTGGTGAAAACCCCACTCCTAGAATCTTATTGGAGATTTTATCTATAGATGGTAGTGGATACTAGTTATAGACCATACATTGGTTTAAATAATGGTAATCCACAAAAAATCATAATGGTCACATCCACCTTCTGAGAGAAAATCATGGGTGAACCACATGGAGATATTATGGTCCATTTATAACCTTTTGATTCCAAGTCATCTAGCAACGTATTGAACTCTTGGAACTCAGTATTAGCCATCCCATATGGATGAATGGATACAGATTATACACTTGGAAAAATATCAATAATAAACTATACATACTTAATAGGATGTTGTTTGAAAAAGTGTTCAGGAAATACATCCAGGAATTTCTACCCCCACTAGGGGGATGGCGGAACATTTATTTTCTGATCATTCCTAAAATTTATATCAATATGGGCTATCACTCCACCCACCCAAAAATGATATGATCTAGTTTTAATTTGTTGAATATCCCATTCACCTTTTTGAATATAAATACCACCCTCATATGATTCATAAGACACCCTTTGGTGAATGAAATCAATTTTACCATGATAAGGAACCAACCAGTCCATCCAGATAATGATGTTGAATACCCTCATCTCGAGGAAGAAGATGTCCCATAGGTAGGGACAACCAAAAACCATGAGGGGTAAAAATATGCATTGATGTACACATTCTAAGAGTTTTCCCAATGTTGTATCCAAATTCTTCACTCCATAGATATAATAAATATTAATCCCAAGGCTTTCCCCGATAATCATGGAGAAAAAACATTATGGGGATCCTGTATAAATAATGGATTATATTAATTTATATGTTAACAAGATCATACATCCCACTATAGATGGAACAACATCCTACTTTTTGTGCATATGTCTATCCTGATCCATTTCCATAATATTCTACATGACTAACTATAGTGGGTCCACTCAGCTGGATCTTCATATACAGAATCTACCATCCTCATCCATGTCCACATCCTTAGCCTTTATGACTTTTGGTAGTCCAATATCTAGCATACTATTGATATGTTGATCCTACAATTGAAGGTGGAGTTAATACAGATCATATTCCACAAGGAATAGTTTCAATGTTTTTGAAAAGCCTCTGACGATTCTCCATTCTTCGACATTCTTTGAACTTAATTGGGTCTCGTTCATAAAAATGCTTTACATGACCTTTCCATCCAAATTTATGGAATACAACTGCCCTACCATTACAGATAATCTAGATTCTATTTTCCTATCGTTAACACTCAAAATGAAATTTCCTTTCACTAGAATAACTGTCTTATACTTTAGTATAGAGCCAATATTCCATGCACCATCACATTCCCTCATATTTTACTCATTGAATAGGGAATTGTTCATTATCACCAAAATGGTGGTCAACTGAATGAAATTTAATTGATACCTAATGGAATATCTAATCCCATCCTCAAAGAATGTCACACATAATAGATCATCACTAGATAAATTTTGTGAAAACCATTTTGGATCTTTAATGAGAGATGAATAATCCATAACTGACATCGATCCTGGATCCAGATACATAAATTCCTCATCCTAGTTATCTATAACTATATCCTAAAATAAATTCATATAAATATGCATTGTAATATCCTCAGAACACATCTCGATGATTTTATACATTGGTAATAAAATCCAACCAACTCTTGGAATAACCATGAAGAATATATGTGGAGATCTTGTGCCTCCTCTTTAGTGTAATTTTTAAATTCTTAATGATATATAGAATGACTTATAGCATTTTCTCAGTATCCCAAGGCTAACCACCCCCCCAAAAAATTAGGTGGATGTTGATATTGTAACTCTCACTTCAACGCCACCATAATAGGGGTTGGACACATGAATCTTTGCATAGTATTCCTGATCTATATAAAACACTCTCAAAACAAGGAATTGGGACCCATGTAAGGTATAACTAAATGTCCACGTGTTTCACTGCTAGTGGGTTAGGTCCCACTAACTCAAGTGAATTGATTTAAACATCCTTTTTTAACTAGAATTGAGTTCATTGTGGAGTAATATATCATTAATTTCCATGTACACACCTCATAATGTAAAATTAGGTTAATGGAAATTATCATGGTATAAGGATAAGCATAAGATCCCACTACAAAAAAATACTGACCTAGCTAATAAAAATCTATGGTAATGGAATTGGTTTGGATCCATTTCTTAATAATAAGGTTCCAATAATCGATGTTTCAATTAAAATCTGTAAAGGAAAATTACTTGTTTGTTTAATTGGTATCCCCATTTGATGACAACCCATTCTAATAAAATTTTGAACTCAAGAGTTCATATATAGATCTATATTGATATAAATGTGTGTATATATATATCAAGGAATAATCAAATTTGTCTTCTATGACCATTTTATAATGTCCTATGTTTTATAAGTTTAAAAAGGTAATACATGTAATAGAACCTAGAATAATATAATAGAAAATATGATGGACAATAATTCCTAATTTATAGTGGCACACACACTCTTTAAGAAAATAGTATACGTAAGAAAATTCAAAAACATATATTATGTGAGTGAATCTTTGGTACTAAATTAAAAAAATCACAAACATATATAGAATATACATACTTTAAAAGGTATATCTCCCATGTAAATTAGATCAACGAATTAGTGTCACATTCTATGATTTCACATGGAATTTTCTTTGGGAAGAAAGGTTGCATCAAGTCTAACAACTCAATTAACAATAAAGCGATCTATAATTATAGTATCTACAATTCAATTAATGAGTATTGAATTTCAATATAAGAACCATTCCATTTTACAAAATCCAATTAATTAATGAAATTAACCTTTTATTTATGGATGACAAGGTTCAAAGGAGGTGTTATACCATTATACATTTCATTTTTATTTATTAATAATCATGAGAAACATAGTATACTTAGGAAAATATACCAATTCATCTCATTAAGTTAATTAAATTCACTTATGAATAATGTAAAAACACACTAATTTATTTTTTTTAAAAAACATACAAATGATCCATATGAAGTTCCATTTTAGACCCAAAGGGGTGGATCATGTTTATTATAATGAAATCTAATGGTAGAATATGGATCTATTGGGGAATTTGGGTTTCAAAATAGGAAAAAAATTAGAATATTGAGTTTAGAGGTGACATGTGGGTAAATGTAGTGTGCATAAAAACATAAAAAATATAAATGATGATACTTGAGGTAAATTTATAAACCTTGTAAATTATATAGTTTGGTGAAACCTATTCTAGTATTAGCTTCTGATTTCGGATAGAACAAAAAAATAGAAAACTAGAAAAATACCCTGAAATAGCTCAAATAATCTTTTTGGGAAATAATTCCATAGTTGGTGTTATAAATTGACGAATGAAGGTAATAGATCAATCACATATAGTTGTATAACCAACGTGATGAATGGTGGTCTGATGAGATTCTAATTGAAGAATAGTCTTTAATGAAAATATTGAGGTTGAATTAAGATATCACGAAGGAGGAGAATCTTTGTGTTGTATAAAGAAGAAATAAGGGTTAATATATGTGAATTCATAGAGAACAAAGGGAAATTTTAACCTTCTTAAAATGGGTGAAGGGTTTAGAAGCATAGTTTTGTTGAACCATGCACCAACTGTGTGGGATTGCTACCTAAGTTCTAGTAACCAAGTGGGCTAGGAATATAGTTTTATAAACCATATATAGCTTGTTTGGGTCCAATATACAACGCCTTTGATGTTTTTTTGTAGAGCCATATGGTCTCCATTGAATAGTTAAACTAATTATAAACCTCATATTAATTGGTCACATAGTTGAGCCACACAGTTACTACAAACCATTTTCCAACCATGCTCCTCAATCTATTTTTACAAAAATGACAGCTCCAGGTTCCAAAAAAATCGCATGATTTTCTTGAATCGACAATACACTCATTAGGTATTTTTATAAGTATAAAACTAAAGATAAATATTTAAATTTTAGAAATGTGTACCTCTATAAAAACAGGGATCTTACTCGAGGGAGGTTTTTAATGTTATTTCATGCATGTAATCCTTTACGCACAGTATTTTAAGATAAACTATTAACTCATTAGAGAAATCATACATTACCATGATTTCTATAGTCCACTGCTAGAAGCACCTATTTATTAATATATGAATTTTCTGGCTTTATCCTCTTTGAAAAATTCACAAGCAGAACACTATTCAATATGGTTATTTTTTCATTCCTATATCATTCATACATTATTATATCTATTCCCTATGGTTTTTAAAATAATATACTTCTTCATTTATTTCATTTCCAAATTTTATACTTCCTCAATAATTGTGAATGATATTTCTAGAAGTTCAGAAAAATTATACGATTGTTATTCACATCATTAATTCCATGAAAATATATATTATATTCTAAAATAACGACTTTTTATTATTCCAAATATATCTTAAATAAATGTTTTTTATTTTTTAATTAAACTTCTATAAGGGTTTTACATGAAGATATCATCCTATAATCACAATTTTATCCCCTACCCAAAAGAGTTAATCTCAACATAACCATGCCAATGATATTTCACAATTTCCATAATAAGAATGAATCATAAAATATATTTGTTTAAAAATTCATCAATAGTTTAATTCTATGATTTCTCATAAATGTTATTTTATCTCGATATAATAGTCTACTGTATGGGATTAACTCTATATTCCTTAAATCTAAGTAAGTGTGCCGTAATAAAATATTTAACAACCCAAGGTTTTAAAATATTTTAATTTTAGAATAAAAATAATTTTTCTATGTCTTTATTTATATAAAACTTCATGGTAATGTTACATGAAAGGAAAAACCGGGATAGCTTCTGTTACATTGAAGACCACGTTTTACAGTCTTTTAATGAAACACCACTTTTAAAACAAAAACTTGAAGATTTTATAAATTTTATTTTTCTATATAAACACCATTTTCAATTCCTAATGTCAAAATTATCAAAGGGTTATTTTTTCAATTTTTCTAAGATGATTCATTTTTTGATTAATTTTGGAATATAATACATATTTGTTAATGAATTTCTTTTTGTTTAAATACTTTTTAATGATAAATTAAATTTTAAATTGGTTTTTAAAGGTATAATAGATCAATTATAAATATAATAATAAAATATAGTTCATGAAATAAATTTTATTTTTTATAATGATATAAAAACAAATTTAATTTTTTTATCATTTTTACATTAAAAATCGTTTTTCTTGCCACGTCTTTAGGATTAGTTTTTATTTAATTTATATATATTGGTGATTTAAATTGTAAGAAACAAAAATACACATTTTTAATAAGTTTGATATTATTATTCTAATAATATTAACATTGTTTTTAAATAAAAATATTATTCAATGTAAATAAAATTAATTACAACAATTAGTTAAATTTTAGCTTAATAAGGAACTAAACCTCGATCTTTGGGGCCAAAATGACCTAGAACCCTGACCAAAAGACATTTCTTTTCAATCGATCATACATATATCCTGTTAGTTCTAATTTTTGGTGTTATTGGGACAAATTTTCATGATAAGTCCCTATATGATATGTTAAGTGAGGAAACAGACAAAAAGGGATCCTTCTTTACTATTAAAATTTAAAAAACATTTAGGTATGAAAAAAAACCACTTCAGTTAGGTTACACATATCATTTTGACATATAAATGAGTTATATTATCATTATTATTAATAATTAATTTTAATATATGAATTAGTTACATTAAAATAATAAAAAATGCTAACGTATGGATTATTAAGTCAATAACTAAATAAAATAAAATTTTCTAAATTCATTACAAGTAAAGTAAAATTAAGGAATTATTTTCTTTTATTATCTTTGGTATTTGTATATATAATTTAATCCTACTATGAAATTAAATTATTTTAATTACAATAATTTTTTCATATCTTTTAAATTGAAATAAAATAAATAATTTCAAAATTGATATTAATGTTATTTTAAAACAAATGATATTTTCTTTAATGATTAATAATTAATAAAAATAAAATCGTTTGAATACTTATATTTAAGTGTTAATAAATATGAAATTTGTTCCATTAAAGGACAAATTGATATTTTATTATTAAAATATTGACCCACAGATAATAAAAACATTTTTAGCATCATCCAGGATAAAGTATTATCGTTGCGAGTTACATGCGCTTGTTTTAAAATTAATTTCCAATAACCACTGTATTTTTATTTCATATATTATATATAATATATATAATAATTTTGTTCTGTATTTTTTTAAAAAACCTTAATTTAATTTTTAAATAATTTTTCAATTAATTAGGTTATAAAACAATCTTCTTTAATAACATCCAAAATGATAAAATTGGAGAGGCTACGAAGTTAGGAAAAAAAATTCTATAAATGGATTTTTTTTGTGCGAGGGATGTTTTTTCGACCATAAATCAAATTTCAACCAATATACGTCCATTTGTGAGTTATAATAGGTATGTGAGACATCCCAATAGTGTATACCTTTTGGTATTTATATGAATGCCACTAACCATCCTTCTAAAAGGAATTCAATATCCCCCTTCCTCGCACCTCTCAAGAAACATTTTCTCATCCAAAATATTCATATATAAATCCTAAAAATCCCCCCATAATTAACGATTCTTAAACATTGTAATAAATTCATCCAAGTATTACATTTTGTGAAAACAAAAAGTAGTTACGCAAATAAGAGGTAACATTCTTCCTCAAGATCCTTTGTTTTATTTTCATTATCCATCCCCTAAACTATTCTTATTACATGATTATATAATAACATCAACAAACTATATATAATGAGATATTTTTATTATAAGGTTTATACCTGAACTGATGAAAACATCCATCTAAGGTGTAATTAACTTACCGTTAATGTGTATGGGGAACAACCGCCTCACGAAATTATGATTGTTTGTTTTTATTTTTCCACATTCCATGGTTTGAAATTATGATGGAAATGATATTTATGTATTATATATATGATAAATAATATTTATTTATTATTCTTTAACTATTTTATAACACATACCACTATACTTTAATTTTTTTGAAAATACATGAACATTGTTTGTGGAAGTGTTTACTACCGCCTCCTAAAAGTGATGTTATTCATTCATGATATACATGTAATGTATAACGGGTAGTTGTAATTAAAAAGTTTTACACAAAAAATATTATATTCTTGAAATTAATTCCATTTTAATATGTAATATGTCATTTTATTTATTACTCTTTTCACAAAATGAAAATCCATAATGTTGGTCGGGGACATGTGGACTAGCCCCTACTCGACATGATGTGATTTCTTTTACATCATAATAATTATATATATAATTATATTTGATTAAAAATCATGGAATTTATTATATAATTATCATTTTGGAGAGATAAAATTTTAATTACACTCTTTCCATAATTATCATTGAAAAATTGGAACGTTACTCATGTGTATGTACAACCTACTATTTCCATGAATGTAATGTTTATTCATTATTCATACCTATCTTCCATGGATGGTTTTAAAATTATATTTGAAGTATTAATATGATAGTTATGACATGAATATTACTCTTTAGGTGTTTATATATGGAAAATTTTAACATTATTGACCAAACAAGGTCATTTTTGACACATAAACTAAATATCATCCAAACAACCTGCATAACCTTATATGTTTAAGTTGTTTTTTTACATCATTGTAATAATTAAAATAAAAGTAATGATAACCATGAAAAATTTTATGAAACAATTAAATAATAAAAATATGTTTATTATTTAAGAATATTAAGATAGATGTGTCAAGTTATAATCAATGTAGTGGGTTTCATCTCAATTTACATTCCAATGAGGCTTATTTATTGTTATACACCAATTCACTTTTTTATGGTGTACATACTTCCCCTTGTCATGTTATATCATAAATATCCATTTTTTCATGATATTATAAGTTTTATATTTTATTATTACTTCATGGAGATTATCAATCAAATGTTTTAATGTAGCATGGAACTCATTGGATGTTTAACGATTATTTTCCTCAAGAATAATTTAATAATATTTAAATGGAATTTCCATACACCAACATCGAAGAAAATTATTGTTAATTATCCCCTTGTAAGGAATTATTGATAAGTATGTATTATTTATTCATTATGGATATTTTATAATAAGGCATATTTTTTTATTTATATTTATTTTTTGACATGAGGAATGATTTGGACTAGAAATGATAGGTGGGAATAGAAAATTTTACAACCCCTGGATGCATCTATAGGTTATCATGGGACACATAAGTTGGCTAAATGAAACTAATTTAAAACAACATATGACTAGTCTTGACGATATATGTTTTCATGTGCCTCAGAAATGATATCCAATAAAGAAGCACTCCCCTCTTTTAGACTTAGTTATTATTTATCCACCAAATTTTTCATTGATATATCTCTGAAAACAATTAATTCACATTTAATTTATTAAATGGAAAATATTTTAGTTTATTACCTTTAGATATTTATTATTCCTTATTAGGTAATTTTAATTGAAATTTAAACAAGTTATTGATCTTTTTATTTTGTTTTCTTTTCATAGATTCACCATTGCTTCTGCATTACTAACCATTACTGAGAATTTGAGAACAAATATATTAGGTTTCCTTTCCAAATTTTATGAATTGGAAACCCTTGAAGGAGTTTCAAGGATTCTGTTTATTTAATTTTATTATGTATCATGTGTATAATTTTTATTTCTTAATATATTATTTGTATCAAGTATGTTATCTGTCATTAGAAAACTGAAAAATTGATCAGTCCTGTGAGATTTGATTCCTTGAAATCATATCAATGTAATAAAATGATGCACCAGCTCTTGGATATTGGGGTTGGGGTTTTATAATTGGTATCAAATTAAATTTAGTAGAAACCATGGAAAATAGATTTATAAATCTTATATTAGGAAGCACTACCCTATGATATAAATTGATCATATGTATATAAGAACATCAATGATTTTTTAAGGTAGGGATTATGTGGGTATTCCTTTAAATACATCCATTATTGGATAATACAAGTGGATGTGGTTTTAGAATAGATTTACCTTGGGCTAACAACTCTGAAAAGGTGTATCAAGCCTCCCTTAGCATAACCAGGTATATGAAAAATTCCTTACTGTGTAGCTAGTTTGACATTCTTGTGTGATACAATTTAGATAATTATAATATTCATTACAAACCAATATGAAAGATTTATAAGCTATGATATCTTCAAAGAAGACATTTTATGATTATGAGATTATATATTAATAACTTAATCAATTTATTTTATGTGTTACACCATTCTTACAAATATATAAATTTCATAATTTTATTGAGTAATACAATATATGCCACTACATATAAATGATGATTATAAAGAAGAATGATATAAATACTCATGTAAAATGTAGAAGTTTCCATAATAAAATCTGATATACTAGGTATTGGATCATAGGAGGTTATGGACATATTAGGGAATCTTATTCATGTTATAACAAATAACTATTCCCAGATGGAGAAACCTGTTTTATAATGAGATTCGTTGATTTTGGATCACATTATGTGAATGAGGACCCTATCATTTAGTGGGATTACTAACCCAATGGAAGTGGTGAAATAGATTAAGTCATCAGAGAAGATATTAAAGTAATTGGTATGTGGTGAAAATGAAAAGGATACATTATATATGTAGTGTGTCAATGGAGAAGTCGATCAATGGTTATTGTTGATTAATAATACTAGGGAGGGTCAGGAAATAAAACTCTTGGTTTGTAAATATTTAATGAAAAAATTATTAGAAAAATATTTCCCTCATGAAAGAGAAAGAGATATGAAAATAATATTGATTAGTTTAAAGATAAATTTCAATGAAAGTGTTGCAGTTTATAAAGATACATTTGCAAGGACACCATGGTATGTGAAGTATTTCATATGAATCATGGAAAAAATATTGATCATTTAATTAAATTACTTAATATATGTATTTTATGGGTGTTGATGTATCAAAATATTTCTTCATACAATGAAATAATTTAATGTGTTATAAATATATAGAAATAATTCTCCGAAACTTATGAATTCAAAGGAACTAAAGCAAAGAAGTTAACGGAGGATAAAATCCCAAATTAATGGATGAAGGGAAGCATGGATTTTCCCACATGTGATTTCTATGGAAGGAATCACCCTAATAATTACTTTAATAGATATTGAACTCTCTTAGGTTTGAAGAAAAGTTTAACTAGGAAATAAAATGCAATGCGAGTATTGGAAACATTGTTATTTAGTGTTGCAACTACAAGGATATGGGGAACTATTAAAACAAATACCCCAAGCTTTAGTGGAATATAACTCTGATGAAACTAACTGAGCATGGTCAAGAATATGTCATTGACACAACCTAAGTGAAATTATTAATGTATTTATATATTTAGACATATGAAAAATGTTTTAAAATAATTATATTGATGATGTTCTCATCATATAATATATATAAGAATTGTACAACATACTTTTTCAGTAAATATTATATATCATATGTTGAGTGGTACCAAGAAAAGTGATTCAGTAGAAAGTTAAACCTTTTTAAATATACCTGGTTGAGGGAAATATAATCACTGATATGATCCTCACGAAGAGATAACAACATTGGAAAAAGAGATGATTGATTTTGTTAATGTAAATTGGAGACTAGTAACAACAATGGAAATGATTTTAAGGTATTGGATACAAATAATTTTTATATTTTTAACATTTAGTAATTGAAATATGATAACATTTGGATGTGGTTTTAGAGTTTAATGTAATACTTCACTATATGAGGCAACCTGTGCTAAAATATGAAGTATAAATAGTTCAATGTTTAATCAATTTAAATTATAATGATTATAGAAATGTATATTTAATCATATACATAGATATTGAAATAATCTTTCAACACTAGGAAAAGGGTATTGAAAACAAAATTTGGTATTATTATCATCACTTTTGATGATATTAATGGATTTTATTTAATCCTCTAGTTTGTTGTTTTACAGTCAAAAATATGAAGCTAATCATGTTCTCTACTACTCTCCATTATAACATTATAATTATATTTCATTTATATTCCCAAATTGTCACAAAAGTAATAACATTCAAATATTTTTTGGTGAACTTCAAATTTTATTTTCTATCTTATTAATAATATGATTTGTTGAACCTATTTATGGTGTTGGTTTATCAACAACTATATTTTCAATTATCAATTCCTCAATTAGTGAGATAATGTTTGAATGGAAAAGATGAAATTTTTTGAAGATGGTTAGAATGTGACACCCCACAATAATAAAATATTTTAAATTTAGAATAAATTTATTTTTCCCCTACTTTATTTATACAAAACATCATAGTAATGTTTTACTACACACAACATTAAGTTTTGTTATGTTACATGAAATACCTAGTTTTAAAACCATTTAATGGAGAACCTATTTAAAAAATAAATTTTCACACTTTTATAAATTTTTTTTTTTAAAAATAAACGACATTTTATTATGCTGAATGTCAAAATTATCTTAGGGTGAATTCTTGGCATTTTTTGAGAATTTCAATTTTTTGGATGAATATTGAAAATACTGCATTTTGTTTAAAGACTTCCTTTTCATTTAAATTATTTGTAATTTTAAATAATATTTCAATTTAATTTTGTTTTAGGATATATAAATTTTACATATATTAATCTAATTTATACCATTTTTAGCATTTTTATATTTAATTTATCCATAAATACGTATTGATATTTTGAACATTTTTATTTTAAAACCCCTATTACTCGACACGTCTTTGGGATTGTCTTTAAATTTAATTTATACTCTTAATTGAATTGAATATTTAAACATATAGAATCTTGGTTATAATTTTTATGATATTTTTAGTGTATTAAGGTACGATTAGTTTTTGACCAAAAGTATTTGTTAAAGTAATTTTTTTTGCAGCGATTAATGTAAATTAAGATTAATAAAGGTCTAATCCATAAACATAAGGTCAAAATGAGATAGAATTTTTCACAAAGACCATTGGGTGAAAAACGTTAGACCATATACCCACTAGGTTTTAAATTTATGACTTATTGGGACAAATGTTCATGAATGTTGCCTATTTGATAAGTTTTTGTATGGACAAGGACAAAAAGGGAACCTTCTTTACCATTAATATTTATAAAAAACTGAGATATGGAAAACCGAAATAATCTAGGTTATTAACATTATTTTGAAATATAAGTCATTTATTTTTATCAAACACATTTTTAATAAATTTTTAGATATAAATTAGTTACGTTAAACACTGAACAAATGTTAACACAAGTGTTATGTAGACAATTATCAAATAAAATAAATGTTTCTAAAATTATTAAAAACAATGTAAATTTAATAAATAATTGTGTGCTATTATTTATGAGAGTAAAAAAATTATTTTATAAATATTTTTATTTAAGAGATTTGAATTAAAACAATATTTTTGATATCATTTGAAATAATATTATATAAATAATGTGCGAATTAGAATTATTTTTTTACACAAAATGATATTTTATTGAATGATTTCAAATTAATAAAATTCCAAACATATTACTTAGTGCATTTTAGTGTTAATTAATATCAAATATGGTCCATTTATGGAAAAATTTGTCTTTTATAATTAAAATATGTCCCATATATAGTAAAAACATTTCTTAATGGTTCGGGTTAATGTAGGGATTTTTTACGTTGCATGTACTTTTCTTAAATTAATTTCAAACACCCATGGGAACATTATTTTGTAAATTAAATATCAATTTTATATTTATGTTGGTAAATATTTTCTAATAAATACCAGTTAAATCTATTCTTAATGATTAAATTACATATGTTATAAAACTAGTAACTTTAACAAAAGCCAAAAATGATAAAATTGTGGAAACATAGAAGTTAGGGAACCAAATTATACAAATGCACTTTTTTTCTGTATTGGAGGTTTTTTTGACCTTAAATCCCATTTAATAATTTATTTTTCCATTTTATAGTCATAATAGATATGGGAGTCCTCCCAATAGTTTATACATTTTGTTAATTACAATAATGACACTCCCCATGCACTATAAGATGGCATTCAATCTTCCACTTCTGCACACCTCAAAAGACACATTGGCTCAAACAAAATATCTCCAAATAGATCATAATCATCCATAAAGTCATCGTAAAATGCACCCCTTATTTTGAAATCTATCCAATAAATAGATTTCATGAAAAACAAAAGGAGTTACCCAAATAAGAGGCACCATAATTCTTCATGCTCTTTTTATTTTCATTCTCCACCCACTCAAATATTCTTATTACATTAATATATAATAACAGAAGTATAATAAATATACATAGATGTTTTTATTATAATAATTAAACCTAATCTTACACACCCTTCCACATAATGGGCAACAAACATAGCACTTATGTGTATAGTGAACTACGACCACAAGTAACAATGATTGTTTGATTTTTCAGTCCAAACTTTCATTGCTGGGAATTATTATGGTAATGCTGTTAATATATTATATATACGATACTTACTATTTATGTTTTCAACTTTAATTATTTTGAAACACATAATGTCACGACCCGTTCCACGGGGCCCATGCCGTGACTACCCGAAACCCGCCTTCCATAGGTCAGGGGCTGGCGACAAGCACTAAAAGGAGTATTCCCTAAAAATGAGAAGTAATTGAATTTATAACCTATAACTCACACATTTAAGCAAAATGCAGGATAAAAACACAAATTGAAACTATATAGTAAACCTTGTGTGTATAGAATTAAAAAGGGGGCCAGAATACAAGCCCAACTGTAAAGATCAAGTAAGCTCAAAGTGAAAGTAAAATTCTAAATAGCTCCAGTGAACACCCGCCAAGGATCCGAACTGAAGGGTAGGTATGACTCTCGATTGGTCATCATTACGGTATGCCTCATCTAATTTCCACATTCGTGCTACCTCCAGTCCTGGTACCCTTGTCCTCCGCCAGTGCTGTTTGTTGTCTACACCAAACACAACAAGGTGCGGGAGTAGCCCGTGCATGGGTGAGTTTAATGAAACTCAATAGGGACCCCGAGACCCTCAAAGGTCTCAAAAAATACACAAATAGTAAACCAAAAAGCATGAAAAAAACTAACAAACCTATTTAGGTATATTCCGATACATATACCTAAGTTAACAAGTATACCCATCTTATACATGGGGAAAACACCCGACACAACTCTTTTAGAAAAGAGATCAAATATTCCACATAGGAAATATTTCTTTAAGAGACACACCCCAAAGGTAAGCAAAACAAAGGAAAATCCATACATAGGTATATCTCAAAAGTATCACACAAATGTATGTCCCACAAAGGTAACTCCACACAGAAAAATACCATAAAGGTATCACCACAAATGTATATACCACAAAGGTAACACCACACAGAAGAAAACCACAAAGGTATGACTCATCTCACACCAGGTATAACTTTGGTACAATAGTAAATATGATTAGATGTAACTACTAGATCATCTTACTCTATTAAGAGGCAGACCCACGTAGGATCCTAAATCATCAGACCCACGTAGGATCCTAGTATAGCAGAACCAAATAGGATCTAAGAGTAATACCACATGTATTCATAGAGTAGATCCATGTGGGACACTAGAACATAGACCCACATAGGATCCCAAAGCACAGACCCACGTAGGATCCCTTTCTCATATTAAAGCCAACCATAGGGTTCCCGCACTAAGCTCACATGATTCAGGGAGGGTCCCCTCCTCAAGCCATAGGTCAATACTCAAACGGCCACGAAGTCTCAGGAAGATGTATCCCAAAGGACCTCCATGTAAAAGGGGTCTCAACGCAATAGATGATGCGTCAATCGAATGCTCGGTTTTTAAGCCATTAGGCTATTTATACCGAGGGACCGGTTTTATTCAGGGTTGATCCAACCCGCATATACCCCAACATTATCCAAAACTCAAGTGGGGTATACCAAAAGGACCTCCTCGATCCAAGGTTTTTCCCACTGCAAACGGTTCGTCTAATGAAAAATAGTAGCTCATGTTATAGCCGAAAGGTTGGAAAGGGGTCGATGCTGGTCCGGGTCCGATCTGACCTAGTGGGACCATCCCGACCTGACCTAGCCTGAGCAGACCCGACAAGCGGGGCCCATCCCAGCCAGCTAGCCCAGCCCAGCCCACCGGGTGCACTGGACCGTGGCTGGGTGGCCCC
The DNA here is from genome assembly GCA_963277665.1 of Viscum album. Lineage (NCBI taxonomy): Eukaryota > Viridiplantae > Streptophyta > Magnoliopsida > Santalales > Viscaceae > Viscum > Viscum album. The sequence goes on from OY728127.1 coordinate 794,200,761, forward strand.
GTGGTGGGGTCTATCATAGCCGCCACCCATAGGGGAGGTTCCCCATGAGTACCCCGAATGGCCCAGCCGTTCGGGTTTGTTGGTCGACCGGCTGGCGCCACGTGGAGCCGAAAGTTGGCACAAGGGACCCGGGGTCCCGCTCGGCTCCCCGACTGGACAGATGTCTAGCCCTCCTCTACGGCATAGTCACGCGCCACGCTCCCACCAGCAGCCGGCAGTAGGACGACCGCCCTCTCATCGACACCTTGGCCTCTTTCCGCAGCTCCTGCACATCCGGTGGCGCGATCGTGCGCCGCCGCCCCCTTTGTGCAACCAGCTGTGCGCTGGTCGCCGCAATTTCTCCGCCATGTCCGATGGGCTGTGGCCCTTCCCCAGTGATGCGGTTGCGTAGCTGCCGCTCTAGATCCATACTGGTTCCAGTCCCCGGCACCGGTCGTTGTCCTCCTCCATCATGAAGAATGCGTCAACAAGGATGAGGCAGAGGGATCGGGCCATGTTTGTTTGGCCTGAACCCTCCGCGTAATATTGGTAGCACTCAACTCATGGGAAAAGTTTTAACATACAAGAAATTAATTAAAAATAATAAAAAATACCCCTACCATTTTGTTTGTTGTGGATGTCTTGAGGTAGAAGATGAAGTCAATGAAGGGGATGGTAACGTTGGTGTTCGTCACTCCCACAAGAGGCTTCTAATCTGTGCTCAAGAATCTTCCTTGTTCTTCAATTTTGGGGGATTCTAATTATTGGAGAGGTGTGCTTCATTGGAGAGAATGATACTCCAAAAGCTCTCCCCTAAACTCATCTCCTTTTCAACCCAAATTCCCCAATAAGAAAAGATAATCAAACTTAATGTGTTAAGTTTATCAATTAAACAATTAAAAGTTAGATCATTAATTAAGTTAATTAGGAATGATTAAATTGAGAGTTTAACGGTTTCCCCACATTAATAGGTGTTTGGGTAGTCCCCACCACCATGAATTCAAAAAGAGAGGTTTCAAAAAGAAAAATAAAATGTTAATTATTCTATTTTTCTTCTTCCACAAAAAACTGAAAAACTAACTTCCATGCTTGACCTACTACAGTTGAGGTAAAGGTATCTTTATGAGAATATCGGTGATTCGAGTTCAACGGTGCCCTCTGATTTCAATTCCAACTACTGGTTCAAAATTTACAGAAACCCACTTGCATGTTTACTGAATGTACTTACAAAAAGTTTATAAATTCATTCCAGGAACATTGGGCCTCGTAATCACGCGCCGTCAATTTTCGCGGACTTGTAACACTCCCATATAATAAAGAAAATTTACATGGGAAAATCCGGGTCTTTACAAATAACTTTATATTTTACATTTTTTGTAAAGATGAAAACATCATTAGTGGAAGTGTGTACTACCACCTCCTCAAAGTGATGTGACTCATTTATGATATACATTGAATGTATAAAAGATGGTTTTAACTAAAAATATGAGACATAAATGAAATAATTATAATTATAATAGAATAATTACCTTTTAATTAAATATAATATATCATTTTCTTTATTAACCATCTCACACAATAAAAAGTGATAAAGTCAGTCGTGGACGTGTAGACTACTGCCTCCTCAAAAAGATATGATTCCATTTACTTAACAAGAATTATGTATATAGGTATAAATGATTAAATAAAATATTATTTATTTTATAATGATCATTATATATTTATATAATTTAATCAACCTTCATTCCATAATGATCATTGAAATATGGGAACATTACTCATGTGTACGTACAACCTACCATCTCCATGATTATGAAGTAGGTTCATCTTCCATACCCATCATTCTTGGTAGGTTTAAAATTTATAATTTATGTATAAATATGATAACTATTTAATTATTATTATTATTTATGAGTTTATATAATCCCAACATTGACCACAATAGACCTATCAAAGTCATTTATTACACATAAACTAAATATGGTGAAAATAACTAAAGTAAACATAAATGTTTATTTAGTAATTTAAAACATTATAATTATAAATTAAATGTAAGGATAAACATGAAAAAGTTTATTAAAAAAGTCAATAATTAACAAAGTTATATTACATAGGATTATAATGACAAATGTGACATTTTGGACTCAATGTAATGGATTTGGTCTCGATTTTACTTCTACTAAGAATTATTTGTTGTTATGTACCTATTCACTTTTAAGTAGTGTATATACTTCCCATTGACAGGATATATCATTAATATCATTATACTATTGATATTGTTTTTTTATTTAATGTTATTCATTCATGGGTATTATGATTCAAATATAATGACGTGGTTTGGGACACTATGGAAAGTTTAATGATCATTTTCCTCAATAATATTTTAATATTAATTTAATATAATTTTCATCTGTAAAATAAAAAATCCTATTGTTACTTATCCACCACTGAGGAATTATTTTTATGTCCATTTTATTTATTCAATATGGATATTTATTGATAAGTTATATTTTTTATTATTTATCTCGATTATTCAATTTGAGAAATGAGTTAGATACGGAATGATAGGGTTGAATAGACTTTATATAGCCCCTCGATGGATTGACAGGATCACCTGAGACAAATAAGTTGGCCTAACCCCAATTTTTTAAACCATCATGTAAATGTTAGTGATGATATATTTTTTCATACACCTCAATTATGACATCCAATATTAAATCATTTCCCCCATTTAGACTCAGTTATTATTTATCCATGATATTTTCATCAAAATATCAATGTATTCATTTAATTATAAGTTTATTAATTAAATGACAAGTTTTTATGTTTCATTTATTTCAATACATTTTATTTTTTATCTAGTTATTTGAATTGAATTTGTTATCAGTTGTTTACCTTTATATGATGATTTATTCTCATTAAATAATTATTTCATCCAACTTACATACCCTTAATGATCATTTGAGACCACACTTATTATATTTCATATAACATATTTGTGAATAGAAATCCTTTGAATGAAATTCAAGAAAGCTTTTTATTTCATTTTATAATGTGTCATGTTTGTATTTTTAATTTGTAAATGTATTATGTGTATCATGTATGTGACATGGATTTCTAAAACATATAAAAATATTAGTCCACCATGATTTTATTCCCTGTAATAATTATAATGCAATAAAATAATGCACCATATATGGGATTTTGTGGTTGAGGAATTACCAAATCACAGTATTGTAATTAGATTTTTCAATTTCTCAACATCAACTCTATTAAAATGTACACATTGAGAATCAAAACTAAAAATCCCCAATAAATACAATTAATTTGATATAAATCTTATAGAAATATATATTGAATTTATAACATTATCATTTATATAAAAATATGAACTCTATAAAACTGATATCAAATCTATGAGGCTCTATGTAGAATTCATGACATTATAAAATTCCGCAAAACCACTCTAGGAAGACATTGTTAACTCAATTAGATCAACTCTACATAATTAGTGGGACTCCATGATGTTCTAGGAAGAGTTAATTTTTTTACAGGTTTCCAAATTAATCATAAATCTATTATGTTATATGTCTTTACACTATGAGGTGTGTAGGTTTCAATACAAATAAATATTCAGATGTTTCTTACAGAAATTCCAGATTACTTGAATCTATCTTTGAGTCCTTTAAACTAATTATAGTACACTTCCAAACACTTCCAAAACAATTATAAAACTAATCAATACATTTCACATTAAGTGATATATAAAAAATAAAAAATAATCAACAATTACAAGGGTAATTCAACTTAATAATTATGGAATTGATTACATATAAATTATTGTTATGATTTAACAATAATTTATTCATATACATTATTTCATTTTTCCATGTTTCAATTGATTTGAATCCAAATATAGACTAAAGTAACATATTTCCATCATTATCATAAAAAGAGTTAAAAAACATAAGTAACAGTAATATATGGAAATAATTTTGCAATATGTTAATACTTATGTAGTTTTAAAGGTAATACTAAAAAAAATTAATTATTGATTAATTTCATAAAATTTCAAAACAAACATGAACATGAGAGTAATGTAGATTGTATTTACTAATAAAAATATATATACTTTGACTTGAAAATGAAAAATAGGAACTCATTTGGTCTTATGGAAACTATTATCATAGATATTTTGTAGATGATGAAATATTCAATATGGAATGATGTTCATTACCATTATAAAAAAGTAACCATGGGAAAAATAGAAATTTAACATTTGGATAACTATATAATAATTTAATAACTATTAAAAAATTGATAACGGATATATATAACCAATATTAATTGAAATAAAATTAAATATTGTTTTGAAACAGTAAATTATAAAATAATAATTAATTATACCAAGTGTTACATCTCATTTGAGAAAGCTTGGAGTAATGGTAGTGGGGATAATTAATCCCTTGTCATTTTATTTGTTATTTTACCTTTACAACCATGTATTATATAATTTATTTATTTAATGTTAGATAAATATCCAATACCCTTCAATTTATTTTAAAACAATCTTTCATTCCCCCTTTATTGTATTGATGTTTACCAATAAATATATAATGTGAATAAAACTCTTTATGAATGTACTTTAAATATATTATATTTAAGAATGTACATTAATATGGAAAGGTAATATATTGAATCATATGCCATATATTTAACAAACTGAGAAAGAAATATATCCATATAATTGTGGAATGAAAAATCTAATGGATAAATAATAACTAGATTACATTTAGAGGACATTATTAATTATTAGACTTCATGTCTGGGGCACATGAAAACCCATACCGTCAAAACATTTCACATTATATATTTAAAGGGAATTATTAACTAGAAATGCTACTAGGACATCCAAAGTAATGTAAGGTATTATTTTATGCCTAATATTTCTAATTACAGGAGTGGGGTAGTTCTAGTTTATTCATGCCTTTAGGGCCTATAGGGTCATGTACTATCCCTTATACTATAAGTAGTATGTGTCATTAAAGGGATCCCTCTTAACCCAATATAAAAATGGGGATATCAAAATTAAATAAAAAAATCATCCGGCCTTCGTGCTATTAGAATTATATTTTAAATAATTCTATACTACTAAATTGTTATAAAGAGGATTATGAATATACTATTAGAAGTACCGTCAAAAAATGAATAATAAAACCTATTAATGAGAAATATTATTCCTATCGGTAGGATAAAATTTCATTAGTTAATACATTTCAGTTGTATAGTAATATGTTAATATAATTATATATTTTTTTTACTTCCTTTCATAATATCGTATTATAGAGTTTTCAATTTAAATCATTCCTAGCACTATGATTTTATAAAATAGACCTTATATATTTTTCACAATTGAATAGATTCATTAAATTAAAAACCAAAAGTAAATTTAGAAAAGGTTTTTTTATTCCCATGCACATCATTAAGTAGTTCATTTTTCTATTTTTAAAAAATATTGATTTTTTAATACATCTTTGCATTGATTACCATGATTTCTACAATATGAAATTACTGAAAAATTAGCATCTCACCTTATGGATGACTTATTTAATAAACTTCATAGAGGCCAATAATTATCAATGTCAAACCTTTAATTATAGTATCATCAATTAAGTGTGAAAAGGGAATATATACACACGAAACCCTACTATTTAATATATGGTGACTATGAATTCATATTAATCCCTTTTAGATAAAAAAATTCATTAATAAAATTGTTGAATTTATTGAATTCTATCTTTATTTATTACAATGATAAATTTTTAATAGTGATTATAGATGATTTTATCACATAATACTAGAAAATTTTAGAACATGATGAGAAAATATTGACTATTATCAACACCATAAGAATGAAGATATTATTTTTGTTAAAATATTATGTGTGACAAGGTTATTTAATAACAATATAGGTTATATCTATAGATCCAATAAAAATAATGGTAGTTAAATAATCAACTAGAAAAGCTACTATGATATATATTAATTTTTTAATGGATATAATCGATATTAGAATAGCATAATATAAAAATTTTCAGGGTTTACTGATACAAAAAACAATTTAATTAAAATTGAATAAATTTTATCTTGGTAAATTATTTTGTCTTCAACATCAGGGACCTTACTAGTAAGGTTCTAACCTATTAAACAAGTCAAATAGAAAAGCGATTTATTTTTTAAATTTCTATTCAAAGAAGGTATTGGTTTATATTATCCGGTAAAATGATAATGTGTTAGCTTATGCCTTATTTATATTAATGATCCACCTTATAAATTACCTGGAATATCATATAGAGTTAGCACTATAAGTATTTTCATTAATGGCATGGATGTGTTATATATAATACGTTATGTGAGATATGTATATCAATAAAACAAAAAACATATACTATCATAGTTGGATTTAAATAGGATATAATGGTTATTGTTGTAGATGATCAAGGAATATGAATACTCAATATATAACTATACTATAAACGAAAACAATGTTATTAATGCTCATAGAGGAAATTCGGATACTACTTTTACAATAATAAGGCTTAAAAAGATAAAATAATCTCATATATCAAATTTAATAATAATAAAAAAAATTATAAATGATGTATGTTCTATCTTTCGCACGAGGTTTCTTATCCATCCATACATAAAATCGAAAAAGTGGAATGAAAAGATTACATGGTGGTAAAAAATATGATGGGAATAATTCCAGAGTTCAAACATAAAACTAAATTATTTATATTATATGGAATAAAAATACGTATTCAATCCATTTCATAATAAAATAAGCAGTTTTTTGGATGATGCACAGAACTGAGTTAAAATTATTCTCTTGAGAAGCAAAAAAATTTAAATTTATTTATGAGAGAACATATAGTGAGATTACATGAAGAGGGTTACTATACACTACACATTAAGATAGGTATACTACAACGATCTTATAAACGAGTATCATATTCCAAAAAACAAAATTACAAACTACACATACATACATATAAATTTGATAACATAAAAATTAATTTAATGATAGGTCTCTATAAGTCTGTTAAAGTCAACAATTAAATTTCAGTTGTGTTCAAAATACTAATAATGTATTCTTATATCATCTTTATTACAAATGATATCTTACTCAATTAACATTTTCTAGATATACATAATATATATTTTAAGGCTACTTTTAGTTCATCATTTAATTATATCTGATAAAATTGATGTTTTAACTGAATGATTTATAGAAGTCTTTAGAAAAAATTTATTAAATAAATATACATTATAATTACTTATTATCCATAAAATAATAGTAAAAAGATATATATTTAAACTTTAAAAGTTCATTCGCAATGGATTTTAAAGGTCAATAAGATGAATGTATTATGATATTTAATTTATTATATAATAATTGCTTTAAATAATGTATATGGATAGAAAAATATGAAACTTTATATTAAAAGAGATGTTGTAAATTGAACTACTAGGGTCAAGATGGAGAGTGAATGTTGTTAGTACTAAAACTCTATATGGAAATTAACTGAAGGATATAAAATATTTAGCAATATATTAATATAGTGTTAAATTGGAAGAGGTTTTATAGTGAAATAGTTGGAAAATTTTGTTTTGTTGTACTAAATAAAGGATATTTCATGAAATATCACTCTGGAATAGTGTTATGTGATATTTCATGAAATATCACTCTGGAAGAGTGTTATGTGATGTTAATATAGGTAGCAGAATGGATTGAGGAATTATTTATTAGTTACCAATAGTGACCATGATTGTTCATTAAGTGAGACACAATTGATTCTTATATTTTGAGATCCTCTTTAAAAAAAGTGGTAAAATGGATAATTTACCTAATATATGAACCTTTAAAAATATAATAATAACATCATTTATCTCATAAAGGGGTTTTTACCCTGGAGTAGAATTTTTCTAGAATTCGGGGAATATTGGATTTTAAGGAATATATAATATTTAATAAATAAATAATATGTATTATATGATAGTGAATGATGGTATATTTTTAATATAAGCTCATATATAAATATGTATGTCATTATTTTGTCCAAAATGAGGTGTTCTTACAATGTGATATGTCAATTTGGTTTTTGGGATTCAGACCTTAGATCGAGAAATGTCGAATGTTTTATGTTCTTACACGATTAACCTACATGTTTAATAAATTTATGGGACATCATCATACACCTATAGTCATTATTTTTCAGAAAAATGAATCCATGAGGAAGGGAATGTGATCAATAGTTATTCATTGAAAGAATGTTTGTAATCCATTGATCACTGGGGATGTATATTCCTTGAGAGGATGATATTACCATCAAGGTAAGGATTTTTATTTATTTCATTCCCCATTATTAAGGTTTATTGAATATTCCACCTATAATAAAATATAAATAAATTCATTATGGTTTTCACTTTTTATTTTAAATTATGAGAATAATAAGATTTAGTGGTCAAAAACAAGGGTGAAAAAAGAAATCAGGAGCTTGAATCAGAAAATGTTGATGTTTTTAAGTCATGTATAAGGGGTAAATATTATGGTTTTAGGAGATGTTTTGGTTTCACATGAAATTTTTATAGGAAAATCAATCAGGTATTTAATTGAAAATATATTTTCATTGAATATAATATAATAAAGAAATAATAAAATGAAAAATTCAAAAATTGAATAAAAAATATATAAAACTTCAAAAAATGAATATGCACATTATTAAAATGAAAAAATAAAAACATGGGTTGTTTTTTTTTACATAAAATTAATTCACCCTAATTATATTTTAATAAAAATATTACTAGTAGTGGGAAGAGGTTTAGTGAAAATATTATAAAATTTAGAATCAATATTAATAAATTCAAAAGATATTTCCCCTTACCTGATCCCTTTGAAAATGATCTCTTATATCAATATGCTTAGTCCAAAAGTGACTCAAAAGATTTCTTAAAATATTAATAGAACTTTTGTTATCATATAAAAGAGTATTATGACTAAAACTATGTTCAATATCTATAAGATTTTGTTTCACTTGTGACACTAGTGCACATCAATTTCCATCAGATATATACCAATGAAAATGGTACTGAAATTTCCTTCTTAAAAAAACATGAAACCGTGAAATATAATAAATAGTTACAGGTAACTAAAGTATTATTTCAATGTAACCTCTAAAATCATAATTAATAATCTTGATATGAGAATATACTAGAAACTAATGTTTTTAGAAAAAGATGATATAGATAAATAGTTCCTTTTAGAAATCTACAAATCATTTTAATAGTAGTTAGATGGGTTTACTCTATGTTTGATTGAAATATTTCATAATGGTAAATAGAAAACATGATTTCTAGTATACTAGAAGAATTATATAGTAAACAACAACAGAAATTATATATGAATTTTTTTCATCTAGTATTACATCATTATTCAAATCAAGTTTTATATTAGTACACATGGTAGTTTCATAAGTGTTATCGTTTACAATAGATAACATATTTAGAAAATAAATAACTTGTTTTATTTGGATTAGGTAATTTCCAAAATCCATTGAATAAATTTTAAATCCATGAATGAAATTAAAATCAATGATAAAACTCATTGTAAACTATATTTTTATTTTTTACTTTTGAAAAATCACTAAAATATTTGTACTAGATGAATCAAAAATAAACTCATCCACATAGATTGGAAAAAATAAAATATCAAAAAAACCAATTTTTATAAAATATTTTGGATCAAATAATCTTACTGAAAAATAATTTTTCAAATAAAAATAATACAACATTTCATACAAATATCTCAATTATTATTTAAATTCATAAAGAGAACTTGTAATTTTAAGAAAGGAATTTTGAAAGTGAGGGTTTTTAAACCTAGAGGTTGTTAAACATAAACACCCTCATTTAAATTACCTTTTAAATAGAATATTTGACATCAATATAGTGTAATTTAAAATTAATATGATATGAATATGACCAAAGGATTCTAATATCTCCATGACTAGGCATGGATGAAAATGTTTCCTTATATCATATTCCTTCATCCTGGTTGTACCCATTAGTTTCCATCCTAGAATTATTCTTAGTAATCTCACCTTGATGATCATACTTATTCCTAAAAACATATTTGGTTCATATATAAGTATAGTCTGAGGGAATATAAACAAATTACAATAATTCATTGCCCTTAAATATGGTTCATTAAACTATTATAGTTATAATCCAACTCTCATTCTCTAAATAATATTCTATATTCTTCAGTTTAAACTATGATTGGAAGGAAGATAAATAAACATGGTTCCCTACATTCCTTCTAGTCCTAAATTTATTACATTGGTATACTATAATATTCTCTAAAGGATGATATTTTATGTTTATCTTCTATATAGGTAACACACATTCAAGTTCCACAATTTTATGTTCATCAACATGTGAATAATTCTATTCAGATTATAAGTTACATTTAAAAACATCTTTAGATGGGTCAATCCTTATGTTATAAAAAAGAATCAATAAAATCAATTCATTTAATTTTTCCCAATAAAATGGATCACTTTCCTAAAACATCACCTGAAGAGATTTATCAAACATACATAACATTTTCTTAATTACTATATAAGTATCAGAAATTGTTGAATACAAGAGAATGATTCCACCATCATCCATTGTGTCAAAAACACTGTGGATTTCCATAGTGTTAATGATATGAACTATGTAACCAAAAAATTAAGGAATCCAACTTTTGGATTTTTTGTTATTCCATAATTAGTAACCTGTATTGCTTAATAAAAGGATTAATTTAAATAGTGTTCATCATTTGGATATATATTAACAAGTTCATCAAAACATATGTAGGTAAAATATATTTATTCAATATTGTTCATTCCATTGCTCAAATAGTATTAATTCATCATTATACAATTCAATTATATTGAGGTATTCTTGAAGAAAAAAATGTACTTTAAATACCAAATATTGTGTAAAAAGAATTAAATTCTTGATTCTCTAACTACCCTCTTTGATCACTTCTCTGTGAAATTATTTTCAAATAGTGATCATTCTGAAAAACCATTCAAAAACTAACAAAAAAATAAAATTATACAATTTTAACTTTTAAAAATTAATCCCTAATCAATATATAAAAACTATGAAAAACAAATTAAAATAATCTTATATGAAAACATTAAACTTTATAGGGACCAAAAACATCCATGTGGGTGAGTGATTATGGTTTGGATGTTGTAACCTTGAAAATTCATTTCAAAGATGATTTATATTTATTTCCTATTTGTCATGAATCAAAATGTTTATTTATATTAAACAACAGAATGGAACGATCTAAAACTAGATGATTATTTGGAAACTCAGATAAGGAAAATATATGGTAATGTCCATATCTCCTATTCCAAATCAGTGATTCACTTATTTCAGAACATAAACTATTCACATACTATTTACAAAGAGAGCTAAGGTCCAATTTATAAACATTTTTTGTTCATGGTGCTCTAAACTAAAATAGTTTATCTTTAAATAAATAAAATGTATTGATAAAAAAATATACCAAAATTCCATCTTCACATTGTTTAGGGATACGTATCTGATTAACTTTTAACCCAATAGAAAATAGAACATTATTGGCCATTACTTATTTTGTATCTATAACTGACCTAACAATAATTATATTTCCATTAGAATTGTCCTAATAGTGGGCCAATCCACCATATACTAGTTTGGAAACATAAAACCATAGACCCATTTTCCTTCATTAGGAACTACCCACATACACTTTTTCTCTTATTTCTCTTTTGATATTTACCTATAAATATATCAACAGAAAACAATTTCTTGTCATGCCAATGATCATGGGTCCTATATTATTATTGAGTAACGATCTAGGAAACCAAGATGGTTTATCCTCATGAGCATCAACTTACGATAAATATATTAAAAGATACTAATTTTTAACACTACTAATCTATAGAGTTTTTAGTCAACAATTATTTTCATAGTGTCCCTTAAAGACACAAAGAAAGTATGCATCTTTAGAAATTTTTTGATTATTTTAACTATGATCAAAATTGTTTTTATACGTTTTCATTATTTCAACATTACTAAAAATAAAAAATCATTATTTTTTAACATTATTTCTAAGAATAATATTTATATAGAATCCCCATTAGTAAAAATTTTATCATCACTTTTATAAGAATATACTTCTCCATGAAACTCCTTAATTTTATTTTCATGCATAGTACATCTTGAAGTAGTTGTGATTAATTTTTCTTTTAATTCATGGATTAGTTATAACATTGATACTTTTTTAAAATAATATAGAATTATAAATATTATTTAAGGATTTATGCCTTTCAATTAGGGATTTATATTTTCCATTAATCATGAATGAGTATGTAACTCAATTATCATTTGAGTATATTTCAAAATCATAGGAAAAGAAATAAATGGATTTTACCTATTCTTCCATATCTATAAAGGACATTCTTTCGTTCATATTAAAATTATCCTATTCTAAATAAAAACATAGGGTGATAATAGAGTATTCAGAAAAACTCCACATAGATTACATAACATTATTTCCATTGAGATCATAATGTTTTCTCATTTGGAGATTCTTCTCATTGTTATCCAATTTTCCAACCAATTTCAGACATGGAAACCCATGTTTGATGGTATCCATTTTTTTTTATTTATAACATCTGTACAATTTTTTCCTATAGACATTATTCTTGGAATCATTTAGAAACTTTTTTAATCATATCTCACTTTTATAGAAATTATTAAATATTCTTTTCTTAATGAAACAATTCATCACTACATTTTAACAACATAAGTTATTCGAGCTTATAATATCCTCATTAAACATAGGTTTCACTTATAGAATAGAATCTTTGATAGTTTTATTCTCTATTTTTTTCATAATTTTATCTGTGTCCTTGTATTACATTTCTTCCTTATACATATTTTTTATGCTAATGAATTCCTCAACATTAACATTATGATATGAGTTGATTGTCTGATTGCAGCAGATATTCCATTCAAATTAATGGGTAAAACAAAGTACATTCAATGCCAGATGATTTTTCAGAATTGTATTTCCAATGTCATAATCACTATTGACTATTTCATTAAATCTTCCATTCAATTGGATATTACTCTCACCATCATGTATCTTTAATATATAAAATTTTAATTTTTTAGTGATGTAACTCAACTGGATGATGTTATTAGTTCCTCCAATAGAAAGTAAAACTCCATATATAATCTCATATGTAGATGGGAGATGAGATACCTGATTGAATTTATTAGGTCCAGGTATACAAATAATTAAACTCTTAGATCATGAATTTAAATCATACTGAACATCCTCAGTAGCATCCCCTTTTTCTTGATCTTATTTGGGGATCTCAAATAGAATAAGAACCTTCATATAATATTTAAAACCAATATTAATCAAATATAAATCCCTAATGGGTTTTAAACATCGATAAATTTTTACATTTAAATATAGATTTGTTATCATCGACACACCTTCTTTATGATATTCCAGGTAAATCTTTATTTTTGAGGATATTTTTACTCATTCATGACATATCTTAAAACGATTATTCAATGATAACTCATTTGTTACAAATTGTTAGCTGGAATAAACATGAATATAGAATAGGGGTGAATTTTACACTTTTAAAAACATTTGGAAATGTTAAAAATGGGTCCCATTTTCAACTTCGAAAGCGTTACAATAATATTTTCTTGAAATAGATTATAAAATGAATTAATAATGAAATGAAGACATCAATATTTTCATTGGTTCGAGTAATAAATATATCATATTCCACTCTAATAATGATCACTCAGGGAATATAGTTATTTTCACTATACATTTCCTCTTATATGAGGACCTATACAATTTAGTACATGTTTTTTGACCCCTTACAACAATGATTTTAAATATTCACAATGTTACTTAATATTTAACCTCAAAAAAATATATTAATACATAATGATATCTATCCACCATGAATGAGTTCAAATAGTCCACACTTCAAGAATTTATAAGAGATGTAAAATGTGAAAAAATAGTTCATCTCATTGCTTACACAACAACTAAAAAAATAAGAGATATTTATAGGATTATATGAAATAAGTCACAGTACAGTCCTTCTAAATAAATTCTTGTTTGATATAAGAAATTTAAAAAAATCTTATAAATAGAAAAAATAACTTCTCAGTTGTATAATAAGACTCAAAACATCATTTTACATCATGTATATCTCCAATGTGTAATATTGAGAATGAAAATTGGTGAACTTTGGAAGATGAAGACTATACATAAAAACATTGTATAAGAAACCACTGTCTTAAATATTACTAATGTACATCCAAAATTCAGTAGAATATAAAATAAATATTTGAACAAATATATTCTTAAAATATGCTTAATGAAACACCGGTAGTAAAAAAATTATGTTGTTTATGATCATTAAAATCAATGAGAAATTACTGAATTATTTTATCAATATTTTTATACAAAAATATAATATCAATATTTGAAATCTCACCAAGATATCCATATAAATAATGAATCCCCATATATAATATTATAAGGAGGTTATTAACTATTTAATGAGAAAAATACTAATGAAAATATCTATGAATTAATATCAAAATCCAATAGTGTATTGAAAGAGGTTCATTTTCATAATCCATCTCCCCACTCACCATGATAAATAGAAAAGTGAGATCATAAAAATGGTAAATTTGATAAAAATTAATAAAAAATAATGAATAAAAATATTTTTAATTGAAAATAATTATTTTTCTAAAAAAATAGTGTTCTATTAATTCATTATAGAAACAAAAATGTATCTTTCATTTCTTATTGATTCCCTTATATATAAATTTATTTTAGGGACCATTATCATTTAGGGAATGATGGAAATTATTGTTTCTTATTTAGGAAGGAAAGAACATATGGGTTTTGTATGAGTATATGAGGTGGGTGTTGGTATTAGAAACGTTTTTGGTCTTCCTATTATCAAATCAAGGGAAATAGAAGATATGGGACTAATAAATTCTTTAATGTTGGTTTATGAGACTTGAATCTACAAATTAAATATTGAATTAAATCATATGTATGAGCTATGTTTATAGGAATTGGAGAATATAATAAACCTCCCTATACTTTCTATCTTACCTATACAAATCCATCAATTTATTCTCTAGGAGAATCTTTATATTATGAGTTGCATGCTGAGGATCCTCATTCACATATTATAGCATATGATATCTTATATAATTTGATGGTTTTCATACATTACTAGAACATGTCTTTGGAACAAGTAGGAGTTTTTTTGCATGATGTTATTGATGTTATATCTCTAGTTTTATTTTATACTGAGGGTATGGAAACATTTTGATAGAGTATGGTTCATTTTCGACTCTATTTAGGCATTTTTCATCAGTTGAAATAAGTCGTATGTATTTTTTTTAAATTTAATTTACATTTAATTTGAAATTACATGTATTTTTTCATAAATTTAGATTATATATTATTATAAGAAAAAACCATTCAATAAAAAAGAAATTAATATTTCAAAAACTAAAACCCTAATATATATATCAAATTCAACAATTTTTTTTTAAAAAATAAAATAAAATATTTCTTAATTGACGTTCTATTATGAGTTTTAAAATATTTTTGAGATATGTGGGAGAGACTGTGCACTATGAATATTTATTCAATACATCTGGAATGTCATTATAATTTATGATCTCTTGATACCCATTATGTAGAAATTTTATAGGTAAGTAAATTTACATTTAAATTTTAATCTAATTAATTAAATATAACTTATAATGTTAGAATTTATTAATAATACTATTATATACCTACACACACATATCATAAAATATGACAACTCATTCAATTTATTATCTTATGGATATATAATTTATTTCAATGGTTCGTCAATATAAATTGATGAATATTACATTGAAATATATAAGAAAAATATTCTATAACATAGAGAATATGTATTGGTTCCTCATATTCCTAGAGGGTTATGGAAAAATATATAATTATGAACTATTATTCACTATAAATTTATACGTGATGAGTTTTTTTATTTTTGAGTGGACAATTAATATTATGTATATTGTACCCATGTGAATGAATAATATATTTTCTAGGATACTGTTTGGTGATGTTTATTTTTTATAGAATTATTTAATTCATATGATTCATTAAATTTTATTAATCTATAAATAAAAAAATAATATTAAATATGTTTTATAAATTTATATATGAACACGCTATAGTTCATTAAAAGAATTTAATTGATTAAACTTATACATGAAGAACCCAAAAATAAATAATTATTTTCATGTGATTGTATACACCTTTTAG
Source organism: Viscum album (assembly GCA_963277665.1). Taxonomy (NCBI): domain Eukaryota; kingdom Viridiplantae; phylum Streptophyta; class Magnoliopsida; order Santalales; family Viscaceae; genus Viscum; species Viscum album. Next base: position 794,217,229 of record OY728127.1, read on the forward strand.
AGTATTATTAATACTTTTTTATTATATATATATTTTACATTATTCTTAATTTATCACATCATAAACTAAATTTTATCATCAATATTTTGAACATAAAATTTTGTTTTATAAATTTGTTTTTGAGATTATTATGACTAGAATAATACCAAATTTAGATAAAGTTAATTTTTTGGTATCTCATATGATTTAAACTAAATATGTTTTATTATATTTTTTTTGGATTTTTTGTTTTTATATGATTCCTATGATTTTTACTCTTTTTCAGATGAAGATATATTAAAATTAATGACTTGTTATTAAAGTATTCTGTATTATTGATATATTGATATATTTATATATGAAAGCTTAATTAATTTTTATTATTTCTAAAAAAATTCATAAAAGTTTTCAATATGTTTTATTTTTTTTTGCTACTAAATCTTATTTTTTATTCATATTGATTAATGTTATATTATTGGGTTCCATCAATAGGGATGGCATATTTAATTTGTTAGGTATTTTTTAAAAATTATTTATTATTATTAATAATTATTATAATAACTAAGGTCAAGTGTCGCATTCCATGTTGTTTATCAAAAACCCAACATGGAAAGAATATTTTGATGTTAGTTATTCTAAAAAACCATTATCAAAATTATCTTTTTTGGGAATGTATTTTCAAACATTAAATGTGGGTCTCAATCATAAGAAACACATAAAAATAGTTAGTTAATATTTCTAATTATAAATTATGTTAAAACCATGTATTGATATAATTTATAAAAAATCCTCATTGAAATGATCATTCAAGATCATTTTTTGAGAATATTCACATTGTTTATTGATAAAACTAAAAGTGAAATAATTCATTAATTCCAGTATTTATTCAGTAATTTTAAAAATTACATTTAATGTCAGTTAGAGGGACATATCCATATAATATAAGTTAATGGTTAAAAATAATTGATGTTAAAATGTATTTTCCAAGTAGTAACACCTCGAGAGAATATTGAATATATCTTCATGATGAGTGGATTTCAAAAAACAAGACATACATTTCCTCATTGAAAAATGGAATATGGAAATTAATAAGAATAATTCTCTAAGGAATATGAACTATCCAACTAAGGTAATCAGTTTATGTTCTATTATTACTTCTGGTTATGATAATGTCTTGGAGGATCCATGAACATACCTAAATTTGAGTCACCCCTAGGGATTGAAATATGTGTTTATTGAAATTAAAATATAGAAACTACATCAATATTATAATCCATAGTGTTGGTAAATATTAACCATAGAAAGATCCAATACATTTGAGATTAGTTTTATTAAATGGATATTGTTTATCTAATAGACCAAGCATTAATAGAAGTTCAAATTTTGGAAAATAAAAGGTTAAGAATAGTGTGCACGTCCTTGATTATAAGCATAAATAAGTTGGATGAACATTTGATGTATCAATGTGTCATTTATGAACAACATTAATAATAATATATAAATAACATGGTTATAGAGAGGAAGTTGATGGTAAAAATTATAACTCTCAAGATATATCATTATGTAAAGAGATAATATAGAATTGATTTTATTTGATATTTTAATGATTTTGTTACCCAACTAATGAAAAAATATGAGACAAGAAAGGACAATGAGCCAAAAATGAAATATTTAAAGGGAAAAGATAATGTTAGGATTCCCTTTTGGTAATCATTATTAATCAATAATGAAAAGATTCAAATATAGTGTCAATTAAGATAAGAGAGATTCATTCATAATTTACGAGAGAAGACTCATAAATAATGTTTGTAAAAAAGTGACACTTTTTTATAGTATTGGGAAACTCCATGAGTGCAGGTCTAGAAACTCAGGGGGACTAATGGTAGAATGAATCCTATGACTTCAACAACTCATGTAACAAATCAGAGTGGGTTGACCTAACACATCATATGACCTAGCTCACCATAATGACCAAATATATTTTTTTCTATAGGTTGGGGATAAGAACAAGTCTTTCAAGATGTGAACATTGGAAATTATTTAACCCTTGTAATATAATAACCATAACATGGGTTCCCTCTAAGAATCTAGCAAGACCAAACTATAATTGGGAGTCTCGTACACAACCAAAAATAGATTCAAATTATAGAGAAAATAAAATATAATATAAAACATCCAATTTAGTCAAACAACATATAAAAATAACACAACAAATGAAAGTAAAATAATAGTCTTAATAAATATAAAAAATAATCCAAAATATGTTCATGTCCAAATAGGATGACACAAAAATCACAAAAAACCATTGAGGATCCCAAATACTTCACAAGAGCCAAGACTCCTTATGGCATGTGGTCACCACCACTACTACTTTATCAAGGAAGGATTACATGCATCAGGAAGAGCCTCTAAGATGCATGACACCAGTTATTATACTTTTATTCTAAAAAACCAAATATATAAATAACCAATGGTTGTATGAAGGAAATGAGTCAGGTCCTTGTATTATACCAACATGAATCTACAAAATTCACTTCACAATGAAAATAATTAATTTATCATTGAAATAATATTTGAAATACCTTCCAGGGAAAACATTTTAATGCAATTTTGGTTACATCAAAACAAGGTCAGTTTTACAAAACAACTTAAACAAGCTGATCATAAAGAAAACTATTGGAATAATATCATACGTATCATAAAATCAAATATTATGAAATGGGGAATATGTACTGACACACACAAATGAGATATAAAATATACATCGTGGGATCTAACTAATTTTCCAATGTTAACTATAACATGATCAAGGAATAAAAGCTGACGTAAATGGACCTAAATACTTCCACTATATCTCACAGAATCACTATGTTACAAATCCATAATATTGTTATAGTAATTATAATTTATAAGTCGTCCAAAGTTAGTGCACTATCTACTCTAGGGTTGCATCCATTTGGGTAACTGTCTAACCCAAAGTCGCTCCTAAATAATTAATCATCAAAAACATAATCAAAATAGTTTAAAGTATATAATTAAACATTATTATAATTAATAAAAATCTATTCACAAAAAAAAACACCTTTTAAAACACGGTTTGAGACACATATTTATTTTTTTGGGAAATAGTATTTTAAATCTATCATTAATTCCACTATTTCATGATATTATATAAAATAAGAATAAAATATCCCTCAATAAATCATTATAATAATTCATGATAAATAAAATTAAAAAAACCCCAAGAAACCATTGTATGCCAAAATATTGACCAATTTTGTAGAAAAACATAAATCCATATTTTAATAAATTCATTACCTCCACTTCAAAAAATAGTATATAAGGTGAATGGAACCCCATGATACAAAATGAAGAAGAAATATCATTAAATTCTTATCCTAGACATTAATTTTAGTTTCCACTACCATCAAGGGTTTCTATACACTAGGGAGAACAAAAAGTTTTGTTATAAAAGAATAAAAGAAGAGAAGATCATTGGGGGTGAGTATTACATAAAGTTAATCCATTAAAACATTGGAAGAAGAAGATATATTCTAGTGAGGTGGCAAATTTCAATTTAAATAAGGATGAAAATTGGGGAAGTGGGATTAAAAATTGATAGAGGTATATTCATAATTTCACATTTTGAATAGAAATATACAAACCACATGGTTAGGGTAAATGGTTAGGAAACCCCAAAACTAACAATTTAATATCCAATGGATGCTCCTGTTGATGTCAAATATATTCCTGGGGACCACACATAGTTTTAAAAAATATTTTTGACTAGGGAAAAATTCCACTACACTTTCCTACCTCTTATGCACTATTTGGGTGTACAGTCAGATGTAAATGTGAACTAATTTTTCACCAATGTCTATTTCCCATAAATAATATAAATTTCAAACCAAAACCTAAAAACAATAAAAATTAATATAACACTAAATAATATCCACCTTTCACATGTTGGGGGTCACATCACAACCAAAGGGTGATAACATAAGTTATGATTTTTATTGAAGATGTTTTAATTACTATAAACAAGGATGTGTGGATAGAAATTAGAGTAAAAATATATATAAATATTTAAAAGGATATCCTCCATTCCAATGATATACCTAGTGATAATCTATATAAGAATCAAAAAATTTAAGGAAGAAAATAAAATTATTTTCCCCTGGGAGGATAAATATGGAAATCAACGAATGGTGCATTAAGAACCTATGATGATACCTGAAAGACCATCACAATGGATGTAAATAATTAACATATATAATAAAAATGAGGTATTTTTTTCTAAATTAGAGGAAATATAGATTTTTATAAAAGTGATACTCTCCCAATATAAATACATTTGACATGACTCTTATTGTGATTTAAGAGGGAAGACATAAATAATGCCATATTGGTTTTCAAAACCATAACATTAAGAATTATATAATTTTTATTGTAAGAGATCTCCAATGATATGTGAATCATTAATATTGATGTAACGATGTTTCATGAAATGCTAAATCATGTATAATTGGGGTTAGACTGACCTTGGGATAAAGTCCAAAGATAATAGAGTTTAATAATCATAATGTATACATATGGAAAGATCTTTATACAAATGGTTTCATACAGAAAAGAACCACAATTTTGGAATGGATGTTTTTTTGTAAGAAAAGGTTATTTATACAATGAATTACCAAAACAATTAACATAAAATATCTCAATATACGACCCTCCCACTTGTATGTTTTATAAAATTAATGGGTAGATAGGATACATGGTTTGATTGTGTTGAGAGAGAAAATTTGATTGAGTTGAATGATAACTAATATAATTAGTCATGTCAAAGATATTAGATTTTGTGTCTCATATTAGGCCTTGAAAGTATTAAAGGATCTTTTATAACAAAAAATAGTGGTTTCTTGATACCACATTGATTCTCCTAGAAAATTCTAATTGTTACTTGTTATAATTTGGAATAAAAGAAATATATATATTAATCTAGATTTAATGAATTTTCAATGATATATTTTAAACCCCTATTGATATCAGACCATGACATATGAATAATTTGGAAAATAAGGATATATATCAAGTAGTGTCATACCATTATATGAATATGTAAACATAACTATGGAATAATGATAAATAGTTATGATTTCATGGTAATTTGATAGAAACCAATAAATTGGAATTATTTTACTATTTTTAGGATACTAAGAATGTACTAGAAGGAAACATAAAAACTAAAAAATTCATCCACATACAAAAAAATTTCTCATACATGGAAACATAATCTATGAAAAATTAAGAATAGTTGGTGATGAGTACTTCAATGTTTCTTATCCTAATCAAAAATAGAATAATCTATGTGAGGATAATAAGAAAAATTGTTTTAAAATTATTTCATGAGATTTTCAAAGACAAGTGTTATCTCTTAATTCAATATATTGTATCTCTCATGCACTTTTATATTTTTTTCTAGTTGATAATGGTTTTGAGTTAGTGTCATTGAAATCAAATGATTTGTGATAGACATAAAAAATTATAGCAATAAAAATTTCTTAAAGTGAGTTAGTTAGATGTATAACATTGATTTTTTTTAACTAAACTACTATTTTATACAATGTTCGTTATATTATTAGGCTTAGTTGATTTTTTGAGGAAATAATGAAAAATCCTACATTATTTTTATAAAATTTATTAAATAAATTATAATTGAATAGGAGATTGTTTCCCAATGCATGAAAATTAGTAAATATGGTAGTTATATATTTAACAATTGACATAGATTAAAAGTGATGAATTGGAATTCTGTTTATTCAAAAAATGGTATCATTAAGTTGAATCAACTCTGATGCTAAAATCTACTATTTTATTCAAAAAAATTACTAATTGGTGAAAAACATTTATATAAAATTAATTTATCATTTATTGAGTTGAATTTTTTAATATAGATGAAACTTACCAATGACGTCGGAGAAAATATTTCAAATGATTAATAAATTCAAATATTGTAGATGTCAATTAGTGGATTAAAATGGGGTAGAATAGTGTTTCATGGAAATGGGGGTAGAAAAATCTCTCTAAATAAAAATTTCATTATGTAATAGAAAAATATATTTCCTTTATGAATATCATTGAAAATATAAGGCAAGGAGATTACTAATAAAGGTTAATAAATAATGATACAGTTACCCCTATAGAGATTCTGAATAATGTGGTAGATATTGAAATTCCTGATATGGTCTCTGAATTCCACTTTTATTTTATTAAAAAGGAGTAAGAAGAATCAAATTCATCTGAAATACATAAAAAATATTGTATAAATTTGAGTAATATAGTTAATAAGGATTTGTGGTAATGTTAATGACAATATACAAATGAAGATAACGTGTCAATCCAAGGTTGTGAGTTATATTTTTAGATAATTGCTAAATATATTTTTTTACAAGAGTGTGTGGATATTAAAGTCATGTTATTAATGAATGTTTTATATATGATTTTTAATATAATCATGGGAACCATATTTGGGTTTATAATCCACAGAAGTGTGGTTCAGAGAATTGGTACATAAATAGTAAAGCTGATGACGTGTTTACATGGATGATATTTCAGAATATTCATAATGAGATTCATAGAAATTGAGTTTTATGATGATCCAATAATATTTTTCATGTTCAATTAATTACGTATCTATGTAAAGACCCATAATTTTCATATAATGTTTTTAAATTATTTGGGTTTTTAAGAGTTTGTGAAAATTGACGGCACTTGATTCTGAGGCCCAGTGTGTCTGGAACAATGTTTTTTTTAATTTTTTAAGGTACGTTTAGTAAACGTGCGAGTTGTAATTTCTATCTTTTGAACTGGTGCATGGAATTGAAAAATAAGGGCACCGATGAACTCATAGCTCAGGATGATCTTAAGGGATGCTTATGATCGACCGTAGTAGATCGGGAGAAAAAGATAGTTTTACAGGATTTTTGAAAAATATTAAAATAACATTAAAATGATTTTTATATTTCTACCACCTCTGGAGAAATGGTGGTGGGGACCACATTGGTGGCCGAGCATTTAATAGGGGATATTAAATTCCTGGTTACACATAGGTTTTGTAACCACCCTTTGTATAATTATTAAGATTCCTTAGAAACACCAATTAATGAACCATTAATTTTAAGGAAAGATAAACTTTTAACTTATCCTTTTGATTATTCCAACATTTTTAAAAATGAGGATTGGTGGTTCGTTAGAGAATCCTTGATGAGGAACAGAAGAACGAACTTTCCTCCAATAAAGAACTGATGCATTAATGGCGTCGTCGGAGGAATCGATCTGGGATCGACGAACACTGAGAACTTCAACGAACATAGATTCTCCTTATACAACCACAAAATATCCTATGAATATGTGGTATGGGTTGTTTATGTTTAAATTCAAGAAAATTTGTTTCTTTTCTTCGTTCCTGAAAAGCATGACGAACGTGGGTCAACCAAAATGAGTTTATTCACAATTCATATGAAGCTGCTGGTGGTTGTTGCAAGAACAAATTGAATGGGGTTAATCTTTATCATTTTGATTATTTAATTACTACCCAAATGATATGATGACAATGCAGAGGGAACACGCCAAACGAACAAGGCCCAGACTCTCCGCCGCTTTGGTTTTTGTTGCCTTCTTTGGGGGTGGATTTTCAACTCGATGGAATCCTGAATCCATGATCCACAAAGTGATTGCAGCATCCCGATAGGCCTATATGCTCAAAAAGAAGGAAAAACGGACCAAAGGAGGTCAACCTATGGCCCGTAGAATCCCACTCAGTGATGGCTAGTGGTCACTGGTCGAGGAGGAAAGGTGGTTCCCAGAGATGTCGTGGCGGGCAGACGGGGCGGACGGCGTCGACCGACCACGGAGGCAGCGGGCCGTGTGCCGTCGTGCGCCATGAAGGGAAGTCACTCCATCACGCTGTGACAGAGGGGACATGTTCCTAGTGGGTCTTGTTGATAGGGGTGGCACCATGTGGTGCTTCCGGTTGAGGAATCCCAAATGTCTTATCCATTTGGGAAGGGGGTTTGGGCCACCAAGCTTGCAGATTGCACTAGCCACCGGGTCATGTCGCCCGGTGGGCCGGGCCGGTCTACAGCCCTGTAGGATGCGCTTTCCATAGCCCATCCCATTCGGGCTGGCCCATCCGGTTTGGGCCAGGCTTGATTGGACCGAACCTAGACCCTTTTCACCCTAGATACGCTTAAAATCCCACAACTCACAGACCAGACGTCTGTTTGACAAACTGTCTACGATGATAGAATCCTTGGAACTAGACAGTCTTTTTTCGATACTCCACTTGAGTTTTGGAGAATTTTAGAGTATATCCGGGTAGGATCAAACCAGAATCCAACTGGTTCCTCGATAATAAAACGCTTATAACTCACAGACTGGGCGTCCGAGTGAAATGGCGTCTATCGGGTTGGAACCCTTAAGACATTGTGGCCCTTTGGGTTAATCCTTTTTGGAATTTTGTGGCATTTAAGGCATGACCGATATCACGAGGAGCAGATTATACGGAACTCAAGCACACTAAGTGTGTGATATATTGTGGCTGGCAGTCAATTGAAGAGAGACCCTATGTGGATCATCATCATAAGGACTCGGTATGGATCAACATCATAGAGACACTATGTGGATAAGTATCATAGTGCCCCTGTATAGATCACCATCATAGATACCCTGTGTGGATCATCATCATAACCGCCCTTTGTGGATCACCATCCAAGCGACCCTGTGTGGATCTCCAGTGCACGACCTGATGAGGACCGACATTAGAGCGGGCCGTCATGGATTGGGGATATATGACCCTGTGTGGATCGATAATGTAACAACTTCTTCATGGTTTAGTTGTGGAAACATTCTCATGGAATAAAATGATGTAGCACAAGACTAATAATCTTTATTTCTAATAACTGAGTTGTATACAAGGTTTGAGTTGAGTCTTTTGCTTTTGGCTTTGCGATTTAGATCATGTCTTATGGTTTTTCCTTTTTGGAATTCTGAGAGACCTTCTAGGGTCTCGGGATCCCTACTGTGTATTGTTATACTCACCCCTACATGGGATTTACCCACATTATGACGTGTCTAGTTCATACAACGTGCAACTTATCTAAGACTTTAGGGAGCCAGTACCAGGTGGTACATGGAGGTGACTAGTTGACATGGAGAGCTGCAGAGATGAGTTGTACCTACCATTCAGGTAGGATCCTTGGTGGACGATATCAGGAGATGTTTTCTATTTTAGTTGCATCTTTTTAGTTGGGATTTATTCTAGCCCATTTACTTTCTGTACACAGTTTTACTCCCATAGTTTTACTAGGTGGTTTTCATATTATCAGTTTCTTCATCTGTGAATTTGTTGGATTAAAGGAAATGCTTCCCACATTCAAGGATGTTCCTTTCCAGTGCTAGTAGAAAACTTATGTCCAATGGAAGGCGAGATTGGGGTAGTCACTTCTTGGGTCCTGGGGTATGGGTCGTGAAAAATTTGTATCAGAGGATTCGATTCTACTGAAGAAATAGTATTATGATCATTCCAATGTAGAAATAGTGTTAAGTGTTTTTAGAGTGGTTTTCAGTTCAAGGAGTCCAGTGCTGGCGTGGAGACCAAAGTATCCACACTCCAGGACCATGTATTCTGATTTCTGACTTGGTGCATGAAAACACTGATTACGTGTGTTTTATAAATGTTTAACTTTTGATCTCATTTGAATCAGCTGGCCAGGTATAACTTATTGACTATGGTGCACCTGTTTCCTTCCGGGATGCCTCCACATAGACAGCCAGCCATGATTCTAGATATATTTCAAGATAATATCCCACAGAGTGATTAGGATTTGATGCAGGGTCCTCCAATAGCTATAGCGGCTTTTGGTGGAACACCACCAGCACCAATACCCATTGGGCTGCAGCTGCCACCAGCCCCACTAACTGAAAGTGGTCGCCGAATGAGCACATTTCACAAGTTACAACAGCAGAGTCCTCTGAGATTTTGAGGTGATATAGATCCACATGATACTGAGGAATGGTTGGAGGTTGTGCCTATAGTTTTGTGCCTTGTTGGGACACCAATAGAGCATATGGTGATCCTTTCTGAAAGTCTTTTCTAGGGATCAATAGAGATATTGTGGAGACTGGCACTCCCATTACATGAAGAGGTGAACCTCACTTAGATGAACTTTGGGAGCCTCTTCAGGGAAGATTTCGTTCTAGTGATACTATGTGTTGTGTCTATTCAAGAGCTCTTACACTTGTAGTAGGGCAGCCTGACTGTAGGCTAGTACACGGAGAGATTCATTGACCTCTCGTGCTACTCCACCTACAGGGTATGAAACCCTTTCTTCTGGGCCCAACCTGTTGATTAGGGTCTATAGCAGGAGATCAGATCTTCGTTGATATCATTCAATATCCTAACACAGGCTGCAGTACTTGAGTGAGCATTATTGGTGAATAGATTCATATCTGAGGAGGCATCGATAGTGAGAACCAACACTAGGTGACAGGTAGCTGAGTCATCTGAAATAGGCTATAGGTAGATGATGAAAAGTTCCAAGCGTGCCATACCTTCCAGAGGACAACCCCAGGATGTAGGGTCAGTGGTGCAGAGCTCATGAGGGAGAGCAGGCTAGCAGAGGAGAAGTATGTGCTTCACGTACGGCGGGTAGGACCACATGGATCGCGACAGCCTGACCTGTCATACTGACGATTAACAGATGGTTGGGGGACCACCAAGGTAGAGGAAGATATTCGAGAAAATAGGTTTGTAGGTTACTAGATGTGTAAAAGGAGCAGGTCGTGCTGTTGGAAGTGGGTGGCGATTTGAGGTTCTACCACCACCACCTCTAGGTGTTCCACCCCGACCTTAGGGATCAGGTAGATAGGGACACACACAACTTCAGGAAACTGAGTCCTACGACCATGGTACACAAGATATGATTCAAGGTATGATCTGTGTCCACTCCACCCTTTCTTAAGTAATTATAGACACAGGTTCCCGTAACACATTCATTGCCAAAGATCTCGTTTGGAGCATGAAGACTCTGGTAGAACCATTGGATGTATCCTGATGATTAGAGACTCATACGGAAGTGGATTCGACAATCACACACTAGTGCGAGTAGTGTGAGAATACTCTAGGAGGTGAGATCTATGGATGGGATATTCTAGTAGCTGTTTCAAGGACTTATAATGTCATATTTGGTATGGACTGGTTATCTATAGTCCATGCTCAGATTGACTGTTTTAGGAAAAAATTGCGGTGTGTCCACGAGGATGGAATCAAGTTTTTCTTCACTGGAGAGAAGGGAACCTTTTCATCTCAATATAGACTTTCCTAGATGAGGGTGTAGCCGATAAATCATCCTTTGTCTAGCCTTACCCTTAGAATAGTTGATGATAGGAGTCTGAGCTATCCTGTAGTGGTGGACCAGTCAGCTGATGTCGTTCTTGATGATGTTCTGGTACTACCTCCTCGTAGATAGGTAGAATTATACATCGAACTGTACCCCGAAAGGCACATATATCTACACCAACATATTGTATGGATCCCATAGAGCTTCGTTATTTGCAGGTATAGCTGGAGGACTTGTATTGTAAGGGGTTAATAAGGCCCGATGTTTCTCCATGGGAATCCCTATTTTTATTCACCAAGAAGCCAGATGGGAGTCTAAGGCTTTGTGTGCGCTATTAGTTATTGAAACAGGTGACCTCGAAGAATATATATCCTATGCCGAGGATGGATGATCTCTTTGACCAGCTAAAGGGAGGTCAATGGTTTTCAAAGATAGACCTCAGATCGGGCTATCAGCAGCTCATAGTACTGGACAAGGACATACCGAATACAACCTTTTGATGTCGGTATGGCCATTATGAGTTATTGGAAATTACCTTTGGTATAACAAATGCTCTAGAATTGTTCATGGGTCTCATGAACAGGATCTTCTTGCCCTACCTCATTTGCTTCGTGGTAGTTTTCATTGAAAACATCTTTGTGTACTCAGCATCAAAGGAGGAGCACGCCACACACATGTAGATCGTTCCGGATACACTAGGAGAGCACTAGATTTATGGAAAGATCATGAAGTTCCATTTCTGGATACAAGAAGTCCACTTCCTGTGGAAATTTATCTTGGAGGCTGGAGTTGCAGTTGATCAGGTGAAGATAGAGTCAGTGCTTTATTGGGAGCCAATAGGAGTGTGTCCGAGGGGCATAGTTCCATGGGATTGGTTGGATACTACTGGAGATTCATACATGAATTCTATATTTTAGAGGGACCCTTTTTATCCTTAATGAATAAGGGGTAGCCTTTCTTGTAGATAGAGAAGTGCCAGAAACATTTCTAGGAGCTGAGGAAGAGACTGAAGAGTGCCCCCTTTTTGAGACTACCAGAAGAGGGAGTTGGATATGTAGTCTACTACGACACATCATGGACCAGAAAAGGTTGTTTCATGATGCATGAGCAAGTGGGGATCTCTTACGGATCATGGAAGTTAAGACAAAATGAGTAGAACTATGCTACCCAAGACCTGGAGTAAGCAGCAGTGGTCTTTGCGCTGAAGATGTGGCAGTAATACTTGATGGGTGAACGGTTTACTGTTTACTCCGATCAAAAGAGTATTAGGAACATCTTCTCAATGAAGGACCTGAACAAGAGTATCAACGATGGGTGGAGTTCATTCAGGACTATAAACTTGATATAGTCTACACTCCTAAGAAGGAGAACGTAGTAGCATACGCACTCCGCAAGAGGTCTGGTCTACAGTTTCTGAGTGTGGCAACAGATTAGCTTGCCACGTTCCAGTTATCCTTCATAGATAGTGATGAAGTAGCTTACCTATAGTCTATGATTGTTACTCCCCCACTCCTTCATTTATTTAGGGAGGCATATCTTGGGTATGTACACTGTGAGGCCCGACACTCTCAGATATCCGCATGGCAGGCTCATGATGGATTTCATGAAGGTGGGGAGCATGTCATCCTCTTAAGAGGATGCACTATGGTATCAGTGATGCTACGAGAGGAGGTGTTGAGGGAGTTCCATACATCCCCTTTGGCAGTATATACTGGTGTGATGAAGATGTACCATGACCTCCTTCATTAGTACTCAAGTCCATGGATGGAGAAAGCAGTGGACAAGTTCGTATCACGATGCCTCACTTGTCTGTAAGTGAAGGCTGACCATCAGGTACCAACATGATGAGATTAGCCATATGAGGTGTATAAATGGAAGTGGGATGGTATATCCATGGAATTTATGATAGGACTACCTTGTTTGTCCAGGGGACACAAATCCCTCTGGTTGATTATTGACCGACTCACCAAGTCAGCCCACATCCTACCAATCTTAGAGAAAGGGTCAGTATAGAGCATGAGACGCCTCTATGTACACGAGATTTTACAACTTCACGGGGTGACCTTGACAGTCGTCTCATATCACAATTCTTTTTCTACATCCCACTTAAGGTTGAGAATACATGAGGCATTCAGGACTCAGCTGCATTTGAGCACCACCTTCCATCCTCAGACAAATGGTCAGACAGAGTGGACTATATAGAAAATCGAGGACATGCTTCTTGCATGTGTCCTTAATTTTTTCCAGATTTGTGAGGACCACCTACCCTAGATGGAGTTCTCTTAAAACAATAGTTATCATTCAAACATCGGTATGGCTCCATTTGAGGCCATGTACGGGAGACCTTGAAGATCACCTCTATGCTGGAAAGACCTAGGGGAGTTAACAATTATGGGTTCAGAGTTGGTAAATGATACCACAGAGAAGGTGCTGATCATCCAGGAGAGGATGAAGACTGAACAGAGGAAACGAATTCTTATGTCAATAGAAGACAAAGACCCTTGGAGTTTGAGGAGGTAGACCATGTCTTCCTACGGATCTCACCCCGACGAGAATTACAGAGGATTGGCTGGGGTGACAAGCTATCTACGAGGTTCATCGGACCCTTCAAGATCTTCAGAAGAGTAGGTGAAGTGGCAAACCATATAGCTCTTTCCCCATAGATGCATTGAGTGCATAATGTTTTCCATGTTTCACAACTGAGGAGGTGCGTGAATGATCCATCAGACGTTATCGACTAGCGAGAACTGGACATCGATGATGGGGAGATTTTTTTCAGAGTTCCTGTTAGAGATAGAGGATAGATAGGAGTGTTGCCTTCATGGGGGGTCAATTCTTTGACTACAAGTTCGTTGGCAGCATGAGAATCTCTTAGAGAGCCCATGGCAGAAGGAGGTTCATATACATGCTCAGTACCCCCATTTTCCCCTAGTCTTATTGTAGCTTTTGGGGATGAAAAGCCCTAAAGTGGGGAGAATATAAATATTGGGAAATTAGACATATATTGTTTTAAATTATTTGGAATTATTAAGAGTGTGAAAAAACCGACGGTTCTTGATTCTGAGGCCTGGTGTGCCCAAAAAGAAATTTTGACCTTTTTAAGGTACATTCAGTAAACGTGCAAGCTGAAATTTCTATCTTTTGAACCGGTGCTCGGAATTGAAATATGAGGGAATGGTTGAAATCACTTCACTGAGACTCACATAAGGGATGCTTAACATCGACCGTAGTAGGTTGGGAGAAAAAAGAGTCTTACATACTTTTTGATAAATAATAAAATAACATAAAATTGTTATTTTATTTTTCTACCACATCTTGAGCGATGGTGAGAGGGACCATGAAGGTGGTCAAGAATTTAATGAGGGATATTAAATTCCCAGTTACACATAGGTTGTGTAACCACCCATCATATAATTATTTAGATTCATTAAACACACCAATTAATGAGCTATTTATTTAAAGGAAAGTTATACACTTAACATCTCCTTTTAATAATTCCAATGTTGGTAAAAAGGAGTATTGTTGGATCGTGGGAGAATCCTTGATTAAGCACCAAAGAACGAACTTCCCACTAACTAATAACTGAGGACTGAATGACATCGTTGGAGGAATCGATCCAGGATCGACGAACACCAGCGGCTTCAATGAACATAGATTCTTCATCCACAACTATGACATCTTCTCTGAATCTGAGGTAGGGGTTTTTTATGTTTAAATTCAAAATAATTTGTTTCTTTTCTTCGTTCTTTATAACCATGATAAACGTGGATCAACAATAAAAAGTTGATCCACGATTCATATGAAAATGTGGATGATTATTATGAGAAAAGATTGAGTGGGGTTAATATTTATATATGTGATGATTTAATTACTACCCACTGGATTTTATTCTAATGTAGAGGGTGCATGCCAAACGAACAAGTCCCAGACCATCCACAACTTTGGTTTTTTGTTGCATTATTTGCGGGTAGATTTTAAACTCGACGAAATCATAAATCCAGGAGCCACATAGTGACGAAAATATCTTGGGAGGCCTGTAGATGAAAACGGGGGAAAAAGGACCATCAAATCTCACCCGGTGGCATGTGAAAGCCCAGCTGGTGGCCAAAAGTCGTTGGCTGCAGAGGAGAGGTGGTGCTCGGAGGAACCGTGTCGGGTAGACATGGCGGTTGGAATCTGCCGACCATGGTGGTAACGGGTGATGCACAGTCACTTGTTGCGGAGGGAAGCCGTTGCGGAGGGGACCTGCACCCTGTGGGTCCCGCTGACATGGAGGCGACACCACATGGCACTGCTAGTTGAGGAATTCCAAATGGATTAGCCATTTGGGAAGGGGGCTGGGCCACCCAGTTGGCGGGCCACACCATCCACTAGGCGGGGATGCCCGGCGGGCCGTGCACAACAAAGGCATGCGGGTTTGGTCCGTGGGCCAGCGGCTGAGCCCCTCGTGGCCTAGCCCCCATGGATCGGCAAAGCCGGTGTAGATCGGGTAGGGTTGGACCCAAGTCGGACCCGGACTGGGAAGGGGTTGGGTGGGGGGGGGGGTTGGGTTGGTCTTACCTGGTTAGACCAGACAGAGACCCTTTTCGGATGAGATGTGCTTAATTGTATGTATCTCACAAACCAGATGCTTGTTTGAAAAACTGTCTATGGTTATGTAGTCCTTATAATGAGACAGTCCTTTTGAGATAATCTACATGAGTTATGGAGAAATTTGGAGTACAACCGGGTTGGATCATACCTGAATCCAACTGGGACCTCATTACTAAAATGCTTATAACTCACAAACCAGGTGTTTGACTGACGCACCATCTTTCACTTTGGAACCCTTACGATATGGTGGTCCTTTGGGTTACTCCTTTGTGGAAATTTTCAGTAGTTGAGGGATGAACAATATCTTGAGGATCCTATTCTACGGAACTCAAGCTCACCGAGTGCGGTGAATCCTGTGGCTAGCAGTAAATTGAAAAGTGACCCAATGTGGATCAGCATCATGGATACCATTTGTGGATGAGAGTCATAGAGACCCTTTTTGGATTATCATCATAGTGACCCAGTGTGGATCAACATCATCGCGACCTTATGTGGATCTGCAACCTAGAGACCCTCTATGGATCAGTATCCTAAAGACCCTGTGTAGATCAATGGGGCACGAACTGACGAGGACCAGCCTTAGAGCAGCCCATCATGGATTAGTGACATACAACCCTTTGTGGATCGGAAATGGAACAACATCATTGTTTTTTTAATTTTGTAAACATCCTAAAGAAATAAAATGATGTAGAATAAGACTAATGATATTTATTCTGGATCTATGAGTTGTATACCTAGTTTTATTTGAGTCTTTTTCTTTGTGATTTTTGATTGAGATCATGTCTTATGGTTTTCCTTTGTTAAATTCGGAGAGACCGTTAAGGGTCTTGGGGTCCCTACTAGATATTGTTATACTCACCCTTGCAAGGGATTTAGCTACACCTTGTTGTGTCTTGTGCAGATGACGATCAACTTGGATGGGACATTAAGGAGCCAGGAGTAGGTGGTACAATGAGGCCACTTGTTAACGTGGAGAGCTACAGAGATGAGCTGTACCTACCCTTCAGGTAGGATCCTTGGTGGACGATATTAGGATATATTTTCTGTTGTAGTTATATCTTTTCAGTTGGTCATGTATTCTGGCCCCTTTACTTTAATTACACACTTTTACTACTGCAGTTTTACTATGTGGTTTGAATCTTGTCTTGTTCATATCCTGTGTGTTTTCAGGTTTAAAGGAAATTTCTTCCCTCTTCCAGGGACATGTCTTTCTGGTGCTAATCACTAACCCCTGACCTATGGGAGGCGGGCTTATGGTAGTCCCAACACCGTCGTCAGGGGATGGGTCATGAAAATCTGGGAAAGGGAATTTTGTATCAAGTATTATTTTTAAAGGTAGTTATAATAGTGACATAAACTTCAATATCAATATATATTAACATAATGGTTTTCAGTTGATGAAAAATTGAATTGTAAAAGATTGTAAAATTTGGAAAAGAATGAATATTAGAGTGTTTTGAATTAATGTATGGCTAGTAAAAGATCTAAGGATTAGTAACTATTTGTGAGGTAAGAATAAATAATAACATCGTGTTAAATATGACAATGTAGGGAATAGTTTCATACATGATTTAGAGATAAAAAATGACAATGTTAGGGAAATACCCATTTTTTGGGAAAGAATCAATTCCATGGATTGTGATCAAATTAAAAAAAGGCATGGAAGGCACCCTAGAAATTTGAGGATAATGTTATTGAAAAAGTCATGGATTAACATCCCAAACATTATATTGATAATGGATTATTTTTTGAGGTTAAATAAGGTGTTTTTATGCCTGATGGACTCTATTTTAGGTTTTAAAGGTGACTTTATAATGGTAATATATTATTTTTTATTCATAAATGATTACCTTATAATGCAAATGGATGGATTTATAATAATAAAATATGATTTGATCAGGAATATTTTTAATTTTTAAAGGATTAATTATGAAACAATGGATGACTTTGTAAGGAATAACCATTATTTTATATGGTTTAAACGACGTTCATGATGATCATCTAGATTTTGTATGGTTCATTCCCATTGGGAAATTGTAAAATAAAGAGGTAGTTCAAGGAAATATTCATGTGGTTTATTCCCTTGTTTTTTCTCAATGAAATTTCCTCCAAGGACATTTCAATGTGCTTCAATAATAATGAAATATGATTAATTAATTATAATACTATTCATGGTGTGAAACAATCCAATATTAAATAGAGGAATGTGTTGTGATATATCTATGAAATTTTGTGCATCACTATTGTGATTTTTTGGATCTGATGTCCTAATAAATAACATTCCTAAGATCTATATATTTGTATGTATTTAAACATTATTAATATTAAATTATTACTGATAACTTAGTAAAACATGAACAATGATGCTCTTTATTTTTCAGATAATTGCAAAAAATAATTTTTCAGGAAAATTACAATGATTATAGCGTATTAAAAGATGTAATTTTTTATTGATTTTCTAAGGTTGTTTCTATATTTAACGAAACGAAACTACCTAATACAATAATACCAAACTATCATGAAAAACAATCACGGGAACATGGATGAAAACTATCTACTTACCAATATTTATTGGGATTCCATTATTCAAGGGGAATTAGGTAAGGATTTTACTACAAAGGGGGTAATATGGGATCTTATCATCCACTTTAGAAAAGTTATGTTGGATATAACTTTACATATTAATGCCTCCACATATGTTGTAGATAGAATGGTTGAGATATTGATTCTAGTGGACACAAATAAAGAGTAGTTCAAGTGGATCGACAAAAATTACTTTATCTTTACATGAAAATTAAATGAACGAATGAGAAATAATGAGGGGTTCATTCAAATATGAGACAATATAGATTACTAGTTTGTAAAATATCTCTATATCATTCAGATACAAAGGTATATTGTATTCGATGGAAATTATATATGGATATTGCATCTAATTGGATGAAACATTATTATAGTGGTCCGGTCATATTCAATGATGTGGAATTTCTTGTAGTTGATTTTTTGAGGTTTTTTACTTATCTATAAAATTGCGGGAAACTAATAAAAAACGAATTTTAATTAAAAATTTGAAATAATATATCTCATAGATATTCTCCAATTTTTTAGGATTATTAGTATAAGAAGAAGAACTCACCTGACCACATTATTAAAAAAATACATACATCGATGAATGAAAGGGGGATATAGTGAAGTATTTAATATATGACATTGAAAAGACTTGAATATATAACTACTTCATTGAAAAATGAAATATTTCACATACTGACATATTTAACTATCAATATAAATTATGACATTATAATTTAATTAAGGAACTATATTCATCTAATTATAATAGAATAAGTTAAATAGGATTGTACTACTACTAAATTATCTTCAACAAGATGTCAAGGAGTGCCTAATGAGGTTAAATAAAGGACATATAATCATCCCTCACATTGAGGTGATTATATCATTCAGAATAAAGAAGATGGATTTAGTGTATTTAAAGATCAACTGAGAATCTACATAGAGTTAATGATGTATAATGCTTATACTTTTTATATATCATGAAGAGACCTACATGTCTATAATGTAATTAAGACCATCATGTAGTAGTGTGTGAAGTACATGATAAGTAACTATGGATTAATTTAGGAATAAAAAACCAAAATGTATTGTAAAGGAAGTGTTCATTATCATGGAATGATTGTAATGGAACTTGTATCAAAACAATAGTTCAGTAGTGGATTTTAGTTCCTTAACACATCATAGGTGTGTAAACCTTGGATGTTTCCCATTGTTATGAGACAATTAATATAATTGTGTCACATGCATGTTTTAATTTACATGATATATTTGTGTTTTTTATTGGTTTCTATTTTGATAGTGATAAGATGAAAAAAATCCTACTAACACTAGAATAAGATCATAATTTAAGAAGTAACACATAAAGAGGAAAATATTAAACTTTTATTCACCATAATATGTCTAAATAATAGGGTGTCTTGGTGTCAAAATATCGAATAATGAGTTCATCTATAGGCCATCCTACCCGTCATGGTCCACCCATGAGTATTTTGTGGTGTTTTAGTGCCATATTTTTGTGATGGTCATCTACCTTCACCTGATATATCTGCAGTCCCAATACCTGATGAAACTCAAGAATGGGTCCCATTATAGTATCAATCATCGGTATTTTTTTACTCTTGTAGTCCATTACATATAAATTTAAACTATATAGTATATTTCCTTCACATATGAACCAAAATTTTGTGTGATCATCCTTTCTAAAAGATGATAAACTACATTTATACCCCATTATATAGATTTATTATACCATAATAATTTCCAAAAGATTATTTTAATTTATTCCAAAAGGATTAAAATTATATACAAAACCCTTTGTACTATATGGGATTTTATCCCCTTTGGTGGTATATGTAAAAAACCATTTTGATGTTGAGTTCCAACATAATTGAATCCCCTTCATTCTTCTATCATGTTAGTATATGGTTTTTTCTAACGGATACCCTATTATTTTATTAATATTCTTTAATTTGTGACATTTTCCTCCATTACTTCCCAAAGTATAATTTGAAAAAAAATCCCTAAACACTTATGTGAAATTCATAATTTTCTTATGTTTTTTAAAATAAAAGGGCACATTCTGGTAAAACATTAAACTCCAAAGTGTCCTTAAAAATGTTCTGTGTGAGCCTTTAAACCATTTGGTTCCTTATTGAACTACATTAAACTATAACATGGCCTTAATAATATTCACATGACATCATAAATCAAGGAGTTCCTTCTTGGATTTATTGAATCTATAAATTGACCATCTAAATTCAAGAATTTATCTTTATACCATATAGTTATATCTATTATGGATTGATTATTTAGTGTCTCAATAATATTATTGGATGTATTTTAATCTTAAAAGTGACCATTATAATATTTTAATACTTTTAAATGAAATTATATATTTATAATTTTTCTATGATATTTTAAACCATAGTGTTTCTTTTATATTTCACTAAATGAAAAAATTAACCCTAGAGGGATTGTATATATAATATTTCTACAAATAACATACTTTAATAGAGTTCTTACCTATGAGGTCTTAAATAATATTGTTTCATCTGGCCTGAATATAAAAAAAATAAACTTCTAAATATTTTATATGTAAAGAGAATCGAATAATAGGTGTGATAGTCATTGAAATATTTTATTCCTAGTACTTTTCTCTATACTTAAGTAATTAATTATATTTTAATTTGAGTGGTAATCCATTTTATGTGATAAACAATATATTTAGTTTATGGGTATAATTATAGATTCATAATGAATTTCTGAAATACTTTTAAACTAATAAGATATAAAAAGAATATTAAATAAGCACCTTTATGTAGTTATTTGACATAATTTCATCTTGATCAACATATGAGTTTCAAGAAAAATAAATTCCTTCATGATGGTTTATGGGACTACATATGAGATATATATCATTAATTTATATTGATTTTGATAATCTAACTCTATGAATATGGGTTCCATTGAAGGGTTTTCATCAAACAAGATGACTTTTAAATTTGTTCCTTGAGTGAACTTCACAAAAATTTGAAATTTCATCGATAACAAGGGGTCCATGATCATAAATTCAAGTCATTTGATGGTTTTAAAATCTTGTTCATACGGTGGTCCTTTTCCTTTTTTGTTAGGAAATTCACATATGGGGGTTTATTAGTCATTAGGGGGATATTAATTACAAAATTCAATAGTTTATTATCCCTCTAAATAATCGATGTTTCTATCCTATTTCTATGAAGAACATATTATTTATTAGAAAACATTGGAGGAATAATATATTTTAATATATGAAATACCATAAGATGAGATATAATTATCTGTAGGAACATAATCATGAAAATATTATTTTCTTTATAGTTAGGTATGTTATAAATTTATGACTAAATATATTTTAATAAAAATACATAATAATTTATTTTTAATCCTTATATAGATGATTTAAGAACTAATTTATATTGTCAAAAAACACCCCTAATAATGGTCAGTTTGAGAATGAGATATGATAAATTATGATATAACATGAATGAGTTTCAGACATTGACTCTATATTTCAAATAAGTGGAATAATAATTTATTCCT
Source organism: Viscum album (assembly GCA_963277665.1). NCBI lineage: Eukaryota > Viridiplantae > Streptophyta > Magnoliopsida > Santalales > Viscaceae > Viscum > Viscum album. Next base: position 794,239,347 of record OY728127.1, read on the forward strand.
TTACCACTATATATAAGGAAGTCATAATGAATGTATGGGCCCAACAATCTTCACAAATATTTATGTGAAATATTCTCTTTTAATTGATTTTATTCAAATTTTATTACTATTCTTGACATAAAAATTATTTTTTAACTTTTCTTTTTAAATTAACTGGAGAAGGTTCCATATTTTATTTTAATGGAGTATAAATGGGATGTGTGAGAAACTCATTCATATAGGACATACCTAAAGATTTTTTAAATTACCCAATTTTGATGAAATTTTCATTATTATCATATATTTATTTTATTTTAAAAGATATATAACCAATTTATAGTTTTATATATTAATAATTATTAGATCATCCCATCTTAGTGAAACTGATTTTGAAAAAATGACAATTTTATGGATGAATATTAAGATCACATCTTATACTGACAAATATCTACTTAAAACCATGATTATATAAAACTTATACTAGAAAATATTTTGATTTATTTACTATTATAAATACTTCCATATTACTAGTTTTTTCTTTTGAATTATTCACCAGCTCATATATAGTGATAAAACTCACCATAAAACAGATTAATTTATTCAATAAACTATTTGAAATACAATTTATCATTTATTCAATTTTTTATTAGTGAAGAAAATTCCATGGTAGCATTTAGTCTTTTGGAACTATCTACTGACCATAGATGGTGAGTCCTATGTCCATGAGACAAAAATATATAATTTTTTACCAATAATATTCTATTTAGTAGTTGATTAGTAGAAATATTGATATTTTAGAAGAGATCACTTCCCCCTGTGGAATTTGGTATTTTTTTAGATTAAGTGTACAATGTTTTTTGAGTTTATAATAAAGATAAATAGATGATAAATCTTTTAAGGTTGTAAAATTCTATTTTAGACTCCAAATTCTTCAATTTGACGTACAAAAATCTAATTTATGTTCTCCCAAGACACTGAAGATCAAAAACTAACACATTTTACGTTATTTATATGTATGTGGGGATTAACCTAAGGAATATTTACTATATAATTTGAATCCCGATATCAAGTGATATGTAATTTGATTATATCCACATATCATTTTTTATAATTTTATTGAACTTGGTCCCAGTGCCAGTTAAGGTAGTGGTGACTATTGTAAATGATAAGAGGATAAAGAAACCGTTTTTATTTCCTTGAATACTAGTTGGTGGATATGTGAATATTTTCTTAGATCCCTAGTGATAAAATATATAGGTGAATATTATTGAAGGATATTTGTATTAGTATATCAATGGACATGAGGGTGATTACTAACTAACCATAGAAGATTTAAATTATATAGAGTGGAGATATATATTTCATTATAGAACCATTATAATTTCTATCTAGAGGGATTCCTCACCATGTATTCATGTGAGTTAAAATTATCAATGTGTGAAATATATATTGGTGTAAGTCTATGGACATTAATTATAGTGAAATAGTTTTTACATGTTATGATTATAAACCTCGTGGTGATGGTTCAAGTTAGTATATAATGGATTTTGGGTCACATTCATCAAGTGAAGAATCTATAACAAATCTATACTCCATTTTATTTACCAGGGTGTGGGTCAAAATACACCATAGTTTCTATTACAAAATTCCATAACCATTTCTAATTTTATATTCTAGCTGATATTTTTGAACATTTATAGTTTTTTTCTAGTGAAAATGAATGATCGAGAACTCAACAAAACAATTACGTTCTAATATTTTTTTAATTATTTATTATTTAACAACAATAAGAAATTAATCAATGATGGAAATAAGAGTTATGATGAGAAATCTTACATGATATCATTTTGGGATGTAGTGTTATGCCGAGGAATGATAGTTATGTGATATGGGATAGGTATTCATCAAATAGTTTTTCCCTTGAGGTTGAGTATATTAAAACCAAAATTAGAAAATTTTCATATGAGTTCATTATGATTTTTATATGATGGTCACACAATAATGTTGGTATATGTTTTCATTTAAAAAGATATATATATATATGGATTTATCTACTATGAATTGATTCTTTCATTGAGTTATTCAATATGTACATACTACATAGAATTCACTCATATCCTAGTTGGAGGATAAATAAGATGGTGGTTCATGTAAATAATTATCCCTTTTTGGATATATAACTAGATGAGGTACACCGATTTAAAGTTGAACATGGGAATTGTAATGGATAATTCGTAAGGAAAATGACATTATAATAAAATTAACCACTCATATTCATAATATTACGGGATATTGTTCCAATCAATAGATTTAAATATCTTCATATAGACATTTATATTGGTTTAGTGTTATCATTCACCATGAAAAAGTTAAATAACGTGAGTGGTCACCTATCGTTGGAGGTGTCTTAAATAATCCTTTACATTAATATTAAACTACCACATTTTGAGAATACCATTGATCCTAAGTCTATCTGAATTCATATAAATATTATTGAATATTACTCCTATATTCAGTATATCATAGATCTGGTCCACTATATTTGTTACCACATAATCTATACTAAATAATATATCATGATCAATTCTATAGATATGAAATAGGGTAATGAAACTGATATATCTATTGAATTTGATGATGGTAATGAATATGAATTGGTATATTGTTTTGAAGAGGTTGAAAATCACTATTCTGAAATGGAAATAATATTTCCACAAATAGATTTAGTAATATTTTTTAAACTGTATCTCATATTTTTTTATAATATATTATGTTTGTACTAGTTGATATACTATTACATATATAAGTATTAGAGTATACACTAAACTAAGCGTCATATCAGGTGGTAAAATTTTTTTATGGCCTTAATTGTACTAAAACTTTTTTAATGAACAATCCTTAAGAAATATTTCCAATACCATCCCAGAAAAGTCTAGATGGTCTGATTTCCCCGAGAAAAATAAATAATTAGGATTGGTCAATTAGGTTTATTTTTATTTAAAGGGTTGTATTTCAAAGTTTGTATAAAATTATCCTTTTCCCTACTAACTATAATCAATATTTAAAATTCCATGTTGAATCTATTTGATAATATAGTCAATAATAAAATTATAGAGTCTTCCACTTCTCATTAGGTGGATCACCCCATTAGTTAAAATGAGTCTCTAATCATGTTGACTATATTTATATAATAATTATATAGGAAATATAGGAAATAAATTATATCTTTATAAACATACTCGATAAATAAAATTTTGGTTAACAAGATAACTATTAAAATAATGGATTAGGTCATTTGGATGTAAAGGTTTCCATTAATGGAATATCTTTCTACCCTAGAGAATATATCCACAATTTAAGTGGACCCCTCTATAATAGATAATAATAAGTATTCTCATCAAGTTATCTATTTAATTATTTTATATTCTTTTAAACATGATCCTCTCCAATTTCTAATACAATTATTTAGATTGTTAGATAATTGTAAACTGCTATAATGTGTGATGATTTAAAAATAATCCTTGAATTTATGATTTATAATATAGAATTATAATGATTCATGGATGATTTAAAACAGATTTTGAACATTTTTATAGTTTCATATATTATATTTTTCAATTAATGTCAATTTTTTTCTATTTTTTAAAATAGTATAGTTTCCTCTAGTTATGGAATTCCATATCGAGAGAAGGATGTGGTGATACATGTACAAATAGGGAATAAGGTAACTTCTTCACACAATCTAGAGGTGACGATACATAAGTTATCAGTGGATAAATGAACTAGAATCATCATTACAATAGATCTAGTATAATATATGTAACAAACCTATACTTTTCAACCTATAAATTCACCTAAATTAGATGACCAAAATGATCGAGGTGTGTTCTTAATCGTGGTTGAATAGAAAAATGCATTAAGGTATCATAAAACAGATAATTGGGAATAATTTTACCCTAATTACTTATATGATAATATAGAAACAATAAAATTATCACATTATATATCATAAAAACATCATAGGTTAAAACAAATAATTGATAAAGATAACATCCAACAACAACAAAATAAGGTCTAATGTAATATCTAAAAGTCCATCAGAATGGATCCCAATGTAACCCATTGGTCTATATATATATGGAAATATATAACCACCATCCCAAATCACTAAAATGAATCTAAATACATGAATTATTTCTTTTACATGATGCTATTCACTTTACTTGTACCCTATAAATCCATGGAAGAAAATTCCGAAACGAAAATGTATAGTGTGAGAACTAAATCATAGTATGATGTTACCAATGAATCAATACAATGTATATACCCATGAAGCTATATGTTAATATTAAAAAATATGTCTATAAAACATTTCCCAAATAAATAACTTCTATTTATTATATTTACAATCATAACAATGGTTGGATTTATTTTCAAAAATATTCATTGTTAAATAAATTAAAATAATATGGTAAAATATCCATGAGTCATACCTAAATGAAACAAAAAACATTCATGCATCATTATACCTATCATGTGGTAAAATAATCATTTCAAATAACCCATGTGTTCAATGTGACCACATAAAACCAACAAACTATATATGATAAAATTTTATAAACAATTGAGACATACAATCTAGACTATCTGACTTAAGTGAATCCTAAATTTCAGTAACCTAAATCCATCCGAATGACTATCCATAGGAAACCATGGAATAAAAGGCACCTCCCATTATCATAACTAACTTTACTAGGGAATTTCTATATTTTTCTCTCACATACCTTAGTGTAGTACCCCCGGTTTCGAGTACATAACCCTTTCCTTAGGTTTTTTAAATGGTTCGTCTTTTTTTGGGTTTCCATAAAGTGGGTTGTTTCTATAAAGTGGGGTGTTTCCATAATGTGGGGTGTTTCCATAAAGTCGGGAGTTTTCAAAAATCTGGGATGCCTCCATAGTGGTGTGTGTTTCCATAAAATAATGAGTTTCCATACAAAGGGTAAAGTTGAAGTATGGGAGAATTTGGGGGTTTTATAAGGATTTTTGGGCCCAAAAGGAAGCTGAGATGATCCATACAAAGTTGGCCCAAACCGAGTGGTCAAACCGTGTGTAGAGGTCAAATAAATATCCTATCCTCTAGGAGTTTACTCGTTTTAGATCTATATATTTATTTTTGGCTTAAAAACTCCCCTATTTAAATATTTATCTCCGAAGAAGGCTGGATAACCCTCCCGACACGAGTTGGAGCTGACCTGGAGCCTTCCCTTAGTGATTTGAAGCCCGATTCTTGTGGTCAGTTCCAATCTTCTTGGTTCATTTTAGTTTTATCCAAACTTTTCCTTCTCTCCTTCTCATTTTCATAGATATAAAACTCCTGTTGGAAGATATAAGTTTTTTAACATCATGAAAGGATAAATATGGTGTTGTTAATGATAGAGGAAGATATATAAGCTTCTTTCTTGGTATCTTGATCCGATTCCTGAGGTATGTCACCTTTCTTTCTAGTTCTATCACGTTTTCTTTGATCATCTTAGATCTACATCTTCGATCTCCATTCTTTCATAGATCTGATCCCATAGTGGGTACATATACATTTTTGGATTCTATAAAATTCATTTTCTAGTCATGTTATTTCTATTATAAGAGAACTAAGTACGTTCTTGGAGAATCGACCCGCCTTTTTGTGCAATCTTCGTCTTTTGTCGAGTTTTGTCAAAACCATAGAGGTATGAGGTTTATATCACAACTTATTTTTATATAATGTATTTGATTATTTTAAAATTGGTTTATTTTATTCGGATTTATTGTGAAAATCATGGAATAAAAATTTTTCAGTGATGATTTATGGTTTTAATGAAAGTATGAATTCTTGGTAAATTGTTCTGCAAAGTGATTTAGCCTACTGAATTTAAAATGATTGTTTTAAATTATTGATTTTCCAGAATTGTTAAATGGATTGATAAAAATTTGTTTTTCAATAAAATGGGTGTTTTATTGAAATGATTTGGTATTGAAATGACCTTGATGGAATTGGGTTTCAATAAAAAGGGTGTTTTTATTGAAATGTTGTTCTGTCATGATCTGTGGAAATATTTTTGTGTTAGTTCATATTGAATTTCTAGGTCTTGGTTTAAATATTACCTTTTGCTCAGCACCAAAGGATAAATGGAACACGAGATATAAAGTTCATATTTCATATACATGTCTTAGTTGAAATATGATATGGTGCTTATTGTCAAAGGGTTAATGGCACATGGGAAACAATAACCCTATGACGACTTGGTATATTGGCAAGAAACCACTCATATGTATGGAAATATAATAATGTATCCTACAATGTTGGTTTCATGGGTTTGTGGATGGGTTGGGTATTCCAAAAAGGGATATTGTGAAATGTTTTTAATTCTTGATTAGTTATTTTTCTGGAAAATTATCTTGCTAGGGAAATTGAATTCAATTATAATTGTATGTGTTTGGTAATTAATGGTTTTGAAAACTTGTTTATATTTAGATATAAACTGTTTTTGAGAAATTTTTATATATATAATATGTTTTTATATAATTTTTTCTAACACTTCTATCCTAGTGGCGTGAGTAGGTAAGTCATTGGTGAAAAACTACTGAGTTTTATGCTCACCCCTGCTCTGGAACTTTGGTGCTTTTGAAGATTCCATCTTCCAGGATATGGGAAAATGCAACATTTCCCACATTTTAGCACTACCTCAAGATGTTTGGGATGGTCAGAGATTTTGGAACATGGAGCTTGTGGAGCATGGAATCTCAGCGTGCTTTGAACCATAAATTTTAACAAGTGCCTCTTTGAAGGCACACTTCTTCGAATCTACTGTACGATAGGAGATTCGATCAAAGATTAAATTAATATATATTAAAGATTATATAAATATGGTGAACATAGAAATTGTCGATGAATGTTATATCATAGGATCTATGATATGAGGAAAGATGATACCTATAGGAAAAAGTAGGAACTCAAACGCTAAGAACAAGAGGAAAAGGGACACCTATTTTATAAGGTTCATGTGGAAATCAGAACCAGACTTCTGGATCAGTAAACATCCCTATATGACCCCAGAACAAAGTAGGTTTTATTTAATGTTGTTCTCTTGACCACATAATGTGAGATTGTATGGAACAACCTAGATCAAGTCATAATTACAATAAAATGGGACATCTTCAGCACTATTGTCGAAGTGCTATAAAGTCAGTTGCTGGAGACACTTATCAAGAATCGCATGCATCATATGCTTCAATAGGGAGAGTAAAGAAGAATATGTATTATCAGGAGAGGAGATCTAGCCATGGTGATTCTAGAAATACCATGATTCCTCAACCAGGGCAACCATAGCAAGGAAATAAGGAGAACAATGAAGAGATGAAGAAAGTTTATGGAGATGAGAAATTATTTGTTGATAATCAGGTTGAACTATCTACAATATGAGGTATGATTATTTTCAATTATACCTCTGTGATAGTTTTGTTTTATATTGGTGCATCACATTACTTCATTACCTCTCATGATATTGAATTTCTATGTTTAAAACTTTAAATGATGCCTTCTGTTTTGAAACTGAAAACTCCTTTTGGTGAAAGAGAATGTCAAGTATTTGTGTTTAGATCATGTTTTGTAACTCTTGATGGAGCTGAGATTAAATAGGAATTATTGATATTAGATATGGATATATATTAAGTAATCCTGTGTATGTATTGGTTGATAATGTTCGAGGATCCATTTGACAGTTACAGGAGAACAATTAGTTTCATGACTGAGGAAGGCATCGAGCATCTCTTCAGAGGAGAGAGGATTGTTAAGAACGGCGAAAAGAGATTGTTGGAACCAATGGCTGGAATAACCTCTTATCAATTGGAAGTTTTGACTTTGGATTCAATGGAAGAGATCGAGGAAAATAGTTTTCCGGTTGTTTTGGATCAATTTCCAGATGTATTTCCCAAGAGCTTCTCAGGGATACCACCTCTAAGGGAAGTGTAGTTTGCTATTGATCTCTTTTCGAGGACCAGTACTATTTCCCATATGTCTTATAGGATGTCACCAATAGAGTTACAAGAATTGAAAGTATTGTTAGAGGAGCTAGAAATCAATGGTTTACTTCGACCAAGTATGTCTCTGTGGGCTGCACCGGTTTTTTTCGTGAAGAAGGAATATGTAACTCTTCAGCTATTTTTTGATTATTGTAAGTTTAACCAATTTGAGATAATTAAAATATATCCAGTTACACGCATTGATGATATGTTTTATCAATTAATGGGAAATTTGTGGTTATCCATGATTGACTTGCGATCAGGATATCACTAATTGTGAGTTTGGAAGGAGGATATTTCAAATACAACTTTTAGTAGTAGATATGGCCAGAAGGAATATGTAGACATTCCTTTCAGTCTAAAAAATTCACCAACAGCCGTCATGGAATTGATGAATTGGATATTTAAACAATATCTTGATTCATTTGTTATGGTGTTTTTGGACGAAATTTGGGTGTATTCAAAGACAAGGGATGACCACGAGGAGCACCTGAAAACAGTGTGAAAAATATTGAGAGATCACTATTTGTATGCAAACTTATCAAAGTGTGATTTTTGGATACATGATGTAAGATTTAATGGACATTCCATTTCTAAAAAAAAATCATTTCTATGGATCCTGACATGATAAAAGTTGTTATCAAGTGGAAACTATCCAAGAATGTCTTCGATATACGATGTTTTCTTGGTCTATCTGGTTACTACCAACGCTTTGTGCACGATTTATCATGACTAGCTTCTCCAATAATAGCTCAGAAAAAGAAGAATGTTCAATTACAATAGATAGAGGAAAGTCAGAAGTCTTTCCATGAACTGAAGGATCAGCATATATCAGAACCTATATTGATCTTGACAGAATCAGGAGAGAGGTATGTGGTGTATTGCGATGCTTCAAGATTATATTTGGGTTGTTTTCTCATACAAATAGATCATGTGGTTTCTTATGGTTCAATGATGCTGAGGTCTCATGAGATGAATTACAAAACACATGATTTGAAGCTAGCTACAGTCTTCCAGGATTTGAAAATATGGAGACATTATCTCTTTGGTGAGAAATTTACTGTGTTTGTGGATCAAAAAATCTTGAAACACATTTTCTCACAGTGATAATTGAATCCGATACAAAATAGATGGATGGAGTATCTCCAAATGTTTGACTTTAAATTTATGAACACACCAGGGAAAGTAAATTCGGTGGAAAATTCATTGTGTGGAAAGTCATATGCTCAGATGAAAAAATAAGATTCATATGAATGGATGTTGATGTCAGTCTTAGCTGACATGCATGTAGAATGTGAAAAAAGATTTGATGTTGCGGTTATCCTTTCCGCTACACTTGTCCTTGGTTTGTAAAAATTATGAAAGAGGAAAAAACAAATAATATAGAATTTATGGTTGTGAGTTTAAAATGCATTGGTGGGGAGACCACTGGGGGATGGAAAATTGATGGGCGTTCAGTTTTGTGTTTCAGAGATCGGCTGGTTGTACCAATGGATTGTCAACAAAAACACCTTCATGCATACCACCATTGGATATGTGCTATTCATCCAGGTACACAGTATATGTATATGGAGTTGAAGGCACAGTTTTGGTGGAGCAGCATGAAAATGATGGTGGTCGAGTTCATCTCACAATGCTTAACTTGTCATCAGGTCAAAGAAGAGAATCACAGACCATAGGGTATATTAAAGTATTTTCCCATCCCAATGTAGAAATGGAATCAGATAGGAATAGATTTTGTTACAGGTCTTCCAAAAATGGTTCGTAAAACCGATGCAATTTGGGTGATAGTGGATCGTCTAACCAAGTCGGCCCATTTCATCCCTATTTATGAAACCATTATGGTGGAAAATATTTCAAAAATCTATATCATAGAAGTGGTAAGGAGGCATGGCTTACCTATGTAAATATTCTCAGATAGAGATTTCAGGTTCATGTATCATTTTTTGAAATCCCTACAGAAATCCCTTGGGACTTATTTGACTATGAGCATGGAATATCATCCTCAAACAGTTGGGAAATCAGAGAGGATGATACAAATATTGGAAGACATGTTGTGAGATTGTGTAATATATTTTGGTGGCTCATTTGTGGAGTATATACCCTTAGTGGGTTTTCATACAATAATAGCTATTAGGCCTCGATACACATGGATTTTTTTGAAGCATTGTATGGGCATCATCATCGTTCTCCACTATGTTGGGTGGAAACGGGAAAAGCATCACTAATCAGGTCGAGCCTTGTCCTAGAAAAAAAAGAGAAGATCTAGTTGATTAGAAAAAGGATGGAGATGGCTCAGAGTCATCATAAATCTTATGATGATCACCGTCAGAGACCGTTGTTGTTCGTTGTGGGTGATCATGTCTTCTTAAGGATCTCACCCAGGCATGGACATCAATTTTTTTGGAAGTAGGGAATGTTATATCCTTGATACATTGGCACTTTCAAGATACTAGAACGGGTTGGAGAGGTATCATATTTGTTTTCAATACCACCATAGTTTAGCTTGGTGCATAATGGGCTCCATGTATCCTAGTTGAAAATGTATCACCCTGATCCTGACCATGTGATCAGATGAGATCACATTGACCTATAATCAGATGTATAATTGACACATATCCCATTGTGGATCATTGATACAAAAGGGAATGTATTTCACGTGAAATGTATCACCTTAGTGTGGTTTGTATGGCAACATGGTCAGATTCAGGATGAGACTTGGGAACATGAGAAGGAAATGAAAAGGCAGTGGCTTGAACTCTTTTTGGCCAGTGAGGGTTTTCTACGTTCCGAGGACAGAAAGACCAATGGTGGGGAGAATCTAGTACCCCCGATTTCGGGTACATAACCCTTTCCTCAATTTATTTAAATGGTGTGTCTTCTATTAGGATTCCAAAAAGTTGGTTGTTTCCATAAAGTGTGTTGTTTCCATAAAGTGGGGTGATTCCATAATTTGGGGTGTTTCCATAGAGGATGATGTTTCTATAAAAAAATGTGTTTCCATAAAAAGGGTAAAGTTGATGGATTGGAGAGTTTGGGTGTTTTATAATGAGTTTTTGGACCAAAAGGAAGGTCACACAATCTATACATAGTTGGCTCAAATTGTATGGTCAAACCCTTCATAGAGGTAAAATCTAGATCCTATCCTCTATGAGTTTACTCCTTTTTGAACTATATATTTTGTTTTGGATTGGAAATGACCCTATTTCAAAATTTATCTCCCTAGAAGGTTGTAGAACCCTCCCCACATGATTTGGAGCCAACCTAGAGCCTTCTCGTGGTGATTTGAAGCCCGATTTTTAGGTAAGTTCCGATCGTCTTGGTTTTTTTCCATTTTCTGCAAACTCCTCCTTATCTCCATCTTGTTTTGTTAGATCTACACCTCATGTGGGTAGATTTGTGTTTTTTAACCTCATTAATGGCTAAATATTTTATTTTTAATGATATAGTAAGATATATAAGATTCTTTCATGGAATCTTGATCTGATTCTTGAGGTATGTCACCATTCTTTCCTGTTTTGTGACGTTTTCTTTGACCGACATAGATCTACTTCTCTTATCACTAGTATTTCACAGATATGAGGCTATAGTGGGTATATCTCCATTTTTTTCCAAAAAATTCAATGTTGAGTCATGATCTTTCTAGTATACGAGAACTGAGTCCATTCTTGGAGAATCGACTCGCCTTCTCGTGAATTCTTCACTTTTTCTGAATTTCCATCAAAACCATCAAGGTAGGATTCTCCTGTATCAACTTCTCTTTCTAGAATTTATTGTATTAATTTCAAATTGGTTTATTTTTATGGGATTTATTGTGAAAATCATGGAATAAATCTTCTTCAATGATGATTTATGGTTTTTGTGAAATTATAAAATCATAGAAAATTGTTGTGCAAAGTGATTTAGCCTCTTGAATTTAAAATGATGATTTTAAATTATTTATTTGATGGAATTTTCAAATGGTTTAATGAAAAAAAAAATTTCAATAAAAAGATATTTTTATGGAATTTTTTTTTTCTGAAATGACTGTGATGGAATTGGGTTTCAATAAAAAGGGTGTTTTTATTGAAAATGTGTTTTGAATAATCCTTGGAAATATGGGTGTGTGAGTTATATTGCATTTCTCAGACTTTTTTGAAGTATTACCTTGTGCTCAGTGCCAAAGGTTAAATGGAACACGGGATGTAAAGTTCATATTTCACATACGGGGTTTGGTTGTAATATGACATTGTGCTCATTGCCAAAGTATTAATGGATCATGGGAAACAATTGCCTTGTGATTACATGGTAGATCGACAATAAACCACTCATGAGTATGGATCCATCATAACATAGTATGCATGGTTGGTTTCATGTGTTTGTGTAAGGTTTGGGTATGCTAAAAATTGGTATTATGAAATGGTTTCAAATCTTGTTTATATATTTTTCTGGTAAAATATATTTCTTGGAAAATTGGTTTCAATTGCATGTGTATGTGTTTGGTAATGAATGGTTTTGGAAACTTATTTATATTTAGTTATAAACTATTTTTGAGAAATTTTTCTATATAAACAATTTTTATATAACTATTTCAGACTCTTTTATCCTAGTGTCTTGAGTATGGAATTAATTTGGGGGAAAGAGTACTGAGTTTTATACTCTCCCCTGCTTTGGCACTTTGGTTCTTTTGTAGAATTCATCTTCAGGGACAGGGGAAAAATTAATGTTTCCCACAATTTTAGAACCACCTCATAATGTTTGGGATGTTCGGCGATTTTGGAGCATGGAGCTTATTGAGCATGGATTCCTGTGGTATTTTGAGAGTCTTGTATCCTTTATCAGTTGTGTACTTTGATACTTGGTTATTTTTATAATGTTATATACATTGATGTGGTTTTGAGATACAAGAGGTTTTTGAGTTGTATTTCATTTTTGTGTGTGTCATAAAGTGAATTTTTGGTAATTTTTGGTTTGTTTATTGGTTTATTTAACAAGGGGTAAATCATACACCACTTGTATTTGAAACACTTCGATATTTATTTCCAGCCTTTCGCATCTTGGGGATTCCGCTTAAGGCCTTGTAATGACTCATTGTACTCTCATTCCAATGAGAATTGTCGGGTCATTACACATAGAGTCTCCCAATATTTTATATATCATCAGTACATATTGGAAAAAACCACATTTCATAAATATTTCCCAAGAAAATAAATTTTAATAAACAATTTCTAAGGAAAATACATTCCATTTAATTGCAGTAATATCCCTAATTATATAAAATTCATCATTTTGGAATATCATAAATGAAATAAAGTACATACAAATGGTTTTCAAGAAAAATATATTTTTAGAAAACTTCATTAAATCCAAAATATATCAAATTAACCTATCATAGATTTAAAATAATTGATTTTAAAAATCAAATATAAAGGATATTATAAGATTGAAAAATCATTCCATTAGATATACTATAATATAGAGACACCTAAATAAAAAAATATGACAGAAGGTATCCTTCATGACTGATGATGGGAGAGGATATGATCAGATACAAGAGAACCTATACCATAGGGAAAACATCAATTATCTATATCCATGATAGATCTAGTAATCTATTAATATAAGTGATCAAAAACATCATGGAAATGTGAATAAAATAGATTAGAAAGTATATCACATATAGGATTACACTTAGTTGACATCCAAGAGTCTAATAGATATGAAAATATTCCACCATGGAGAGGGAGAGAGTGAGAATCATCACCAAGGTCCCTTAAAACCAATCACATCTTTACATAATTCAAGAGGATAATATTAGGGGATTAATTATTATTTCAGTCTAAAATTACTTTTTATACCTTACATAAATTCATTCCTAGTAATGTTAATTATGAGACACTAGAAATACACTGACTAGTTGGTTGGTATATGAATATAGTGTTTAAATCCATGCCACCGTCAGTGGCCCGATAAGAGTCCATTGAACATCCTATAGATTGAGGAGACATGAACATGTTCTTATACCATACACTTGCTTGTCAGTGGACCTCAATATCTATATTTTTGACTCATGACAAAACTAACTTATAAAATCCCTTACCATAGCCTATGAATGAACATGTATTTGAAAAATAAAAATATTTCATTCTCCCTTGTATTTATACTATTGTGTGAAAATTATCCTGATCATAAAAGATTTTCATCCCCAAAAAGGATCACGATCATGAAACTGAAAATAGATAAGTCCATTGAAACATCATTAATTTTTACACATGGATCTTCAATTCCATGCTTTGTATTGAATCATATTTTGGTTCTTTGTTTTATCATGGTTTCTGGGTGTTCCGGGATTATATTTGGTGTCTTAGGTGTTATTGATATATGTCATTAGTTATTGATGTCATGTATGGTAACAAGCCATTCATTTTTTAAAGTGTAGTTATACAGATGAGGTGGCTTGGAATTGAATATGTGACACTCCTCGTGTCACCTTTTGTGGGGTATGACTATTGGGATGGTTTCATTAATATTTGGGCCAAACTGTGAGCTCATTTACATATTTAAAAACAAAATTTGTTTCTTTTAAAACACATTTTTTATCATTTTTCACCCATTAATCTTCCCACATGTCCTCCCTTGAGATATTCAAGCTGCCATATCCATTTCAACCCCTTAGGAACTCATAATCATGGTGTATTTGGGTGATTTATTCAGGAATTGGGCCAACCCATGAGCCTATTTTTAGTTTTAAAAAATATTTTATTTCTTTCATATCTCATTATTTTTTAATATTTTTATTTAATTTCACCTATCACTTGATCCCACAAACACTAAGTGCACCACCATGTTCCATTTTTCTTCTTTGGAGCTCACCTTCATCGTGGCTTGGGGAAAATTTTCTCCAGGTTTCTTTCATCCAGATCTGCAAATGTTATTTGTTTCTTTCAAAAATCATTCATTTTTCAATCTTTTCCCCCATTTGAGTCCCCACTAGACCTCCCCAACTTTATTCTAAGCTCTAATTTAATTTTGGATTCTTAGATATTCATCTATTAGTGTATTTGGGGAAATTTATTCAATGTTTATCAAGTAAATGAGTCCCTCCCTTGTTTTGTCCATTCTCCTTGGGGTTTCTTCCCTCTACCTTAATGATTCAAATGTCTAGAAACTAGGGTTTCATAACTAGGGTTTATTTTTGAGTTTAATGGTTCAATATTCTTGGATTAGGGTTTATTTTCATTCCCTTGTGCTACAACGGTGGTGCAGTTGCTGTTTCACACAACGATTTTGGGGTTTTGACACAAATGATAGGTGATTCCATGTGTATGCATTTCATGATGAGTAAGATTTCTTTATTTACATATTTATATTGTTCCTTGTATGTTTTGTGTGGTGAGAAATATCTTTTTAATGGAATTGATAAATGCTAAATTTTAAAGTTAAATTTTTTCTCGAAAAGGTGTGTTTTTCTTGTGTAACTCTTGTGGTATCATTTGGGGTCATTTTGTAACATATGAAAATGGATTATTAAATGTGGATTAAGATGAAAAATCTAGTTTTGTAGGGTTTTTGAGTTCTTTTATCCTTGAAAGAGTGTTTTTGAATGGGTTTTATGTGAAAAATATTTTTATACTCCTTTATGTTGTTTTATAAAAATATCAAATGGTTTATTGAGTTCCATAAATTTTGATAAAGATATTGAGGTACTATTTTGGAGTGTGTATTTTTTTTAAAGGGGTTTTATAGAAAAAGTGGTGACTTTTGATGTCAAACATTTTGAGAATATTTAATAAATTGTTGAATGATTTATTAAATTGTGAGAGTGGTGAACGACATGTTTATGGGATGTTTTGGTATGGGTACGATGTTAAAATGAATTTGAATGAGAAAAGAGGTATTTTGTGGCTTGTGTGAGGAATATTTTATGTGTCTATTATTTTTTAATGGAATTTACATTTTGTATGTGATTTTGTATGATTTTGAACTTGTTCAAGCACAAAAAGGGTAACTCAGGTATCTAGGTGGGAAGACGTATACTAGTATGCTAGTGATCCAGAGTGGTTTTGTCTCTTTTTTATATAGAATATTTGATAATGAAAATACTAAATAAACTATGATGATGATGATGTTGGGGGACAATAGGTTATGGGTTATTCCCCAACATGTGGCTCTTGCACGAGAAAAAATATTCTTATGGTTACTTTTCACCGAGATACGAGGTACCGAGTGTTCACAACTATCTAGTTCCTAGGGGTGTTACCGTGAATATAGATCATTAGAAATTTTGTACTTAAATTCAGCGTATAGTGTGTTTGGTCTCAAAAACATTGTATCATGTGAGTTTTCTTTATTTATTGATTCCCACATGAAATTTTTTTTTCATTGAAAGATGCATCCTTTATAAATTTTTTATGGAATTTCTTTTTTTATAAAAACTTGCAATATTCTTGTCTTATAATTTTTATCACACGTAATTCTTTTGGGGTCCTCCTATTGGGATTAGTATCACACCCTACACACACATTTTAGTATCATTAGGCTTCAAAATCATTTTCACAAGTTTGGATAAAGCTTTTAGAATCGGTGGTTCAGGTTGTTAGTTCCATCCTTGGTGCAGTGTTATGGAGAAGGCTTGGGGATGATGAATTCATGCCTTGTGGTGGTTCATGGGTTGTGTTTGGCCCTAGTTTTGAGCCTTTTCCCTCCTTATATTTGTGTAAAACCATTTATTTCAATTCTAAATTATTAGTAAAGGCTTGTTTGGATTAAATTTTTGGTTTGATATTATTCCTTGTTGTTATTGTTTTATGTTTACAAATGAATGTAAATCATTCCCAACATTTAATTTATCATACCCGGGAACTTGTTCCAGCTAGTGGGGATTAGTAATTTACTTCAGTCCTTTCCAAAGACTATGATGAGTGCCAGTGTTGATAGCAGGAAGATCAGGTTTCTGACAAAATTGTATTAGATGAGGTTCTCACTTTTTGAGTCATGTTCGTTGTGGAAAGAGAATGGTTAGACAAGATCTTGGATTTTTGGGACATTAAATTCCGATTATGACTAGTGTGCCTAGATAGATCACCTTTTTAAGAGATTTATTTCTCCATGGTATGATGGGTTTTATCTGAGTTATTTTTTTCTCATGCTTCATCAATGATTGTGGAAATGAAAAGAGAGTTGTGTTATTGGTCTTAGTGAGCTCGCAGGTCCTAGAAAGTCACGTGGAGTGAGTGATATTTCCCTAGAATACTCTCTTTGATGATGAAGTTATTGGAATATGTCCTCCAAAAATATGTCCAAGCTAGACACCCACACTAATTTCCCCACACATTTCCTTGTGTCTTTTTATTTTTGATTTTTTGAAAATTCGGTTTTATGAAAAAAATGATGACATGATTTTGAGAAGTGTTAATTTTTGTGATGTGATTTTCTAGTAATGTGGAATTGGATTGATTTCTGAATGGGTAAAAATGAAATATCAGAATGGTTTTGAATTAGTACAGGGTGTATTTACTCCTCTTTTGAATTTGTGAATTATGTTAAGGTGGGTTTTTCAAATCAGTTTCAAATAGTCTTTTTTGGAGATATTGAACAGTTTTTTGAATGGAATGAAGTGTTTTGGAATTTATTTGGGGAGTTTTAATTTGAATTTGGATTTTTAATTTGGTGGGATTTTGAAAATTTTCATAAATTTCTGGGAAGTGGTTTAAGTGGGGATAAATGAGTTTCAAAATTAATGGTTCTTGATGAAATAATTTTTTTTCATAAAATCAGAAGTGTTTTGAAATGGGATGATGTGTGTTGAAAATAATGTGTATGTCTTGAAAGTGAGTTTTAATTATTTTTTGGAGCTTGATTGAAAATTATTGTATGATTTTAATTGGGTTTTTATTTTTTTTCTAGTTGTTTTGGGAAAATGAAAGTGTCTGTTAAATGTCTTGGTTTTAAAACATGGAAGGAGTGTTTGATTTAAAATTTGGTATTTCCATGAGAAACCAATGCATGGATTTACATTGGAAGATGGATGGTTAAGGTAATGGATTGAGTAGTGCTGATATGGATATGAGGATAGTTCCCGGTGTGGCATAGAAACATTCCTGTGTGAGGCCCGTGGGGTACCATTGGTGGAGGTGCCAAATTCCGACCCGTTTATTTTCAAAGAGATAATTTTAATGGAAATTTTCATGTCATGATGACTATTTTGGGAGGTGTGACTTATGTGTTTTTATAAATATTATGGTGGGGTATATATAGTTTTATAACCCTTCTTGTTTGAATGATGTTTTATGTTTTTATTTTGTTGGTATGTTGGGTTGAAGTGTTTATTGATGCCCCATTGTGAGAAATTTATCATTAATCCCTTGTGGTTGCTCTCCTCATGTGTTCAGACTTGGTTTCTGGCATGTTTTTACTAAAGAACCATCTTGGTTGGGTCGTTGGATTTTATTGATGGATAGGGTATGCCCCCATAAAGAGTTGATGAATGATTGATGTGAATCTAAGTGTGATTCACTGTTGGCAAGCCCTCCAGTTGATTTATGTATAGACTCTCTTCCAGGGATACAATTACGAGTCTACCCCTATTCCTTTTTTGGTTAAGTGGATCCAATCATGGAAGGAGAGTGGTTGTGGAAGGTTGAAATAAACCTTGTATCCTTATGTTTCTTGAGCTTCTCTAATCGTCAAATGTAAAGATTTACACCATTGTTTCTATAGGTTTTATTGGAAGTGGTGAAGGGGAATTCCTGTGAGGAAGGTGAAAAATAAAAGGTTGTCAGGGTATAATGATATCCTGAAGGACCTTTGGGTATTTTTTCAGTATCATCGAGGAAAGGGTTTATGTTGGGAAACTTATGTGAAAAAATCAGTTCATTCAAGGATGTTATGATTTCTTTCAATTATCTAATGCTACTTGGAACATTGTTCGCGGTTTCACTCCTGGTAACAACCATGTCACTTTCAAGGGTCAGGTTTAGTGGTGTCTTATTATGTTGTGTTCTATTTTTTTGGGAAAATATGGATGTTGTAGATCCGTTTGAGGGATTTTTCTTAAGTGAATTCATGTTTCTATTTTGAGGATTTTGTATTCCTTGTTCTATGTGAAAAAGTATTCCATGTGTTTTCCATATACTGTTTCTTTTACAGGGTGAAATAGATGATGCATGTACATCGCCCAAGTCACTATTTGGGTAATGGTCTGTTGTTTGAGATAACAATTTTCATGGGGTGTTATGATCATTAGATCCAAAATGTGGTGAAGAAGATGAATAAAGCATCATGGCTCCATCCATATGCCTCAGAGTAAATATTTTAGGGCATCAAGAAATCTCAAGGGGTATAATGGGTTTTGGTTTCACAAATATCTTCAGTGTGGGATGTGGAGACAATTTGAAGTTTTGATGCGGTATTTTCATTTCACGTGGACCAGTGTGATGTAAAGGGACATGGGTACCCTATACATCGTGGTTGTAATCCGAATTTGTGGATAATTTCATCCAATTTTTTAGGAGGAAGGGATCAATTTGTTTCCTCAAACCCAGTTCTTGAACCGATGTGGGTGAAACCCTCAGTGTAGTTGTTCATGTATGGATAACCTGGCAGCCTATCTTTGATATCATTGTTTCACAAGCTCAATCAAGCATGGTGATACCTGTAGAAGTGGTGAACCAAGTCATGTCTTTGTTGGTTTGGAGTTTTGCTAACCGACCCCCCACCTTTATAGTTTGGATTAGATAATATGGGTTCTTCTTCATGTCGACCCCTGCTAGTTGGTAATGACGGTTGGTTCTTATGGTAGGGATACCCACCATGTGTCTCATATAGGATCTTTTGGAATAAGTCTAATGTTAGTCTATCCCTTATGGTGGGGAGTTTGTTTGGTGTCCCCTTGTTGGTGTCCACATTCTGTCTCGGGTAATTAAGTTTTATTTTATGTTCGGGAGTCTGTTCGTGTCTCCTCATATCTGTAATTTGGTTCTGTTCCAAGTGTTGGCATGGTGGTAGGTAGTCTTTTCCAGAGCTATCGAACCACTAATTTCTTACATGGGTAAATGTGTGAATGGAGCACACCCAATGGCATGTTTTTTGAATATGATTGATCTCTTTAGTTAAGTTGGGTAAATTTTTGTTGGTGGGAGTATCCCTTTATTTTATTGATCAACTGCATGTGTTTTGTTCTTTTGGGGACAGGAGAACATGGAAAGGGATTCCATATTGGTCTATAGATTTGGATTTGTTTTCTATATTCTCGAAATATTGTGGCTTTCTAAGGGAAGAAATATATATGGTGGGGAGAATTGTCACACCCAGATATTTAATTCCATGCTTTGTTTTGCATATTATTTTTTATCTTAGTTTTCTCTTGGGTTTTGGGTGTTCTGGGATTAGATTTGGTCTCTCGGGTGTTGTTGATCTATGCCATTAGTATTGGAAGTATTGGATGGTATACATATGTGTATTTTTCTAAAGGGAATTTATAAGGATGAGGTGTCTTGGAATTGAATTTGTTACACTTCTAGTGGTACCTTTTCTGGGGTATGTTCATTGGGGTGGTCTCTTTAATATTTCGGCCACACCGTGCGCTCATTTCTAGATTTAATAACAATTTTTTTTCTTTTATAACTCCTTTGTTTTACAACATTTTTCACCCATTCCAATTGTCACTTGGCCTCCATAGATCTATTCAAGCCACCATATCCATGTAGACCCCTTAGTAACTCATAATCGTGGTGGATTTGTGTTAATTAATCGGGTGTTGGGCCAACTCTTGAGCTCATTTCTAGTTAAAAAAATATATTTTTTATTATATGTATCATTTATTTTTTAACATTATTCAGTCATTCCACCTCTCACATAGGCACAAAATTCCTAGGCACACCCCAATTTCTTTTTTCCCTATTTTGAGCTCATATTCATCATGGATTAGGGTAATTTATTTAGGTTTCTCAAATCATCCATATTTGAAAATGTAGTTTGTTCCATTCATAGATCATAAATTTTTTACTCTTTTTCCTCCATTTTAGTCCCCAATCAACCTAATTATCCTTTTTAGAAGATCCATTTAAATTTTGGATTCATAGAGATTCATATATTAGTTTATTTGGGGTGATTACTCAAAGTTTCTCATGTAAGTTAATCCTTTTCTTGTTTCATCAATTATCTTTATGGTTTCTTCCCTCTTCCTTGATGTTTGAAATTTACTAAAAATAGGGTTTCATACCTAGGGACTATTTTTTAGTTTCATAGTTCAATATTCTTGGAGTAGGGTTCATTTTCATTCCCTTATAGTGTGGAAGTGGTGCGGTTGAAGTTTCACACAACGATTTGGGGGTTTTGACACAAATGGTAGATGATTACATGTGTAATAATTTTTGTGATGAGTTGTCTTTCTTGATTTACTTATTTGTTATGTTCTTTATATGTTGTGTGAGGTGAAAAATCTATTTTTAATGGAATCAATTAATCGTTTAATTTTAATGATAAATGTTTTAGTAAATGGTGTGTTTTTCTCGTGTAACTCTTGTGGTGTCATTTGGGGTCATTTTATAACTTATGAAAAAGGTTTACTAAATGTGGATTGGGCTGAAAAATATGGTTTGGTAGGTTATTGGGGTGTTTTAGGCCTCAAAAGAAGGTTTTAAAGGGTATTATGTGAAAAATATTGTTATACTCCTTGAGGTTGTTTTATAAATATCTCAACTACTTTATTAAGTTATATAAATTTTTTAAAAGATGTTGAGGTACTATTTTGGATTGTGTATGATCATAAAATGGGGTTTTGGAAGATAATTTGATGATTTGTGATTTCAAAAATATTTAGAATATTTTATAATTTGTGAAATGATTTATTAAATTGCGAGAAAGGTGAAGGACTTGGTTATGGGTTGTTTTGGTGTGAGTATGATGTTAAAATTAATTTTAATGTGAAAAGGGGTATTTTTGGATTGTGTGTGGGATGTTCGAAGTGTGTATTATTTATAAATGTAATTTCCATTTGAAATTATATTTTATAAGATGTGGAACTTGTTTGATCACTAAAAGGGAAACCCATGTATCTAGGTGGGTGGACATGAACTAGTATGCTAGTGATCCAGAGTAGTTTCACCCTTGTTTTGTGTAGAAATATTTATGATGAAAACACACTCTAAACAATGATGATTATTTTGGGGACCACTAGGTTATGGTTTATTCCTTTACAAGTGGATGATGCACAAGAAGAGATACTTTTTATGGTTAATTTTCATTGAGAGACAAGGTTCCTGGGGCTCACAACTAACTAGTGCCTAGGGTAGTTCCCATTACTAGTGCTCATTAAATATTTAGTACATATTGTCGATATACGGTGTGTTCGGGTATGAAAAATTACTAGCATTTTAATTTTCATTAAATGTGTTCATTCTTTAAACTTTCAGACTTGAAAATTGTTTTCTGTGAAATTTTAATCCTTTAAAAATTGTTTGTGGAATTTATTATTTATAAAAACATTCATGATTTTTAATCTTCTAATGTTTATCAAATGGAATATCTATTAGGTGGAATCATATTGATCTTTTTATCACACCATACTTACACCTTTGGGTGTAAGTAGGCTTGGAAATCATATTCGTAGGTTTGGGTTAATCTTTCGGAATTGGTGGTTTGGGTTTTTAGTTTCCATCCTCTCATGTAGTGTTGTGGATAAGGCTTGGGGATGATGATGTCTTTCCTTTTATTTAATGGGTTGTGTTTTCTGCTACATTTGTGTTGTGTCCCTCCTGTGATTTATCTAAAACCATTTATTTCAATTCTAAATTTTTATTAAAGGCTTGTTTGGATTAATGTTTCAGATTCAAGTTATTTATTACAGTTGTTGTTTTATCTTTATTAATACTGGTAAATAATTTCAAACATTTACTTTATCATACCTGATAACTCGTTCTAGCTCGTGGGGTTCGGGAATGCCCTCCGGGCCATGCCACATATCGAGTCGTGTGTTGATTTTAATGGTGACCAGATCTGGTCTGTGTCATTAATGCCTAACTATAACACCCCGACCCTAGTTACTCAGAGTCGATACATTATTAAATAACTTTGGTATGATCACAAGAGATAAATTCTCTAAAGACCGATTAGTTTAGTATCCATGTAAGTACTAACTACATATATATGTTTTACATTACATCATGAAATACAGCAAAAAATCATTATGTCCCCTTTGAACACACTCATATCCTTTGGCCTATCCTTGCAGGTTAGTCATAATATAATTCTTCACATCTTGGGAAAAGGAAAACATAATAAAGGGGTGATCTCAGATTCTCAGTAGGGATAACAATATAGTATAAACCATCATAAATAAGAATAAACATTTAAGGTAATGTATAAGACTAAAACAAAATCCTTTTAAACATAAAAATCAGCGTCATATAGACAAGATAAATCAAATAACGCCATTTAATTATTCACATGGATATTATACTAGTTGAATAATCACATGTAATATCAATATATAATTTCATAATTATGGAATGCATAATGCCGAACATCATAACCACATAGTCAAAGCCTCGTGCGAAAACTACAAATATGATTTTTTCAAGGACTTATGCCAAGAAACTAGTTTGTATCATGTGTCCTACCGATGCATCAAGGAGATATAGTAGGCCTCCCGACACTTATTATGTCCAATTCATTCCTCATATGAAAAGGTTGAAACATAACATAAACATTCATATTAAACTAGCATACAAAATGTTAATACTTTAACCATAAATAATGAATGGTATTAAAATAGCACATCCACAGTGAAACATAACTCATTCAATATAATATGGAAGATTGTATTATTATAAATCAACCTGAATCAAGAATAATGTATGATATTTACATATATTAAAATAATCATTAAAAGTATTTTAGAGAAATATCACTTTTTTTCTTGAAAACATTTTAAAGTCTCACTGTTTATCAAGAAGCTGTTTAAAAGTGATTTTTAAATCAAAGTGCCCCATAACACTTTGAAACCATTAAAAATAATTTTAATTTTAAGACATTCATGTCTATATAAATTATTCCTTAAAGTCATTTTTAAAACATGGACATTAATGATAATGATTTAGAAGAATATATCATTAAAACATTTAAAATGATATTTTAGTTAGAGTTCATAGCCAAACAATAGACGCTTGAATACAAATAATAGAGTTAATAAAAACCTTATAATATCATGAGAATATAGGGATTCATGATATACTATATCAAAATACAGTGTATACCCAATATAAAAGTTAATTGCTGCATAATAACAATGCAGAATTAATGGAATGTAAATTGAGATGAAATCCCTTATAAAAAACACATCTTTAGGTAGGGGATAAATCAATGCAATAATTATGTCTGAAAAATATAAATACACTCAATATGATTTAATATTCAGTATAAATCAATCAGATTACATTCACATGTATTCTTATAAAAACAACACCAATGACTTGGATGTCTAACTTAATGAATGGAAATTTAGTTAAGATTACTCTTATCAAGTTCATATCAATGACTTGAGAATAGATCAATGGAGTGATTATGTGTGACAAAATTATATCCAGACAAATGGAGTGGAAATTAATACATGAATAAATAAACAATGATTTCACACATAATCTTGGAGTAAAATAATCAATGATGTTTGCATAGAACCCAATGATTGGAAATTGAAATTATAAATTCCCTTACCGATTTGGTAACATACGAAACCTACAACCCATGAAAGAAGGATCATACAATGAAGTTTTAAATACCCATAAATTAATTTATATTACAAAAATAATATAATCATGGGCATTACATACACCACACAAAATGAAATTGGGGAAAATATTGCATGAATCTCATGGGAATAAATTGTGAGATGAAAACACCTTACCTTGTACTTTCATTTTGTCAAGGGTACGTTTAGCCTCCTATATAATGACCATAGTATATTATTAAATTTTACCACAACCATATTAATATTTATGTTATCATATATGATTCATTTATGACTTTATATAACCCATTTAATAATAATTTCCATGTTAAAGTAACATTTCGGGTAATAATTGCTTTCTTTATCGTATGTGTTTTAACATGTTATTATTGATAGTATCATATAGATCATGATTTAAATACTTAAAGATATTAAAATATGATTTATATATCATATAAATTCAGAATATAAATATTTATATTAGATATATTTATGAAATTGGAACACCGTTCATGGAGACGGTAGTCCGTACGTATGCATGAACGTTGTTTCTATTTTCTTATCATATAGTATGGAAGTAAGTAAAAGATATATATTTATATAAAAATATATATATTATTCTAGTTTAATTATTATTTCATATATCTAAAACTTATTCAATATATATATATATATATATAATTCTTGAATGGTGATCGCTGAAGATGAATCCCATCGTGTTTTGGAGACAGTAAGCCGTACATATGAATACGAGACAATACCATTCGATCGATTGTAAAATGGTGTTTAATTTGATGTTATATTTTATATACATTATAATTAACTTGTCATATTAATTATTTAAATTAATATACAAATTATTATATGCATCCAAATAATGTAGTGTTGAATAACAAACTTCACGACGACGTAAATACAGTAAGCCATACGTATGTACGTACGGTTACTTTATCATTAATAGAATGGATATAATAATAAATATGATTTTAAAATATTTATAATAGCATCTCAGTTTGTATAAGCTTATGGATCTATTATTTTATTATGGATAAAACAATAGAAGAGGATGGGGAAGAAAAAAAGAACTTTGATAGAGGTGATGAAATAATTACCTCTTCTTTAGGGGTTTCATTTTTATTTGAAAAAAAGTGCTCCTTAGGATGGATTTATGATAAAATTAAGTCCTATAAGTTTACATGAGGGTGGTTGGTAGGATAATTGAGTAGGGTTTGGGCAAGACAAATGGATTTGGAGGTGTGATTTTGAGATAAGGGGAAGTACCCTTTTATAAGAGAGGTGAGGGTCACTTTAGGAAGAGCTAGAAATATTATTTTATTATAAAATAATTTTCGGTTTATAATATCTCCAAATGGATTTATTTAGTGGATAAGGTGGGTATGGGTATAAATTTTCTAAATTTTTTTGTTTTAGATAAGTTTAGGTCACCATATTAACATTATATTTTAGATTTAATTCTTAGTTAAATAGTTTAACTTTTACCATGTATTCTTGTATTTTTATATTACATGGTTAATAAACATACAATAAAATTACAAGGGAACCCTAACTAGTTCATTAATGACATATCTAGTGTTATATAAGTAATTTTTCTAAACCTTACATTTTTAGTATTATGATATCATTTATTAATTTTTTAATTTTTTAAATACTCATTTATGTCAATTTTGACACTATTTAGTATTTGGTTTTTATGAAAGTCAAAAAAACTTGATTACTTAAAACAATGAACATTAAATCAACCCTAACATGTCATATTAACATAGAAAATTCGTGGAATGCATCAAAACTCCCAATTTACATTTATTTTGATAATTATAATATCAATTATTTAACCTCTCATTAAAAAGGTAATTACTTTATCATCATTGTGTCATAAATAAATATAATTATAGAATGTATAAAAGTTATAAATGAAATACCAGGATGTAGGAAATCATTTTTTTTCTAATTAATATTTATTGTGGAATTTATCTTATGTATAATCCTATATGAAAAATGGTTTAGTTATTAAACAATGGATTTAACACTTTTAACACTCCTTTAAATAAAATAATAATAAATTTCCTAATCAAATATAAGTGAATCAAAAGGATCATATTTTATTCATAAGGCTAGTTTTAGTAAAAAAAATCCAATAGCATTAGGACATGTGTTAGGGTAATTATAATATAATTTTTAACTTTAATTACCCTATTAACTTGTAATCGTGGTAAATAAAATTCAAAAGTTACTATTCAACAAAAATTATTTTCATCCTGTTGAACCAAATTTTACTTACTGACGTCAACCATGCCTCTTGGATTTTTGAAATTCAATTCATAGAAGTAGTAAAATTATGTTTTATGCAAATTTGCAAATGTGCCTAGAAGGTTATTAAAAGACGGTAAAAGGTTCAATAAAATTTTATATATCCAATCTTATTATAAAATTACTACAATGAATTACATTGTAAATATATAGGTATTATGTATATATTTTTAATTTAAAATAAATTTTAATTAAAAATAATTATTTAAATAACAAGTCGGTTTTATTCAATAACGTAGTGTTTTTCAGTATTAATCAACAAGTGAATGTTTTCAGAAAAATTCCAAATATTCACCCAAAGTTAATTTAGATATTCCAAATTCAAAATTTATGTCTAATTTAAAAAATTTTAAAAAATAATTTTTATTAATTAATTTTAAAAAATATTCCCGTTGTAAAAACCAGAAAGAGGATTTTTGAGAAGTAAAAAGTATCAAAATATTGATATGTGTTTATGTCCAATTTAAATGTAAAATTACATCAAATTACCAAAATAGGATTAAATGATAAAAATATAATCTAATTATACTTAAAAATAATTCAAATGTATAATTTTAGACCATAATATTTTTTGATTAAAAAAGTTGTTTTCAATTATAATTTGGTTTTTTCAACTATTCATTAAACAATGAATGTTATCAGAAAAGCACCAAAAATTTATCCAAACTAAATTTTTATGTCCCTATTCTAATTAATAATTTTATTTTGTCACATTTAATATATAAAAGTGTCAAATATTAGATTTAAAAAGGGTTCTCCATTAAAAGGTGGTGAAATTTCATTATTTACAAAATATTTCTTTTATCTGAAAAATTGATTTTGTTCTTATATTATGTCTAAGAAACACATAATATGGATGATAAAATTTTATGGTGCATATAAAATTCAAAATGCTGTTAATACTATTCATAACCATTTTTTTGAACGGCTACTTTAGTAAGTCGTTGTGCGCTCGAACTTTGTGTTTCGTGTAGCGTAAATTATTTAATTACATTAAATAAAATAACATAATATCAAATATTTGGGTGTTACATTCCTCCCCCCATTTGGAAATTGTGTCCTTTCAATTTTAAAATTGCTCATGGGAACTTTATTTAATGTCTCACATCAGAAAAAGAGTCAATAAAACCACCACTTTAAAAGAAAGAAAGAGAAGTACAATGGTCACTCGGGATAACCCATACTAGGATTAATTATTACAAAACATTGATATGGAAGATAAAATATGTGTCAAGTTCTGATGGAGAGTGATAGAAAATATGATCATTAGAAACATAAAAAAATGAAAACCACAAACTTGTGATAGATTAAATAGTAATTAGTTTCTGAGTAGTAAAATTAAACAGACAATGTTATTTTTTTCTAAGTTCCATTTCATAAAGTTGAGGGATTTATTTATGATATTAGATAAGAAAATAGATTGATATACTTACTTTTTATATAGAGTATCATCCTTTAATAAATTTCTACCATAGACTCATCTTTTCTCTAAACGATGAGTATTCAAGATGACTTGGTCACACCTGAATCGCTAGAATCAACTTCTATAGAATCAAATAATCCAAAAAGGATGAACTTTATATTTCCCTTGTATTTAGATATTAACCAAAACCAAATGGTTTGTACAAGATCAGATGATCCCCAAAATGGATAATCCATTATATAAAGACATTCTAATATTAATTTCCAAAATTAAACAAACCATACCAAAAGTTCAATACAGAACACTCAATCAAAAATTGTCCTTTAAATCCTTTAATATAATCCAAACAAAGATTGAAACCCAAAACTCATAAGAATTTAATCACATAGTCTTTCATAGTAAATCTTAACATTTTATCCAAATAACACCTTTTAATGTCTCATACAGACGTGTAATTAACTAAATCATATATTCTCTGTGATAGTTTAATCATTTCCATTAATAACCTGAAGCACTATAAAAAAATGGATTCTTCCAAAATTAAACAAAATCCACCATTACTCCTCAAATGAAATCCCATAGTATTCTATTTTCCATAGGCATATAGTGTTCCCAATAGAGTGAATGTCTTCCAAAATAAAATTTATTAATTAATCACCAAATCATTTTCCAATACTAAGGATATCCATTTGATAAAACATAAGATCACAAATCATCTTAATCAATAAAATCTTTTAACTAAAAAGAATTAATCACACTAACTAGGGACTTCAAGTAGTCTAGTGAAAGGTGAAAAATCCCAGTCGTACATTGGTTGTGGGTTCGATTCCCATGGATTTGTCTGACGCAATGAGTTTTCACATGGTCTGCATGTTGTTCTTTTTTCAAATACAATATTTTATAAAATCCCCAAAATGAGATAAATTCATCAAAATAACATAATTTAACCACAAATGTTGTCTCGTACTTCGCATTTTCAACCCATAAATTAATAACATATAATTGCCTCAAATTCAAGGATTATATAAACTCAAATGGTTCTTTATAACTATATCCACAAAAGAAAATACAATTCTTTCTCAAATAGCATTTTCACATAACAAACTGTAGTGTTACATAAACAAGAGAAAAGTCTTCCTTTGTAATACCATGATTAAAGATCATTAATAATTTTAAACATTTCTCCATCTATTTATTTACACTTATGTTTTCCTTTACCTTATGGTTATCCTATAGAATAGGGGATTTACTCAGGTAATGAGCAGGTCCCCTACATTTATGGGAAATGAATTTAAAGTGATTCTTAGGATTTTTTTTTCTTTTCTTTTATAGTACTATTCATTTTCCCTCAGAAATTATTTACTTTATGTACTTCTTTCCCATACATAAATAATTTATTTGTTCCATTGAGACACTTTCCTGGGTGTCTCCTTCAAAATTATTAGCATTATAGAAATTGATATTTCTTTTCCCCAAGGTCTCCACTACTGAAGCTCTTATCATTCTCCGCATTTCTCTTTTTTGTTGTGTTTGGGAGTTGGTTAATGTATATTTTGTTTATCATATTTTTGGAAACATGCTTCAGCATAAACACGATATCTTTTACATCTATCAAAATTCCATTTAGTTTTTTATTTCCACCATCGTTCCCACCTTTTACATAATTTTCAACGTTACTATGAAATCTTTGGAATCCATCCATTGAGTAAAACCGGAAAGCATAGTGTGAGTAATAATAGTCATAAAATAATTTAAAGAATATCATGAAACATTATTTTCAATCAAAAAAACATAGGATTAACCATGTTTGATTATTTTTATCTTATATTAAAATCCATCAAATTATTTTGTAAAGAAAATGTGAATTATCCTAAGCATATCCCCTAGGAGTGTCGTAACCAAGAATGCAGCAAGGCCCGTTTTCGTGCACCAGTTCGCATTTGAGTCCAGTTCAAAGCTGTGTTTTCGGGTTTTACCCCTAGGTACATTTGTGCCAAAGCCACTTCTACTATCTCATTTCTATATTGGGATGTTTTTCATGGAAAAACCACATAATATTTACATTAAATATTTTTTTGGATGTTCTTATATACTAATCTTCAATGTCTATCTTAGGGTAGTGTTTTCTAATCAGAGTTTTTCTAAATAAATCATCCAACATTTGTAATAAAAATCCTCTGATGAAAACTACAACACCCTGGCCCTAGTTACCCAGTGTCAGTGCATTATTACATAACCTTGGTATGATCACGAGAGATCATGTCTTGAAGGAATGATTAGTTTCGTATCATTGGAAGTACTAGATACATACATGAGTTTTAAATTACATCATGAAAGAAAGAAAAACAACATTCTGTCCCCTTTGAACACACTCATATCCTTTGTCCTATCCCTATAGGTTAATCATAATATACTTCTTCACATCATGGGGAAAAGAAAACATAATAAAGGGGGGAGCTCAGATGCTCAGTAGGGATAACAATATAGTAGTAGCTATGATAAATAAGCCTAAACATTTAATAAAATGTGTAAGACTAAAATATAATTCTTTTAAACATAAACTTCAGTATAACATGGAAAAGATAAATAAAGTAATACAATTTACTTATTCACATTGATATTCTACGAGTCAAATAATCACTTGTAATATCAATAGCTAATTTTCATAATTATGGAATGCATAATGTTGGAAATCATAACCACATAGTTAAGGCCTCATGCCAAGACTACAAATAAGATTTTGTCAAGGCCTTGTGCGAAAAACAAGTTTGTCAAATGATACCTACCGATGCATCTATGGGGTATAGAGGACCCCTCCCATCACTTACTATGTCCAATGCATTCCTCATATGAAAATCTTGAAACATAACATAAACATTCGTATTAAAACTAGCATACGAAATGTTAATACTTTAACCATAAAACATGAATGGTATAAAAATAGCACATCCATAGTATAAAATAACTCATTGAATACAATATGGATGATTGTATTATAATAAATAAACCTCAATCAAGAATAATGAAGGATATTGATATAGATGACAATAACTAGTAAAAATATTTGAGAGAAATATCCTTTCTCTTGAAACCATTTAAAAATATCACTTTTTACCAAGATGTCTTTTAAAAGGGATTTTTGAATCAAAGTGTCCCATACCACTTTGAATCATTAAAAAGGAATTTTTATTTTTCAACATTAATTTCCATATAATTAAATCCTAAAAACCATTTTTTAAACATGGAAACTAATCATAATTATTTAGAAGAACAAATTTTTAAATCCTTGAAAATGATATTTTAGTTACAGTTCCCAATAAAATGAGATACGATTGAATAAAAATAATTGAGTTAATAAAAACCATATAATATCATGAGAATAAATGGATTCATGATATACTTTGTCAAATTATAGTATACACACCATATACAAGTGAATTGGTTCATAACAACAAAGAAGTATCAATGTAATGAAAATTGAAATGAAAATCCATATGAAGACCGTATCCTTCGGTTAAGGATAAATCAATGAAATAATTATCTGTGAAAAATATAAATACACTCACTATGATTGGATATTCAGTGTAAATCAATCAGAGTACATTCACACATATTCTTGTAAAAACAACACCAATGACTTGGATGTTTAACGCAATGAATGGAAATTGAGTTAAGATTACTTTTATCAAGTTAATATCAATGACTCAAGAATTGATCAATGGTGTGATTATATGTAACACCCCAAGCTTCCACAGTACACTTCTTTTTCAAAAATATAGTAGCGTGTGTTGTACGCAACTTCAAGTTCTAACACACACCACAACCAATCAAACTAGCCGTTATGAATAGTAATACCCACTTTTTGATATTTTAGAAATATTATCATTCAAAATGGACTTCATTTTTGGATTCGGAATATCAAAATTATCTTAGGGTGAATTTTTGGTATTTTTTATAAAAACTTTCAATTTTTGATGAATAGTGAAAAACACTGAGTTATAGTTTAAAACCGAATTTTTATTTAAATAATTATTTATTTTATTTAAATTTAATTAAGTTCAAAATAGATAAATAATTCATATATAAGTTCAATGTAAGTCAATGGAGTTAGTTTAGAATAATGTTAGATATATAAAATTTTCATTGAACTTTTCACTATCTTTTACCCACCTCCTAGGAGAATTTGAAAATTCACATAAAACATAATTTTACCGCTTCTGTGAGTGGAATTTCAAAATTAAAAGAGGCATGGTTAATATCAAGGAGTAAAATGTGGTTCAATAAGATAAAAATAATTTTTGGTGAATATTAACTTTTTACATTTATTTTCAACGATTAAATGTAAATAGGGTAATTAAGGGTAAATATGTTTTTATTATAACCCTAACACATGTCCTAATTCTATTGGATAAGTATAATTTGACCCAAAAAAACCTTAGGAATAAAATACCAACCTCTTTGGTCCACTTGGATTAAATTAGGACATTTATTATTATTTAATTCAAAAAAGAGTTAAAAGAGTTAAAATCAATGTTTAATAACTAAACCATTTTTAATATGGGGTTATACATAATATAAATTCGATTATAAATATTTATTAGAAATATAAAAATATTTCCTACATAATGGTATTTTATTTATATTTTTTAGACATTAAATAATTTAATTTATTTGTGACACAATGGTGATGTAGTTAATACCTAATCAATGAAATATTAAAACAATTGATATTATAAATATCCAAATAAATGTAATTTGAGACTTTTTATGAATTACACTAATTTTATAGGTTAATATGACATGTTAAGGCTGCTTAAATGAATTTGGTTCGAATTTATAATGTTGTTATGACTTTAAAAAAATTAAATTATTAAATAGTGTCAAAATTGTCATAAAGGAGTTTTTAAAACAAATATTATATTATAAATTGATATTATATTCATAAAAATCTACGGTTCATCCAAAAGACTTATATAATTATAGGTGTGTCATTAATGAACCACTAGGGGTTCTATTGGAAGTTTATAGTATGTTTATTAACCATATAATATAAACATAAAAAGATTCATGGTAAATGTCAATCTAATTAACTAAGAGTTAAAACTAAAAGATAAGGTTAATAAAGTGACCCCAAACTGTCTAAAACATATTGGCTAAGATTTGTTAGACCCATCTCCACCTTATCCTCGAAATAAATCAGTTTTGAGCCATTAGAAACTGAATATGAATTTATTATAAAATAATATTGCTACATTTTCCTAACATTCCCCTCACCCCTCTTATAAAAGGGAACTCCCCCTTCTCTCAATTTCACACCTTCAAAGTCTTTTGGCTCGGCCAAACCCTACCCAAATAACCTCCCAACTTCCCTAACGTCAACCTAGATACCATAGTTTGATCAAAAAGTCATCCTAAGGAGCCCTTTTGATCAAATCCAAAGGAAGAACCCGATGAAGAGGTAATGTTTTCACCACCCTATTTCAAGTTCCTTTCTTCTTCCTCTTCTTCTTTCTTTGATATTTCCATTATAAAATAATAACTCCAGTATCTTCAATATACTATGATGTTTTTATAAATATGGTACAACCATATTCAGTATTCTATCCATCCTTTGAATGACAAGTCACCATACGTGCGTACGTACGACTTACCGTCTCCACGTGGTGGTGTAATTGTTATTCAATAAATTATTATTTGGATTGGTATAATAATGATGTGTAATTCATGTAAATAATAAATATAACATGATAATTATTTAGTATATATGATACACCATCCAATTATATATTATTTTAATATCAAAGGAACGAGATTATCGCCCGTTCATACTTACAGACTACCGTCTCCATGAACGTGATGAGGTTCATTCTCCATCGTATCCATTCAAGAATAATTTTAATTTGATAATAAGAAATAATGTTTAAGGACTTGATATCATTCTGGATATGAATAAGATAAAACTTTTGGATAAAAAACACGACTTATATAACAAAATATATAAAATAAAACGAGCAAGTGAACACCTGAAACAACGATAATAATAAAATATTATTAACGAAACAATATTAAAAGATCATATATGATATCATATTTATGTATATTATTATTTTATAATTTAATAACAATGATTTAACTATTATACAGGAGGTCAACCTACCCTCGACCAAGGAAAAGTATAAGGTAAGGGTTTATTTCACTATCTCTTCATTATCTGAGGTTTTCTATACGTAATTATCTACTAGGAACTCTTTATCATCCACATCCATGTTTCTTAAAAACGTATTTCAAAACATTTTTACTATTTACTAGAAAATGGGTTAAATTCATTTATAACCTTATATGTTTTGAAAGTAATCTTTCCATCATTTTACAAACAAGGTACTTTTTGACCTTTTCGACAAATTTAAGGTAAGAATGTTTTTTTAACTTATACGGTGGGTGAAGCTATTTTCTGCCCTTATAACATCATAAAAGCTTACCTTACAAGCTTATAAGAATATTTTAAAAATATATTTTTTCTTTATAGTTATGTGACTCTTATATAATTTCAAAATAAGAAGCGATATTTCTCTAAAAAGGATTTTGATTTCATATATGTCAACATCCTTTTATGGATTTTAAGTTTATTTGAAGTTGATTTATTATGGTACAAAACTTACATATTTTATTGAAGGTTTTGTGATATGTTTGACTGTGGATGTGCTATTTTTATGCCATTCATGGTTTATGGTTAAAGTATTGACATTTCGCATGCTAGTTTTAATAAAAATGTTTATGATATGTTTAAAAATTTTCATATTAGGAATGTATTGGACTTAGTAAGTGACAGTTGGAGCCCACTATAGATCCTCGATGCAAAGGTAGATCTCACAAGACAACTAGATGTGGAATTAGCCGAGGCCCTTTCCCAATTTGATATATGTTTTTTGGGCCGAGGCCTTAATCATTTTTAGACGTCTTCGCCGAGGCCTTGACAAAGTGATTCTAAATGTCTGGCATTATACATTCCCTAATTATGGAAATAATATTGATGGTTCATGTGGTCATTAGACTAGTAGAATACCCATGATTATGTTTTATTATGGCATTATTTACTTAGCTCATATTACTTCCATAAAAGTATTCATGTTTATTATTGGTAAAGTCATGTGGTTTAAATTATTCACCATGCTTAATATTTATGTCATTTTCCACTGTATTACATACCCTTACTGAGTGTTTGAGCTCACCCCTTTCTTATGGTTCATTTTCCCAGGATATGAAGAAGTTAGTTATGATTGACTTGCAGGCATAATCTAGTAGGCTTGGATGTTTCTAATGAAATATATTTGTGTTGTATTTCTCTTCAAGCTGTAAAGTTGAACTTATGTATAAATCTTGTTTCCAATAATACTAAACTGATCGGTCTTTCGAGACATGATTTACTTGTCATCATCCCAATGTTATTTATTAATGCACCGACTCTAGGTAAATGGGGTCGGGGCGTTACAATTGGTATCAGAGGAAGTTTAGTATAAACCGTGGAAGCTATATTTAGATAAACTCTGATTAGAGCACATAGCCCTAATATAGACTTTGATGATTAGTATAGAATAACTTCCTAGAATTATGGTATTGAAGAGATTTTGTGAGTTTTTTTGAGCAATATATCCCTTTCTGGATACAAGCAGGTTGAGGCGGCTATGGAACAGATGTACCTAGGGGTAAAACCCGAAAACACCACTTTGAGCGAGACTCGAACGGGAAAAGGTGCACGACAACGGGCCTTGATGCACTCTTGGTTATGACAGTCCCGAGGGATATTCTTAGGATCATTCTCATTTTCCTTAAAAACCATTATGATGGATTTATGAGTATAGAATTCCTCGGAGAAAACATTTTTATGATTATGGATAATATCCATAAATTGTTCAATTTATGTTAAGAATTTTATAAGTTTGGAATTATATATTTCGGTTCATAAACAAATCAAGTTTATGCCATTGTTTAGAAATGACACTTAGTGAAAGGAATATAAACCGTATCATTTCACACACTCCATGTATGGATTTCCATCCTACTCAAGATAATTATAGTGGAGCTGGTAATAAAACCAGTGTTGATCAGCTTATCACCATACTGGGACAACTCACTCAGGTTATGAATAATAAACTTACCTGTATGGAGCACCCAAATCCATAGCGTGGAGTATCAATGTTAGATCTCTTCATGAGGAAACAACCACTGACATTCAATGGGAGTATAAATCCATTAGTTGATGATAAAAGGATAAATTCCTTAGAGAAATTATTCTGTGCCTTGGGGAGTAGTGAAAGAGAAAAAGTTATCCTGGCAGTTTACCGCCTCACTGGAGATGCTGATCAATGGTTGTCATTAATTCAAAACATAAAGGAAGATTATGAAGTATCAAATATGGAATGGAGTTATTTTTAAGATATTTTCTTAGAAAAATAATTTCCTCGTGACCATCGAGCAGATATGGAAAGGCAATTTCTAAGTCTGAGGAAAAAGGAGGATGAGAATGTCCCAAAGTATGTGGCTAACATTACAAGGTTAGTGAGGCATGCTGCATATTATATAAGTAACCTAATAAGTAAGATTTATCATTTCTTTGATGGGTTAAAACCATTTCTCCGTCGAGCATTAATATCACAATCCATCTCATCATACGAAGATATTGTCTCGTGTTTTATCAAGACAGAAAAGGAAATATCTAAGTCTTATGACTTTAAATCAAATCAAGAGAAGAAGAGATCTGAAGAACACTCTGGGAAAGGATATAAGGAAATAGGGAAGAAGGGAATAATTGAATTTCCACCCTGTGATAACGGCATAAGGAAGCACCATGGTGCCTATCTAAAAGGAAAAGGAGTATGCTAAAAATGTGGACAAAAAGGCCATCTAGATGGTGATTGTAAAGGAAATAAAGATTCTACCAAAGCACAATGATACAATTGAAGGGAGATGGGACATTATGCAAATGAATTTCCTAAGAAACATGGAAAGTTACCTCAGAAATGGAAAAGGGACCAAGGTTAAGCTTATAAAATCACTACTGCTGAGGTTGAAGCCCTGAAATATGTGGTGGAAGGTAATTTAATGGTTTCCTCAAGTTTATAAAATGCTTTATTTGATTCTGGATCATCGCATTGTTTCATATATTCCTTGTTTTCTAAGAAAATTAGATATTTCCAATTTTATTTAACAAGGTAGTTGTCAGTCAAAAATCCTAAAAGAAGTACCATTAGTACAATGTTCTATGAATCAGTTCCCATTAGAGCATATAAATGTTATTTATTTTCTGATCTCAACATCATACCCACGATTGAATTTGATATAAACCTCAGTATGGATTGGCTTTTGGACCATGATGTGAAGATTTATTGTAAGAAGAAGGAGGTTACTATTTTTGATGAGGATGATAAAGAACACCTTATCTTTATAGCAGAATTGTCACCACCTGATTCTTATCTATATCCACTCCCAGTAGCTCAACTAAATTCAATTATCAAGGAGGAAGAGAATGAAATAACTGTGAGTGAGGAAAGGAATGCTCCAATAAAGGATGTACCTATTGTTAAATAATATGTAGATGGGTTTCTGGAAAATTTACCTGGACATCCTCCAGAACGAGAAATTGAGTTTTCCATTGATTTAATTCCAGGTTCAATGCCCATATCGAAGACCCCTTATAGAATGGACACTATGGAATTACTCGAACTAAAGAAACAACTGGAGGAATTGAGTAATAAGGGATTTATTTGCCCTAGTGTTTATCCATGTGGAGCCCCTGTCCTTTTTGTTAAGAAGAAAGATGGATCTATGAGGTTATGTATCGACTACAGGGAAATAAATTCTATAACAATAACGAAAAATTATCCCCTACCTCTCATTGATGATTTATTTGACCAACTGCATGGAGCAAAATAAATTTCAAAGATTGAACTTCGATCTATATACCATTAATTGTGTGTGAAGAGGGAAGACATTCCGAAAACAGAATTTCTAACTAGGTATGACCATTACAAGTTTACAATAATGCCTTTTTGATTGACTAATGCACCCTCTGTATTCATGGATCTAATGAATAGATTTTTCATGGAATATATCGATGATTGTTTGGTGGTATTTATTGATGATATCTTGGTATACTAGAAAATCTATGAAGATCATGAAAATCACATGCGCATAATCCTTAAGAGTCTTAGAAGACATCAATTATATGGGAAGTTTAGAAAGTGTGAATTCTGGCTTCAGGAGATTTCTTTTCTTGGCCATATTATCTCTAAGGATGGAATCTCTGTTGATCCTTCCAAGACCAAGGAAATCCAAGAATGTCCATCACCGAAGAATATAACTGAGGTATGCAGTTTTATTGGTTTATCATGTTATTATCAGCATTTCGTATAGAACTTTTCCAGATTGGCTAACCCATTAATGAAGCTTACATGTAAAGTGGTTAAATTTGTTTGGAAAAAATAGTGTGAAGAATGTTCTGAAGAACTAAAGATAAGATTAGTCAATGATCCTATATTGAATCTACCATCGGGAAATGATGAGTTTGTTATTTATAGTGATGCATCGAAGAGAGGACTTGGTTGTGTCCTTATGCGCAATGATAGAGTTATTGCCTATGCATCACGGAAACTGAAAATTCATGAGAAAAACTATCCTAATGATGATCATGAGTTAGAAGCTGTTATATTTTATATGATGATTTGGAGAAACTACCTCTATGGTGAAAAATGTGAGATTTATACTGATCATAAGAGTTTTAAGTATATTTTCTCACAGAAATAACTCAACATGAGACTAAGGTGATGGCTTGAACTACTCAAGGATTATGATTTCACAATACACTACTACCCGGGGAAGGAAAATAAGGTGGAATATGCTTTGAATAGAAAGGATCATGGAGTGTTGAACAAGATGAGAGTTGAAAAGGATCCTATATATAGGGATCTAGTAAAGATGGATATGGGAATAACCATGGAAGGTGAAACATCAATGATTTTTCAAATGGTTTCGAAACAATCTTTACTAAAAAGGATAAAGAGTTCTCAGACCGATGATGAAGAGTTTCAAAAGAAGATTAAAGATGTGAACAATGGGATATTGAGTGACATTGTGTATAAAGATGAAATTTTGAAGTTTGGGAAGAGAATTTGTGTTCTCAATATCCCTGACCTAAAAAGGGAACTGTTGGATAATGCTCATTGTTCAAATTTCTCAATACACCCTAGGAGCACCAAAATGGATAGAGATTTGAAGGATCATTCTTGGTGGGACAACATGAAGAGGGAGATTTCTGATTTTGTGTCAAGATGTATGATTTGTCAACAAGTGAAAGCTGGAAGGCAACAACCTAGAGGAGTCATGCAACCTCTTCCCATACCTGAGTGGAAATGGGATAATATCACGATGGACTTTGTCATGGGACTACCAAAGACTCCTAGAAGAAATTATGCAATATAGGTCATTATTTATTGTCTTACCAAATCAGTACATTTTCTTTCTATAATATAAGATCTACAACTTGAACGTCTATAAAGGCTATATATTAATGAAGTTGTGAGACTTCATGGAGTACCCCAATAGATTGTTTCTGATCATGATCCCCATTTTACTTCATGATTCTGGAAATGTCTTTAGAAATCCCTAGATACTAAACTCTGTTTGAGGACTTCCTACCACCCCCAAACTAATGGACAATCAAAACGGACTATTCAAACCTTAGAGGACATGTTTAGATCTTTCTCACTTGACTTTCAGGGTATGTGGGATCAATATTTACCTCTGGTGGAATTTTCATATAACAATAGCTTCCATTCAAGTATTCAGATGGCACCATATGTAGCATTATATGGAAAGAGATGTCACACACCAACCTGTTGGGATGACATTGGTGAGGGAAAACTCGTAGCCCCAGAACTGGTGGAGGAAACGATGGAAACTGTGAATGTAATCCAAAACAACCTCAAAGCATCTCAAAGTAGGCATAAGAGCTATGCC
This sequence comes from Viscum album, assembly GCA_963277665.1. NCBI lineage: Eukaryota > Viridiplantae > Streptophyta > Magnoliopsida > Santalales > Viscaceae > Viscum > Viscum album. The sequence continues at coordinate 794,279,852 of OY728127.1, forward strand.
GATAACTGAAGGAAGGATTTGGAATTTCAGGAAGGAGATAATGTTTTCTTGAAGGTATCGCCATGGGAGGGAGTTATACGTTTCAGTAAGAAAGGTAAATTGAGTCCCAGGTACATCAGACCATTCGAAATTCTAGAATGAATTGGGGCTATAGCTTACCGTTTGGTAATGTCGCCAAATCTCTCCAAAGTTCACAATGTGTTACACGTATCACTGTTGAGAAAATACATGACTGACCCAACACATGTACTCACCTATGAGGAAGAAAATATGGAACCCGATCTATCTTATTGCGAAGAGCCCATTAGGATTCTTGATACTAGAGAACAAGTGTTGAGAAACAGGACGACTCGTCTGGTAAAAGTTCTATGGAGAGACCATAAGATGGAAGAGGCAACGTGGGAACCCGAGGAACATATGATGAAGAACCACCCGAGTATTTTTGTACAGTAATATTCTAGAAATTTTGAGGAAAAAATTATTTGAAGGAGGGGAGAATGTAACACCCCAAGCTTCCATGGTACGCTTTTCTTTGAATAATACAGTAGCTTGTTTTGTACGCAACTTCGAGTCCTAACACACACCACTACTAATCAAACTAGCCATTATGAATAGTAATACTCACTTTTTGAAATTTTATAAATATTATATTTCAAAATGGACTTCATTTTTGGATTTGGAATATCAAAATTAACTTAGGGTGAATTTTTGGTATTTTTATGAAATCTTTCAATATTTGATTAATAGTGAAAAGCACTGAGTTATAGTTTAAAACAGAATTTTTATTTAAATAATTATTTATTTTATTTAGATTTAATTAAGGTCAAAATAGATACATAATACCTATATATGTTCAATGTAATTCATTGGAGTCAGTTTAGAAAAATTTTAGATATATAAATAGTTTATTAACCTTTTCACCGTCTTTTAGCCACCTCCTAGGAGAATTTGCAAATTCACAAAAAACATAATTTTACCACTTCTGTGATTGGAATTCCAAAAATCCAAGAGAAACAGTTAATATCAAGGATTAAAATGTGGTTCAATAAAAAAAATAATTTTTGGTGAATAGTAGCTTTTTTACTTTTATTTACCACGGTTAAATGTAAATAGGGTAATCATGGGTAAAAATGATATTATTATTATCCTAACACATGTCCTAATTCTATTAGATAAGTATAAATCGAACAAAAACAATCTTAGGAATAAAATATCAAACTCTTTGGTCCGGTTGGATTAGATTAGGACATTTATTATTATTTAATTCAAAGAATAGTTAAACGAGTTAAAATCAATGTTTAATAACTAAGACATATTTAATATAGGGTTATACATAAGTTAAATTCGATTATAAGTATTCATTAGAAAGATAAAATGATTTCCTACATAATGGTATTTTATTTATAATTTTTAGACACTAAATAAGTTAATTTATTTATGACACAATGGTGATGCAGTAATTACCTAATTAATGAAATATTAAAATAATTGATATTATAAATATCCAAATAAATGTAATTTGAGACTTTTTATGAATTCCAATAATTTTATAGGTTAATATGACATTTTAGGATTTCTTAAAGTATTTTTTTTTGAATTAATAATGTTGTTAAGACTTTAACAAAAATCAATTATTAAATAGTGTCAAAATTGACATAAAGGGGTTTTTAAAACAAATATTATATTATAAATTGATATTATATTCCTAAAAATCTAAGGTTTGGCCATGAGACTTATATAATGATAGGTGTAGCATTAATGAACCACTTGGGGTTCTCTTGGAAGTTTATAGTATGTTTATTAACCATATAATATAAAAATACAAAGAGACATGGTAAATGTCAAACTAATTAACTAAGAGTTAAAACTAAAAGATATGGTTAATAAAGTGTCCCAACCATGTCTAAAACCTATTGGTTGAGTCTTTTGAGACCCATCCCCACCTTATCCTCGAAATAAATCAGTTTGGAGCCATTATAAACTGAATATGAATTTATTATAAATTAACATTTCTAACTTTTCCTAAGATGCCCCTCACCCCTCTTATAAAAGGGAACTAACCCTTATATCAATTTATCACCTTCAATGATTTTTGGCTCAGCCAAACCCTTCCAAAATATCCTCCCAAATTCCCTCACTTCTTCTTAGAGGCCTTAGTTTGATCATAAATCCATCCTAAGGAGCCCTTTTGATCAAATCAAAAGGAAGAACCTGAAGAAGAGGTAATGTTTTCGCCACCCTCTTTCAAGTTCCTTTCTTATTCCAGTTCTTCTTTCTTTGATATTTCTGTTCTAAAATAAAAAATCCAGTATCTTCTATATACTATTATGTTATTATAAATATGGTAAAACCATATTCAGTATTCTATCCATCCTTTGAATGAAATGTCACCATACGTGCGTATGTACGGCTTACCGTCTCCACGTCGTGGTGTAATTGTTATTCAAAACATTATTATTTATATGGGTATAATAATGATGTGTAATTCAGTTAAATAATAAATATAACATGATAATTATTCTGTATATATGATACACCATCAAATTATATATTATTTTAATATCAAAGGAATGATATTGTTGCTCGTGAGTACGTATGGACTACTATCTCCACGAACGCGATGAGGTTCATTCCCCATTGTATCCATTGAAGACTGGATATTTGGGAAAAGTACCTCAAGGTATAATTGAAGAATTTTTGAGGTGATTGTGTTTCTTGAAAAAGTGGACGTCTGAGTGGTGATTGTTGAAAATGAAAAACAATGACATACAAATTTGTTGACAAAGGAGATTTCTTGTTGGGATGTTGAGTTCCAGAGATGTGGTTAACGATGCATGATTGATTCAAGAACGTAAACAATGGATTGGATGATATGGAGGTAGTAAAAAAGAACAGATACAAGGTGGTTCCATTTTCCAGTGTTTGCCACTTTTTTGGGGATGAAAATCGTTAAATGAAGAAAAGTTGTTTTTGGCAAAGGGACTTGCGTGTCTTGTACTTGAAGCCTTGGAAACTTGCGCGCCATATGTTTTTCAAGATCATACCATCAAAATATGGAAAAGGGATAAGTGTCGTGCAAGTATTGGTGGTGTCGCGCAAGTGACTTGCACGCCGTGAAAGGGACTTGCACGCCGATGCCTTGGAAGCTTGAGAACTTGAAAGCCTATGTTTTTTCAAGATCATAAGATCAAAATATGGCAAAGGAAAGAGGTTCACGCAAGTTTGGAAGTTGGTCGCGCAAGTTAATTGTAGGGGAAGAGACCTGCACGCTGAGCCTTGCGCGCCGAAGGGAGACTTGCGCTCTGCCGCACTGGGTGGCCAAATAGCCTATAAATACTAGACCACCCCTCCTCATTCTTCAAAGGAGTTCAACACCTTGAAAAATCAGAGCTCTCGTCACGAAGGTGTGGTGGTCGCACAAGTAGTGTGTGGTCGCGCAGGTGGAGTTGCGCACCCGTGGTAGATGTTTCACGCCGGTTGGTAGAAGTTGCACGCTATTTGGTAGTTGCGCACCACTATTGGTTTGGGCGTAAAAGAAAGAGTGTCGCGCAAGTTTGGAGTTGGAGAAGCTTGTGTCATGAAAGTGTCTGAGGAGGACTTGTGCACCAGTTGTGACTTGTGCGTTGATACTTGCGCGCCAAGGCAGGCTTGTACGCCAAGTAAGGTTGATTCCCTGACCATATTTTCGGGCCCTGTGGAAGCTGAAATATTTCCTGATACCTTCGAAGTAAAGTTATATTCATCTAAGGGTGAAAGTTGGTATTCAATAGAGAATATACATAAAGATAAATATGCATTCCTTCATTCAAATAAAGAGACCTACATGTCTATAAATTGTGAGTGGATCCTTTCCGACATAGTGAGAAAAGGAAGATGAAGAAGGTGATCCTCTCCACTGGCAGTGAGCCAGAGAGAGAGAAATAGGGAGTGAACCTTGGGAAAGCAGTGAGCTGACCCTAAACCTTGTAAAGGTAGTGAGCTTGGGACAGAGTGACTATGCCCAAACCCTGTAATCCACATCTAGTAAAGTTTAGTAGAATTTGGTACGACTAGAAACTTGTCGGCGTATGCTATTTGGACGTAGCCTAGTGAGGGTGAACCAAGTAAAAATCGTTGTGTCTTGTGCATACTTTACATTCTGTTTATATTGTGTAATAGGAAATAGAGAGAAGAGTGTTTTGCTTAATAGAGAATCAAGAATCATAACGAGCTTTAATTTTAAATTAGTCATACCCTGATTCACCCCCCTCAAAGGGTATTCAGCCTTGTAGACCTAACAATTGTTATCAAAGGGAGGTTGATATTTTTTCTTCTCTCAATGGAGGTCACTAATCATAAAGTGATTCCAATCTTTGACCGAAGTAATTTTCAGATATGGAAGAATCGAATGCAACACTATTTCCGATCCTTGGGAATGGATGTGTTTTTAGCAGCTATGCATGGTATCAGAGCTGATATTTCTAGTGGTGCATTATCAGAAGCTGAGCACAGAGAGTTTGATGCTGATTCCAAAGCAATCAATGCCTTGGGGGGAGCCCTTTCCAGTCCCATCTATACAAAGGTGATGTCTTTCAAAACATCACAAGCCATGTGGGAAAAGATTTTGAATATATTTGAATGGGATACAAAGGTCAGAGAGGCAAAGCTACAAGTGTTGTGGAACAAGTATGAAGATCTGAGAATGAACCCGAATCAATCTGTTGATGCATTTTTTGATAGGGTAAATGCTAATGTGGAAGACATGCGGGGTCTTGGAGAAGTCATCGATGATATAAATATTGTGGAGCGTATCTTGAGAAAACTTCCACCTCGTTTTAATTCGAAAGTCTCAGTCTTTGAAGATAAAGACCCAAAAGAGCTAACATTAGATAACATGCACAGTACCCTTGTTGCATATCAAATGAGGAATGATGATAATGATGCTGTGGAAAATGGGAAATCCAAATAGGTGGCATTTAAGGCCATGAAAAAGCTTACCATTGAAAAATATTAGGAAAATGAAGAGATAGATGAGGTGATATCATTCCTGTCCTCAAATATTCAAAGAGGAAAAGGTAAGTTTAAAGGGAATCTTCCACATGCTTGTTTTTTGATGTGGAAAGGTTGGACATCTTTCAGCTAGGTGCCCCAAAAATTTTCAAGAAGAAAATGATGAAGATGAAGTTGAAATTCCCAAGAAGAAATCTTCAGCCTATGTGAAAGGGAAGAAGCAGCTCAAGAGAATTTTATTCAAGAAGAAAAATCTTATATCACAAGAAATAGACAGTTCAGATGAGTCTGAGGTTGAAGAGGTAGAGGAGATTGAAAATTGTGAATATTGTTGAGAAAATTCTATGGTGGAAGTCGTAGGTAGTTCTGAAGATTAGAAAGAAGCTGAAGGTGATGATGAAGAATAAGAAGTCAAGGGATGAGTTGACATGAAAGATGAGTTAGAGGATACTCTTGAAGAGATAGATGTTTAGAGAGCCAAAACAAAGAAAGATAGAAAAGTTGTTCGTGATGCCAAAATCTATATGCAGCAGAATGAAGAAGAGAAGTCTGAGTTGATGGATGAAATTGAGAAACTCAAGACATCAACACCAGAGAACTCAGAATCAGTTAGGGAATATAAGCTCAAAAGTGAAGAACGGAAAAGGGAGATCGATGGCTTGAATAGAAAAGTGAAAGATCAAGTCAAGTGAATCGAAGAACTTGAAGAAGATGTGGTCAGCCTATGATGAAAACTGAAGGATAAAAAAACTCTTTTCCCCTAATGTGATATCATAAAAGTAGGCCATTCAGAAGATAGAGAAGATGAAAGAGAAGGAAAGTAGTTCACCATAAGTGAAGCAGCAAGTGAGCTCAAATGATAAGGCTGATTCAGGGCTTGATAAAAAGAAAAAATCTATGGCAGTAAATGTCAGACTGCAAGAACCCATCCCAAAATTGAAGGTTGATTTGGGCACAAAGCAGAATCAGAATATTCAGAGATCCCAAAGGGAAAATCGTAGTGCTGAAGTAACACGAAGGAATTCACATTATATCAAGTGTTATTTTTGTGGGAATATGGGACATTCATAGTATGTGTGTTCCATAGCAAAGAGATATAGAAGGGAACAAGAATAGAGGTGGAAGCCAAACAGATAACGGTTTTCCAGAACAAATTTCGAAGGACACTATTTTTAATGTGAAGGATTTGGGCACATGGATAGGTACTGCACTTCGACCATTCAGAGAAATTGCCCAAAGAAAAATCAAAACATTCACAATCAGCAGATCAATAAACCGATAGGTGAGTTAAAAATGCAGAATAGATTTGTGGATTTTCAAGATGAAGCTAGTCCATCATAATCTGATAAATAATAGAAGCCTCTATCCATGCCGAGTGTGATAGAAAAATTATGGACCAAGAAGAAGAAAAATGACAAGGCTGTGGTGGAAGAGATTTCCCTTAAAGCATCAGATTGCTCTGGTGTGTGGATCCTTGATAGTGGGTGAAAATCTCACATTATGGGTAATACGGATATTGTTACATGCATAAAATATGACAAAGAATGAGTTGTAAAATTTGGAAATGATGAAGGCCTAAAGATTGTTGGCTCAGGTAAAGCCAATTTTGTGGTAAAAGAAATGAGACGTGCTGATGTCTTGGTAGTGGAGGGTCTTAGTCATAACATACTGAGTGTCAGTCAACGATGTGACTCTAGGAATTCTATCTGATTTACCAAGAAGATGTGTGTTGTGAAGTGAAAATATGAAGCAGTTTTTCTACAGGGAAAAAGGACAAAGGAAAATCTTTACCTTGTAGGTGGGGAAGAAGATTCATGCCTTTTATCCAGAGAAGAAGAAAACTAGTTGTGGCATAAGTGACTTGGTAATCTATGCCAACCATCTATGGAAGATCTGGTAAAGTGTGATGCTGCTAGGAACCTTCCCAAATTATCACGTGATTTCACTCACACATGTGATGCTTGCCAAAAAGGGAAGATCATCAGAAAGACATACAAGATAAAGGAACAGAGATCAACCAGGGTGCTTGAATTGGTGAATGCTGATGTATGTGGACCTATCTCACCTCAAGCTATAAATGGGAAAAGGTACTATGTTATTTTCATTAATGATTATAGCATAATGTCCTGGTTATTTGTCATTACCCAGAATACAGAGGTGTTAAGTTGCATAAAGTAGTATAGGAGGGAATCAGAAAGGATTCTTGGGCCGAAAATTTTGAAGTTTCATATTGATAACGGTATGAAATTCACAGACTGTCAAGTCAAAGACTATCTCGAGAAACACGGGATAAGGCATCAAGTTTCATCAGTGAGAACTCCCCAATAGAATGGAGTGGTTGAGAGGAGAAATCAGATCATCAACAACATGGCCAGAATGATGCTTATTGAAAAGGACCTACCAGAGAAATTTTGGAAGGAATCAATTTTGACATCGATCTATATCTCGAACAGGTCTCTGTTATGTCCGATGGAAGGGAAGACATCATATGAAATGTGGTACTGAAAAAATCCAATGCTGAAATAATTTCGAATCTTTTGGAGTAAGTGCTTCATTCTCAACAAAGAAAATCACAGGAAGTTTGAGTCACAAGGAGATGAGGGGATATTCCTTGGCTACTCAGCGAAAAGAAAAGCATATAAATGTTTCAACAAAATGCCGGGAAAATTTTTTGAGAGCAATGACGTTACTATAGTTGAAAAGTAACAGAATAATCAACGACCCAGTGAACAGTTTCTGGATGAAAGTGATGATGAGGTAAGCGACACAGAGGGAGAAGAAGTGGTAGAGGCTGACTCAGAAGAAGCTACTGATGATGAACAAGAAAGTATCAAGTCTGTGTCTGCAAGGAAGCCAAAGCGTCGAGCTGAAATTGATAGGTAGAATATCGTTGGTGATCAGATAGCTCCAGTTCAGACTTGAAGAATGAAGTCATTACAGAAAAAATCGTTTTTACCTCAGGTAGATCCAAAATGTTTTTCTGATGCAGTCGAAGATGAAAACTGGGTTCAGGCTATGAATGAAGATCTTGATCAGATTGAGAAAATCCAGACATGGGAGATTGTTTCAAGGCCAACAGACAAGAATGTCATCGTGTCTAAATGGGTCTATCGCAACAAGATGAATAAATATGGCACTGTGATTTTAAACAAAGCACAACTAGTGTGCAAGGTATACTCCCAGATAGAGGGAATATATGTTGATGAGACATTTGCACTGGTTTCAAGGCTGGAGACAATCAGAAATTTTTTTTTCCATAACAGTGAAATGAAAGTTCAAAGTGTTCCAGATGGATGCCAAATCCGTATTCCTGAATGGTGTTCTGGAAGAAGAGGTGTACATTGAGCAGCCATGTGGTATTCTCATTGATGAGGATGCGAACAAAGTTTTCAGGATGAAAATGGCGTTGTATGGGCTGAAACAAGCACCAAGGGCATGGTACTCAAGGCTTGATCAGTACTTGAAGAATCTTGGTTTCCAGCATGGGGGAGTTGATTATAATCTCTATTTCAAAAACAATAGTAATCAAACGATGATGGTGCTGGTTTATGTTGATGACATAATATTTGGAGGATCAGATGAAGCTCATTGTAGACAATTTTCCGAATTCATGAAAAATGAGTTTGAAATGTAAATGATTAGAGAGGTAACATTTTTCCTTGGTTTACAGGTGACACAAGGAAGTAATGACACTTTCATTTCTCAATACAAATACGCCAAGGAGGTTCTAAGAAGGTTTTTAATGGATAATTCCATGGAGATGAAGACTCCGGTTGCTACCCAGATGAAATTATCAAAAGATGAGGATGGCAAGGAAGTTAATATTACAGAATATAGGCAAATTATGGGAAGTTCGCTATACTTGACCGCAACAAGGCCTGATATTGTTTTCACCACATGCCAAGCAGCGAGATATCAGAGTAATCCTAAAGAAATCCACATGCTTATAGTAAAAAGAATACTTCGGTATATCAAAGTCACTGTGGATTTCAGTCTGATGTATAATAACAAATCTCAGTTAGTGTTATTGGGTTACAGAAATACAGATTGGGCCGGATCCACAGATGATAGAAAATCAACGTCAGGAGGTGCATTATATCTTGGTGGATTGTGTATTTATTGTCTAAGAAAGAAGAAATATTGCATTTCATTGAGCATCGTGGAAGCTGAGTATATTGCGGCCACTCAAGCATGCACACAGTTATTGTGGATGAAGCAGCAACATGAAGATATGGGAGTTGAAGTAAAGTATCTGATTGGAATCTAGTGTGATAACTCAAGTGCTATCAATCTCAGCAAAAATACCATCCATTATTCAAGGGAAATGCAACTTGAGATAAAATATCATTTCATCAAGGAGAAGTTTGAGCAAGGAATTATGAAATTGGAGTATATGCATACAGAACTACTGGTTGCAGACATTCTGAAAAAGGCCCTACCCAAGGAAGCATTTGAACGACATCGACTGGCTCTGGGAGTTCAGTCGACTCCCTGCACTTAAAAGAGTGTGGATGTGGTTCCTACCCCCCCTCTTCCCAAGGTATGATGTGTTTTTCCCTAATGTGAAGATATGTGTTCTCTACTCTGTTACAGACTACAAAGGAGTGACCTTTGGGTTCATTGACAAAGGGGGAGAAAATATTGAGTGTTCAAGGGGGAGACAGTGTGGAAATTTGATAAATCATGAATGATACGGGGACTAGCAGACAAGTGGAGCAATGAGATAGGGGGAGGAATGAGAAAGAGGGAGCGTATTAAATCTGACGATGCTAGAGGTGATCGATCAAAGAATAGATATCACGATAGCAGAGGATAGTGATAAAAGCAAAAGAGTGGTGTTGGAGAGTGGTAAGACTATTTCCAAAAATTGGACTCAGTTTGGTAACAATTGGTATCAGTTAGGTGTCAACAGATGGTGTCATAATTGAAGTGATTCATTGATGAAATTTTCATTTACTCTTGTTTATCACACCGAGCATTGCTCATGTGGGATTAGTGTATGTGTTGAGTAAATCTTTGATCGCTATCTGAATCGCAGAGGCGAATGGTGGCTGAAGAATTAATGCTATATATTCTTATGGAAGAGTTGTCAAAAAACACAAAGGGGGAGAATGTTGGGAAAAAATCCCTCAAGGTATTATTGAAGCATTTTTGAGGTGATTGTGTTTGTTGACAAAGTGGCTATCTGAGTGGTGATTGTTGACAAAGCAAAACAATGACATACAAATTTGTTGAAAAAAGGATTTATTTTTGGCATTTGAGTTCAAGAGATGTGGTTAACGTTCCATGATTGATTCAAAAACTTCGAGAAAGGAATGGATGATCTAGAGGTAGTACAAAAGAACAGATACAAGGTGGCGTCGTTTTCCAGTGTTTGCCACATTTTTGGGCCTGAAAATCATAAAATGAAGAAAAGTGGTTTTTGGAAAAGGGAGATGTGTGTTGTGTACTTGAAGGCTTGGAAACTTGCGCACCATATGTTTTTCAAGATCAGATCATCAAAATATGGAAAAGGGATAAGTGTCGCACAAGTATTGGTGGTGTCTCGCAAGTGACTTGCGTGCCGTGAAAGAGACTTGCGTGCCGATGCCTTGGAAGCTTGAGAACTTGCGCGCCTCTGGTTTTTCAAGATCATAAGATCAAAATATGGAAAAGGAAAGAGGTTTGAACATGTTTGTAAGTTGGTCGCGCAAGTGACTTGTAGGGGAAGAGACCTATGCACCGATACTTGCGCGCTGAAGGGAGACTTGCGGGCCGCCATGTAGGGTGGCCAAATTGCCTATAAATATTGGACCACCCCTCTTCATTCTTAAATGGAGTTCAAACTTTGAAAATTCAGTGCTCCCGTCACACAGGTTTGGTGGTCGCGCAAGTGGTGTGTGGTCCTGCAGGTGGAGTTGTGCACCAGTGGTAGAAGTTGTGCACCGGTTGGTAGAATTTGCGCACCTATTGGTAGTTGCGCGCCACTATTGGTTTGGCGTAAAAAGAAGAGAGTCATGCAAGTTTGGAGTTGGAGAAGATTGTGTCATGCAAGTGTTTGAGGAGGACATGCGGTCCAGTTGTGACTTGCGCACCGATACTTGCGCTCCAAGTAAGGTTGATTCCCCGGCCATATTATCGGGCAGTGTGGAAGCTGGAAGATTACCCGATACCTTCGGTGCAAAGTGAGATTCATCTAAGGGTGAAATTTGGGCTTCAACAGAGCATCTACATAAAGAGAAATATGCATTCTTTAATGAAAATGAAGAGACCTATAGGTCTATAAACTGTGAGTGGATCCTTTCTCACACGGTGAGAAAAGGAAGAGGAAGAAGCTGATCCTCTCCCCCGGAAATGAGCCAGAGAGAGAAATAGGGAGTGACCCTTGGGAAAGCAGTGAGCTGACCCTAAACCTTGTAAAGGGAGTGAGCTTGGGATAGAGTGACTATGCCTGAACCTTGTAATCCACAACTAGTGAAGTTTAGTAGAATTTGGTACGACTGGAAACTTGACGGCGTATGCTCTATGGACGTAGCCCAGTGAGGGCGAACCAAGTAAAAACTGTTGTGTCTAGTGCATGCTTTACTTTCTGTTTATATAGTGCAACTGGAAGGAGAGAGAAGAGTGTTTTTCTTAATAGAGAAACGAGATCAGAATGAGATTTAATTTTAAATTAGTTATACCCTGATTCACCCCCTCTCTCAGGGTATTCAGCCTTGTGGACCTAACACTAACATTCATTTGATGATTCAAAATAATGTTTAAGGACTTAATATCATTATGGATATGAGTAAGATACCACCTATGGATAACAAAGATGAATTATCTAACAAAACATATAAAATAAAATGAGGAAGTGAACACATGAAACAACAGTAATACTAAAATATTATTAACGAAACAATATTAAAAGATCATATATGATATCATATTTATGTATATGATTCTTTTATAATTTAATAACAATTATTTAACTATTATACAGGAGGTTAAACTACCCTCGATGAAGGAAAATTATAAGGTAAGGGTTTATTTCACAATCTCTTCATTATCCGAGGTTGTTTATATGTAATAATGTACTGGGACCTCTTTATCATCCCTATCCATGTTTCTTAAAAATTTATTTCAAAACATTTGTACTATTTACTTGACAATGGGATAAAGTCATTTAGACCCTTATATGTTTTTAAATGAATCATTCTGTTATTTTTCAAACAAGGTACTTTTGACCTTTTCGACAAATTTATGGTAAGAATGTTTTTTTAAATTATACGGAGGGTGCAGCTATTTTCCGCCATTATAACATCATCAAAGCTTACCTTACAATATTATAAGAATATTTTCAAAATAAATGTTTTCTTTATAATTCTGTGACTCTTAAATAATTTCAAAATAAGAAGTGATATTTCTCTAAAAAGGATTTTGATTTCATCTATGTCAACATCCTTTGATGGATTTTAAGTTTATTTGGTGTTGATTTATTATGGTACAAAACATCCATATTGTATTGAAGGTTTTGTGATATGTTTGACTATTTATGTGCTATTTTTATTCCATTCATGGTTTATGGTTAAATTATAGAGATTTAGTATACTAGTTTTAATACAAATGTTTATGATATGTCTAAACCATTTCATATGAGGAATGTATTGGACTTATTCAGTGACGGGTGGAGCTTGATTTAGCTCTTAGATGCATTGGTAGGTCTCATGAGACAACTAGACGTGGAATTGGCCGAGGCCCTTTCCCAATTTGATATATGGTTTTGGTTGAGGCCTTAATCATTTTAGACGTCTTGGTCAAGGCCTTGACAAAATGTTTCAGAATGTCCGACATTATACATTCCCTCATTATGGAAATAATATTGATGGTTCATGTGGTCATTCGACTAGTAGAATACCAATTATTATGTTTTATTATGGAATTATTTACTCAGCTCATATTCTTGACATAAAATAATTCATTTTTATTATTAGTAAAGGCATTCGGTTTAAATTATTCACCATGCTTAATATTTATGTCATTTTCCACTGTGTTACTTACCCTTACTGAGTGTTTGATCTCACCCCTTTCTTATGTATCATTTTCCCAGGATATGAAGAAGTTAGTAATGAGTGACCTACAGGAATAATCTAGGAGGCTTGGATGTTTCTAATGAAATTTATATTTTTTGTATTTTTCATGAAGCTGTAAAGTTGAACTTATGTATAAATTTTATTTCCAATAATACTAAACTAATCGGTCTTTAGAGACATGATTTTCTTTTGATCATGCCAATGTTATGTATTAATGCACCGACTCTGGGTAAGTAGGGTTGGGGTGTTGCATTATAAGTGTAAAAACTATATCCACAATAGGGGAGAGTAAATCACTATATAAAAAATAAATAGTGATTTCACACATAATCATGGAGTAAAATAATCAATGAAGTTTGCGTAAAACCCAATGAGTGGAAATTGAAATTTGAAATTGCCTTACCGATTTTGTAACTTACAAAACATACAACCCATGAAATAAGGATCATAAAATGAACTTTAAAATACCCATAATTTATTTTATATTAACAAATTAATACAATCATGGGAAGAACATACACCAAACAAAAGGAAACAGTTTCAAATAAATAATGAATCTCACGAGAATAAAAAGTGAGATGAAAACCCCTTACCTTGTACATTCCTTTAGTCGAGGGTTTATTTAGCTTCTTGTATAATTACCATAGTATGTTATTAAATTATAAAAGAACCATATTAATATTTATGTTATCATATATGATTCATTTATTACTTTATACTACCCCATTTAATAATAATTTCCAGGTTAAAGTAACATTTCAGGTAATAATCGCTTCCTTTATCGTATGTGTTTTAGATTTTTATTCTTGATCATATCACGTAGATAATTATTAACATACATAATTAATATAAAAAATTATTTATATATAATATATATTAATAATATAATATTTATAATAGATAGATTTATGAAATGGAAACACCGTTCCTGGAGACGGTAGTCCCTACGTATTTATAAACGTTGTTTCTATTTTCTTATCATATAATATTGAAGTAAGTAAACAACATATATTTATCAAAATAAAAATAAATTATTCCAGTAGAAATATTATTTTTTATATATTATAGTTAATATATATATATATAAATTGAATGGTGATTTTTGAAGATGAATCTCACTGCGTCATGGAGACGGTAAGCCATACGTACACATGAGCGACAATATCATTCTATCGATGGTAGAAAACTGTTTAATTGGAAAATATATTATATATCTAGAATAATTACAATGTTATATTTCATATTTAAATTAATTATACTCATTATTATTACCATAAAAATAATGTAGTGTTGAATACCAAACTACACCACGACGTGAAGACGGTAAGCTGTACGTACGCACGTTTGGTGACATTGTCATTCATTTGATGTATAGAATAATGAATTTGGATTTAAAATATTTATAATAACATCTACGTATTTATAAGGTACTTGATTTATTATTTTATTATGGAAATAACAAAGGAATAGAAAGTGGAAGAAGAAAAGAACGTTGAAAGAGGTGATGAAATAATTACCTCTTCTTCCGGTATTTCTTTTTGATTTGAACTATATGGATCCATATATTGAATTTATGATCAATGTAAAGCCTCTATGATTAATTAAGGGTAGTTTGGAGTATATTTGAGAGGGTGTTGGCAGAGAAAAATGGATTTTTAGGTGTGAATTTGAGAGAAGAGGAAGTACCCTTTTATAAGAGAGGTGAGGGTCACTTTAGGAAAAGCTTGAAATATTATTTTATTATAAAAAACTTTTCGGTTTATAATGGATAAACATGGATTCATTTATAGTGTAAGGTGGTTATTGGTCTAAATCCTCTCAAAAAATAGGTTTTAGTCAATTTAGGTCACCATATTAACCTTATCTTTTAGATTTAATTCTTAGTTAAATAGTGTAAATTTTACCATGTGTTGTTGTATTTTTATATTACATAGTTAATAAACATACTATAAAATACCAAGAGAACCTCAAGTGGTTCATTAATGACATATAATTTGTAATATATAATTACTTTTGCATAATCTTATATTTTTAGGAATATTATATCATTTAATAATTTTTTATTTGTTTTAAATGCTCATTTCTATCAACTTTGACACTATTTAGTATTTGGTTTTGTTGAAAGTCAATAAAACTCAATTACTTATAAAACAATACATTACATAAACCCTAAAATTTCATATTAACCTAGAAAATATGTGTAATGCATAAAAAGACTCAATGTAAATTTATTTTGATATTTATATTATCAATTATTTGATTCATTCATTAATAAGGTAATTACTACATCATCAATTTTTCATAAATAAATTTAATTAAATAATGTTTAAAAATTATAAATAAAATACCATGATGTAGTAACTATTTTTAAATTTATAATTAATATTTATAGTCGAATTTATCTTATGTATAACCCTATATTAAAAATGGTTTAGTTATTAAACATTCCATTTAACACTTTTAACTCCTCATTATATAAAATATTAATAAATATCCTAATCTAATACAAGTGGATAAAAAGATCATATTTTATTCCTAAGGTCGTTTTTGTATAAATAGACTTATGAAATTGAATTAGGACATGTTTTAGGTTAATTATAATATAATATTTACATTTAATTACCCTATTTACTTTTAACTGTGGTAAATAAAATTCAAAAGTTACTATTCACCAAAATTTTTTTTTATCATATTGAACAAAATTTTAGTTACCAATGTCAACCGTGTCTCCTTTATATTTTAAAATCAATTCACAGAAGTGGTAAAATTATGTTTTATGAAAATTTCAAAATGTGCATAGAAGGTGCGTAAAAGACTGTAAAAATTTCAATAAAATTTTATATATCTAATCTTATTATAAAATAACTTCAATGAATTAAAATGGTAAAATATAGGTATTATTTATATTTTATTACTTTAAAATATTTTTAAATTAAAAATTATTATTTTAATAAAAAACTGGCTTTAAAAAATTATAACATGTTTCTAACTATTAATCAAAAACTGAAAGTTTTTAGAAAAATAAAAACAATTCACACAAAGATAACTTTGATATTGGAAATTAAAATATGATTTGTATTTTAAAAAATTCAAATTATATAATTTTTATTAATTAATTTTAAAAAATATTCCTATTGTAAAAACCACATTGGGTTTTTTGACAGGTAAAAATTATCAAAAGGTTGATATGTGTTTATTCTAATTTAAATGTAAAATTAATTCCAATGTGAAAACTTGGATTAAATAATAAAAATATAATCTAATTATACTTCAAAACCATTCAAATGTATAATTTAACACGATGAATTGTTTTTGATTAAATAGGATGTTTTTAATTAAAATTTAGTATTTTCACTATTCATCAAAATATGAATGTTTTCAGAAAAGGACTAAATATTTATACGAACTAAATTTTTATGTCATTAATTTAAATAAGAAGTTTATTTTGTCAAATTGAATAAATAAGCATGTCAAATATTTTATTTAAAAAGGGTCCACCATTAAATGGCAGTAAAATTGCAGTTTTTGAAAAATACTTCTTTTATCTAAAAAATAGAATTTGTTCTTATATTATATCTAAGAAACACATAATATGGATGTTAAGATTTTATGTAGTATATAAAATTAAAAAAGAAATTAATACTATTCATATCTGTCTTTTTAACAACTGGTTTGGTAAGTTGTGGTGTGCTCAAACCTGATGTTTCCTGTAGTGCACACAATGTAATTATTTTAAAGAAAATAACTTACTTTGAAATATCGAGGTGGTAAACTCACACACTCATGTCTCATGGATTTCCTTATCAAACTACCATCTCACCTAGGTCATTGTGATCATCATTCCATGCAACAATTTATCCTACCAATCAACTATATGAACTGAAAATTCAATTAATAAGTTGTCAAGTTCATCCCCAAAATCCTCATACCCAATCGTATAGTAAATTTACAACTAATACTTATTCATTTTGTGAAACATGTAAAACATTATGTATAGAATTATAAAATGTAATAAATTAAAATTTACAAGACTCTATTCCAAGTCGACCCATAATCTTAAACACATTGACATTATGAGGTCATTACATACCTCGCTTCAATGGAAACTTATGTTCCAACCATGGTGAAACTCTAGAGTAAACCTGATAACGAAAATTATATTTCAAGGGATTAGTACATCTATTAAAATATTATAGTTGGTGAGTCTGAGGTATCAGTAATCTCTTCCATGTCAGCATAATTATATCCATCATCTCTTAAATGATTCTTAGTCCAACCAAGGTCCATTCCCCAATATCAACCAAATAAAGAGGATATTTGAATGGAATCACATAGAAAACCTCAAATGACCCTATTTTTTTTAGAATTATACTATCTATTTTTATAGGAAATGTCCTCTTAGGGAATTTGTTCCTCCAATGACACACTGATGTCAAAAATTAATTGTCAAAAAATTTATATAATAATCCATATGGATAACTCGAACCAAAAAAAATATGGATGATATTTAATTCTCAACATCAACTACAAACACAAAATTTCATATAATCCACTCAAAAACATGTATGTGAAGTGAGGTTTCATTTTTCTTAAAAATAACTAATAGGACGCCCCGAAATCAAAAAATCTCACACACATATAAGTTCTCAAGATACTATACCATCATTATCTAATTAATAGATATTAAATCCATTGATTTATTGATTTGAGAAAAATAATCCATATCACATGATTACCAATTGGACACCTTGTTTTCCCAACCATGATATCCAGGGATATCTCATCCAAATTCCGTACTAGAATGGGTAAATGTTTTAGGAAATCCATAGGCCCATATTGTTCTTCCATAATTTTATGACATCTATTGAACTAAGATGAAAAATATATAATCGATCGTCTCATTCAAAACACCAATAAGATATCTCAACCCATAATACTTCATGGTAGTTACATGGTTCGTATAAAAATCAGATCAGTTTATATTTTCAATTAATTATTTTCTCTAAAATATTAGAACAAGAATCATATCATGAAATCCCAAGACCCAATCAAGAAACAGATACTACCCACCAAAGTTATCATGAATATAAATTTTTCTACTAATGCAATGAAACTTTCTATCCTCATCATGTCCACGTTGAATTTTAATGTCCACAAATGATCTAGCATGATCACAAGCTAGGAATAAATATATGTAAGTTCTCCCTTAATCCAAGTTAATCTCATTAAATAATAAAAATAAGAACCACTCTTCCAAATATTCCTTCAATAACTAAATCATTACATTTCTATTCATAGAATATGTGACCATGTATCATTTTCTCGGGTTGTAAAAAATATATAAATTTAAGGACTTCAGGAACTCTATGTATCATATCTAACCCATGTTAAGATCCATCTAGGAGACTATATAAATTAGACACATATTATCCAAATACATTAAGGATTACTAACCAAATAAGTAGTGGTGTCATGTCTTAAGAGAAAGCATCATTACCACCAAATCAAGATCATTAGTGGGATCAATATTTTTATGATGGAATAATTGATGAGAGAAATAAGATACAACCTATATTTTATGCATTATATTGCAACCAAAACCCAAAGATAATGCATCATATTTGACCTCAAATTATGAATCAGACTCTATAAATATCACGATTAATGATGAATTCATTCTCAATTTCAACTCCACAGTAGTTCTCTAGTCTTGATCTCTCCAAAAAATCCTCACATGTTTATGAGTTTTCTCTGTAATATGAGATAAATTCCAAGAGAATTTTCAAAAAATGATCCTATAATAACTATCAAGAACATGAAAACTCTCTATATAAACACAATATTGGGTGTCTCCCAAGAAATTACTGTTGGAATCTTCTCGGGTTTCACTAAGGCACCCATCTCAAAAATAGCATGACACATAAATTCCACATCTTGAATAAAAAATTAAAATTTGGAAAGATCCATATACAAATAGAAGCCTTTCAATATTACAAGGAAAATATCCACATTCTCAACATGATACTACTCTAATTTAAAATAAATAAGGATATCGTCCACAAAACAAACATGAAGGAATCCATGAACTCTTTTAAGATTCAAATCATCAAATCAGTAAAAATCATAGGAAAATTAGTAAGTCCAAATGAAATGTCCCGATACTCATAATTTATATACATAATCTTTAATACCATCTTAGGAATATCGTCTTTTTAGACCCTTAGTTTATGGTGCACTGATCTCTAATCAATTTTCACAACCCACCATGCTCATTTGAGATATCCACAAAGGACATATATCCTTGAAATGGTATATTTGTTCTTTACTATCACCCAGTAATGTTTCCGGTAATCCAAACAATGTTTAGAGACTCTCATATTCATTCTTTTCAAATTGAACTAAAAATGGCCAAGGTTAAATGCTTAGGTGAAAAAATACCAAAGCCTAAATATTATAAGCATAAAACATTAATTCATTCAATTAATTTGATGTCATATGTTATTATTGTATGAAAATTGGCCTCACCCTAGGATGAATGTGTATAGAGATCAAAACATCCCTCAAAAGCAATAACCCAGTTAATTAATCTAGGTAAAACTCATGATAGAAAATAATCACCATAAGAAGTGGGATACTAAGACATAGTTCAATGGAATCAAGAAGCACCTATCAAATAAAATATGAGATCCTCATACCATAGGGAAAAGAAAAAATTATCTTCCCAATATATGATTATTATCACACTCACATACATGACTAAATCAATTGGTATAATGAAACTGTACGTGAAGATGATAATGATCATTATAGGATTTATAGGTAATAATTAAATCCAACCGAATGATGTTATAGAATAATTCTAGATCAAGAAATAATAAAACCCGTATGTTTTCATGGTCTATGATTATAACTCAGTAATTGGGATATTTGAAACTCTACTACTACTTCTCTCATAATGGTTTAGAAATAGTTTTTGTGAAATTAATGAGAACCATTTTAAATCCCAACACATGAAAAATCATAGATTAGAATAAAAAAACAATGAGTTCCACCTGTATCAAATATATGTATTACCATAGAAGACACAATAAACATTGTACCTATCATGATAAAAATTCATTCCCATAACTCCACTGGTACACACACTAAAACATAAGTACTTCCAACCTCATGTTTCCATTTCATCCAAAACTGAAAATCACCATTTTAATGAAGTTGAGATTCCATCACAATTTCTACATAAAATCTAAATTTATGTCACTTCATGAAGGTGGATCAGAATCTACATCCATGGATTACCTCTCATAGAAACAATAATGTTTCCCATATTTCACATATGAATAACACCACTTGGTCGATTACTTACAGCTCATGTTGAGGATCCCATTTCTCCAAAATCGATAACAACACACCTAAATCTACCATGATGACTATTGTTAACTCCTTTCACAACATCAGTGTTAGTCACCAAACTTTCAAGATGGAATAATACCCCTGATACAATCAAAAAAACATTCCCAAATTTCCACCATCAATGTCCAAGGTTAAAACTATTGAATGAATGATTTCATGGATGATTTATAAGTGGGATCCTCATGCAACATGTCTTTAATAATAGATTCACAACACTTCCTTCTTATATCATAAATCCCATTAGTGGAGAAAGTAACCTTGGGGTTTTCTAGAGTCTTAAGGATGGGGAAATTCCTATCAATCTGTTAATGTAATATTTGAATACCCTTTTCACCAAAAATTTATATGAATTTTGTTTATCAAATTATGATGCATGGTCCAGACACATGTTTTTAGCATTGGATACTTGTCACATGGACTAGATCCTTTGAGTTATATTTTCCATCATAGATGACTGAATTATATGATTTTTATATAGGGATTTATCTATAGCTTCCACTCATGAATTTTTATGAAATCTTCTTTCGGATACATATTCATAAAATAATGATGACAAAATCAATTTATAATAAGTTTTTATTCAATTTTTAAAAGGAAAATTTTGAAATGAATTAGAATGTATAGAATTGTAAATAATGAATAAATACAACCATTTAATTACCATAATAACTCAAGGCCTACCATGAAATTGAGCTATCTAGGACCAGAACCATAGTACATCTCAAGTTCTAGAAGTCCAAAAACATGTCTATCAATAAACGCGAGACCTAATTGGGTGATACGAAAGTATAAGCATAATATTTCTTGATGAATTTTCCCGTTGATATAAATTCAAAAGAAACCAATCTGTGTAATCCTAAAATACTAACTGAATTTTCCAACTATATGGCCTGAGGTTCATTCCCAATTACCCTAGGAAGACAAAGAGAACAATTTTATCATAAAAATGAAATGTAAAAAATATGTCACCCATGAGAAATATATAAATATATATAAATTATAAACTTTTCAAAATAAATATATAGAGTACATCATATTTAAAATAAACCAATCCACAAAGGTAACATCAAGTAGTAGGAAAAAGGCACATAACAAAATATATAATAAGACACTATAATGGAACCCAATGAAACCCATGGGTCCAACTCCGTTGAAATAATTTCAAAACAATCCGAACACACTTGAAGGAGACACAGTCAATGATAGTCATTATATACATTATAATTACCCCTTTTCATTTATCGGGTAAAACAATATATATTGTTTCCCAATGAAACAATTAGGGTATTATCAATAATTCACAATATGTTACCACTAGGGAATATAAACAATATATATCAACATGAATCTATTAGTTCTCATTAAAACCAATATTTATAAAACATTTCCTAAATAAATTTTTTCTATTCAAAATATATCCATTCAAAACATTGTTTGGTTTTAATTTCCAAAAAATTTCAAATTCAATAAATCATAAAAATATGAAAAACCCTCAATGAGGTATAATAAAAGTAAATAACCAGGTTCTTATACATTTATATCTGTTTCATATGGGAAAAAACTTGAAATATTCCATGCATGTAATGTGGCCAAAAATCCGAAAAGAAAAATACATGAAATAAGAGTACACACAACTATGAAAATCAAGAAATCAATAGACAACACAAGTGAATAAAAAATAACCTGAAACTCATCACCTTGAATGAATAACCAGTAGCATCTATGGATTCTTGAATACCTCCTGTGGTGATGGATTTCTCCACTAATTGTTTTCTACGATTATTTTTCCCCCATTCCCCAAGATCCCTCAATTTTTTAAATCGTCATTATATTAAAGATTCCAAATAAATATTTCATAAATAATTTCCATGGAAATTCATTTTATTAAATATTTTTTGAATTAAAATCTAAAACATTCTTATTATGGAATTATAACATTTAAAATCTAATTTTTATTGATTCATTTTACCAAAAACATCATGTGAATTAAAATGGTTCTCAACAAAATCATTTTTTCTGAAATAGTATCTATATTAATCATAAATCAAATTCACATATTAAGGATTTAATATCATCCACATAATAAATTAACACCAAATGGGATCATAGGATTCAAAAATCGTGCCAATGGACTATCTATAGGACAAATACACCACACTAAAAAAATGAAATCAGCATTGCCTTCAGGACAAGTGTGGGGAATGGAAGAAATCAAATCCTAAAGAACATTGGTCTGAAAAAAATAAATTCTCTAGTTTTATGATAAATATAGGGATTTATTATCATATTTCATCATCCACACGAGAAGAATATAACAATACTAATTATATAGGATCTCAGTTATTAGATTACTCTAAATAGAGATCCAAGATTCCAATCAAAATGAAGAACAATCTCTTGGGTGGGAGAAAGAGTAAATTCACAAAAAAGGATAAAATGATCCAAAAAACCCATATATGTGTCAAGTGTTTCATACTTCTAGAGATAAAAAATCATTTTGGGAAAATATTTCATCATACCCCTTACTTAACCACATTTCCAATGAAATCACCAACTAATCACAAAGCATCCACTGGTAGGTTGATGGTCCACTGGACAATTAGTTGGTACATGAAGAGTTATTATCAATCCATTCCTCCATAAGTCATTAGATTCCACTAATAAACTTGAATTTTTTTTCCATCCTTCACTGGATAGTTGGTGGTTCCCATAGGCTAGACAATATCTACCTCCTTCCACCGACTGAAAAATCCATTATCTCAACTAATGAATGGACTAGAAATCAAAAAGAAAAAATATCGGTTCTTTTAAACATGATTCTATAAATTAGACTACAAAAATATAAATATCCTCTAAAATATTTCCTTGAATCAAAAATCCACTAGTTAACTATAGTTTATGAAATGAGAAACATTGGGAGTGATGGAAAATTAGAGTATATTTGTTAACTAATTTATAACATATTAAATTATAAACTAATTTCATCATGATTAATTTATATTGATAAAATTTGTCAAAATTTTTAAGAATCGTCGCCTAAATTGATTCATAACCAACAATTGAAATTATCTATCCTTAGATAGTATATTAAATAATTTTTCCAATTTTTAAGGAAAATAATCACCTATTATGTTTTATCATATCCAAGATTATTTGTTAATTCCATAGGATAACATAGATTAAAAAATGGATGCTAATAGGAAGAACCATGTGAGGCTGTAGATGGTAAAGTGAAACATCCATTAACTAATCACACAAACCCCTATTGGTATGATAGGCTATCAAATTGATCATTTATATCATCTATTTTCCTTACTGAGATCCTTTAGGATTAACTAATTTTAATTTCAACCATTAGTTAAGAGCATTATTTTTTTCCAAAATACGATGAATTAATTATAAGTGGACCTTTTAAATGTGGTTGAATAATTTTGAAATATTAAATTATTGAGTCTTATGTTATATGAGGTATATTTTATTAGAGGAGTAGTTGTATTGAATTTAGGAACTTTTTATAAATTTAATGCATCCTTGGAAAACAGTAACAAAAATTTATTCTTTTCACACTTTAGGTGGTGAAGGTGTCAATAAAGAATTATTTCATAAAGGAGAAGGAGTAAGACCTTATAAAATTGGTCAAAAACCTATACATCAAAGTAAAATATAAAATTTATTAGCTGTTATATTTATAATATGTGATTGAAAGTTCTTAACCATCATTAATCAACATCATAGAATTCAGTGGAGTGACTCATATCATTATCATACAATCGAAATATTTATTAATTTCTTACTATTCAAAACATCCATGAAAAGGATCCCAATTATGGGATTCATTTATAAAAAAATAATAAATTTAATTAATTGATATCTCTATATTATTATAATTTCATCTCATTAATAATAACACAATATTAAATAAAATCTATGATATACCGTAAATTATTCATTCAATGAAGTGGTATTATTTTAAAGGAACTAATTTCTATGGAAATTATCTATATGTAGAGTTTACTTATTTTCCTAGAGTAAGATGTGGTAAATGATAATTTTCACTACATTTTTTCAGTGGACTTGAATAACCTTGATTTTATTTTTCTAGGATTACGAGTTAACCGTACAAGCATTTTGCCTCATTTATTTTATAATATCACATCTTTCCTACAAATTCTGATGGGGTTTATTAAATATCGACTTCAATTTTTCTCATCCTTCTATTTATATGTTTTCATGCAAATAATTTTTTTTTCATTGCAGATCAAAATTTATTATATAGAATACAGTCATATTGATTTGACCAGGTGTTTTTATATATTTTAATATCTTAGAGTCAAGACACATATTAATCCAATTTATGTTCGTATGACATAGATGATGGTCAAAAAATTAATTTGAGTTTTCCCTCAATGGGATCATTTATAGGACATAAAACATCGTTATCCTTAATAATATGAGTTCAACATAGAGGAATAAAATCAAATGAGTTAAAATCCACCTGAATATAGGACAATGGTCAATGAAACTTATCAATTAAGATACATAAATTACTAATTATCAGATGATAAAAAATAGTTTAGGATAATTTTTATTTATGTATGAATGATATTTCTATCAATATAACATTTGATAAGAAAACTGAGGATGGTCATTGACCATGTTTGAATCATCTATTAAATTGTTACACTGTCAAAGGACTACAGAGTCAATGTGTCTTTTATTTAGACTATTTAAATTCGTCTAATGGGTATTTTATATCCATATTTGGGGTCTATTATCCCTCACTATATAATTTAAAGTAAATTAAAATAATAAAACCTCATTACCATTATCCGTGAATTATTATGGTGATATAAGTACTTAGAGTATGAAATGTATTAGATGGAAAATATAATGTTCAAGAAGGGTCTAAAAACACTTTTTTCATACATATCATATAAATTACTAGTTTCAAATTAAATGAATCAAATGGAATATAAAAAGTTTTTATGGATGAAAAATATAAATTATGGATAAACTAACATGAAATTAAAGATAAAGTGGAAGTAACATTAATTTTATAGATGTTTTACTAAACATAGTAATAATGAAGGACTTTTAGATATGGTGGAAAGCCACCCTGAATGAGAACCATATGAATACCTAAAAACTAAATGGCTAAAAAACACCCTTAATTATCATCATTAAGGAACAATGGGCCTCTACATTAATGAGGAAGAGTGACATAGAAGAAAAATCGTTAGACCATGGATAACGGTTCTTCGGAAACACTTTGTATCCACTAAAAAACAAAATCATTTCTTATGTAGTTATAAATGAGGGATTACTAATTGAGTTAGAATGAGAATGAATTATAAAATGTGTATCATCATCTATATAAAGGGTTAGATTACCTAATATGTGTGTTATAGTTATAAAGGGGGTCTTTGCACATATTAGGCTTATATATAAGGTACATGGGTCTATACTAACTTCATGTGGATAATATGATCTTATTCCTTATTGTATAACATCATTAGACTAAGTTGTGTACTGTACAATGAAATTTAATGTCATGATGAAAAAATAAAATCCTTCAAGTGTATAATAACTAGAGGACATTGAACATAATAAAAATTATTTGACCTACGATAGAATGTCTGAGAATTAGTACAATCATCTACATAATAATGTTACACCATGTGACTATGTTGGGTAACGTAAAATGAAATTTAATGTAATGTAGAAAAATAAAATAAATTGATGTGTGTAAAAATAGGATTTCATTGAACAAAATATTTATTATTAGAAATAATATATTAGTTTTAAAAAGATGTGTGTATTATTTATGTATATGAATCTATTCATACATACATTGTGACGAGGGCTCATAGAAAGGAGTTTAAAACATGGAAAGGGAAGATAGAATAAGGGAGAAATTATGTGAGAGGTATGGGTAAAATCTTGTGTGGATAGGTAAGTTATAACATATATGTTTTAAAAATGTTTAACTGAAAAGACATAAGGTTCTTCATAATACAAGAGTCTAGGAATCACAATATATCATGTATAAGTAAGAATCAAACCACTTATAGTTTATAATGAAGATAAATTTTACTATTTTTTTGTAAACCATGATTTGGATGACATTATAAAAAATTTAAATTGTGTCTAATAATACATATTTCCTTATATAAATGAACATAATGTGAATAAAAATAAGAAATATTCGACATTAGTATGGTTGCTTCCTCAAAGTAAAATTTTCATTGATCAAGATCCTACATTATAAGAGATAGGGTTCCATATGGTGTCACATTATACATTGAATAAAATATAATTCATTATTATTAAAAATATCATAATATGGTATACGGATATAACATGTAATTCAAGGTCGTAAAGAAAGGTATAATGTACTTAACTGTTTACGGTAATGTGGTAAGAAACAATACATGTATTTTAATGAAATATATGAAGGAATAGATATTTTATTGTTCATGATATGGTAACAGGGACCTATGAACCATTTAGTTTAATTTCCTACAATAAGAAACGTATAATATATAGTTATATTTTGTGTGGAAATTATAGTATGTTGTACTATTTTTGTAAATGTGATAAGTACCACGAACCCAAATTTAATAAATTTTGTGTAACAAAAATTAAGGAATCTTATATGGGTATGTGAAATAATACATTATCAATCTAGAATTATAAACTAGTACAAACAATTAGTATACATGTTATATATGATGAATGAACCATTTCATTCGGTTTATAACTTCATTACATTATTTCCTAAATAAAGGATAGTATAAAGGCATATACCAATTCTCTTTGGATGAATAAGTGGAGTGGGAAATTATTATTGAGTGATCATGTTACATAGTTTTCATAAACCCCTAAAAATTATAAGATTCATAAACATTTCCCATTGACAGTCTCTTACTTGTCTAACCAAACTTCTGCGTTTTTATCCCCATCATTTTCTATTATATGGGTTTTCAATGTGAGGAAAATGAAATCTAAATAAAAAAACACTAATTTTGTCCCATACACAATATAATGTTGTATTTATTATGTAGGAGTTTGTGTTTTAGTTTTATAATCCTAAAAATAATTAATTATTTTATTAGTTCAATACATTGTATTATTTAATATAATCGTTTATAGGATACATGATAATATTTTTCTAAATAAATCCACATGTCCATTGAAAATATAGTAGTAGTTGAATTAGTTATTATACTATAAAATTTAATTTATGTAGAACTTCTATAACACATAAACATATTATTTTTTTGTTATCCAGGATAGTGGTGTGATGACCTCTAAATATACAATTAATATAAAATTTCATGATGGTAATCATGTAATTAATTGCAAACTCCTACAAAGGAACAATTTATGCCTAATTTTATATAAAATCAATAATAGTAAATACAAACACAAACTATCATAAAATCTCTATAGGGTTTGATCCCATTAAATTTATACCCCCATATATAAATTTGTAAGGAATACCAGGTGTATTACAAAAACTCCAGTAGGTTGGGAATGAAGTTAACAAGAATTTGGTATATGTGATATTTCATTGAAAACATAATGAATATCCTTATCATAGAATACCATTTAAATAAAATAAATATATTTTTAGAGACTTTATATTATATCTTATGGGTTCCTTATATACCAACATGGTCTTCCATAATCATTACAATAATTTACCCTCCTTTGAAGCATTTGAAGATGTTATTGTAAATTATCTATGTATAGAGGACTCTCTCTATGATAAAAAAATCAATATTCTCTTCCATGGATTGATATTTTGTAATTTTATCTTTTAAACGTATTTTTATATTTGGATTTTATGATAATATATTTACTAAACATGGGATAACCATGATTTCAAATATGGTAAAGTGGAATTGATTGGATCCTCCTCCTCTAGTTCTATGATAACAAAAGGCGGTAATCACAATCTAATGAGACATATGCATGACTGTATAAAATTGGCATATAATGTAAATTTATGTGATAAATTAATACATATAATCTTCTTGTGCATTACAGAGAGGAAAAATATTGGACATATTTGGTTCCAGATAGAAACAAACCATTACTTTTATTTTAAGATCAAGTAAGGGATATGATTTTTCCTTCTTGATTGAATTATCCTTATTGAATTTCCTGATCAGCATAATTGAAACAAATTTTATATTTAAAAAGGAAATAAAGGAGTTTTTGGGATCAATACAGTTGATAGGGCTTGAAATTTTACCTCATTATTTGTGAAACCCTTGAATAATTGGAATCAATATGGATTGAACATATTTTTATGGAGATTAATATATCTAAATATATATCCCTATTAAGATTAAATTTCTCTTATATATTTTTAGTTATAATATAAGAGGGAATATAAAATTATCATTCCCATAGTTTTGACTTTTTTTCAAACTGTGAATACTTCATCGTCTCGAGATTCTATGTCTTGGTGAAATTTTAAAATTATTGGAAGAGTTGATAATAAATATTCATTTTTCTACCCTTATATTAAATTTAAGTGAATATTTTTGATGTAATATTACACATGTTTCACTTCCCATATTCAAAATTATATAGTAGGAATTGTATGATTCAGATTATAATTCAGTGGATTAATAATGTAAATTATTCAAACATTATAATGTTGTAATTAATAACATATAATCTATTCTATAAATTCCAAGGAATTAATGTTCTTCTAAATAAAAATATATTTATACTTCTCCTATATAATTATAAAGATTAATAACTCATGAATTGTTCTTTTCCAAATAATTCATTTTTTCTAAAAGATAATTGATAAACAGGTTTAAGGTTGCTGTGTAGATGATTAGTGGTTTTTATTTTACAATAGATATCAAGAATAATGAATAAAAGAGGTGTTGTATTACTATCATGATAATTTTTGAATTCCTAATCCAATGATGGATTATTACTTTAATTCAATTTGGTTGAAGGAACACATCATCCGGTATGGATTGTAATGAATCACTATATATAACCAATGATTCCAAATAATCCTCTCAATGATTATAGGTTTAATAGTGGGGGTGGGGTATTTTAATATTTTTTTAATTTATTATGATAAAATTAAATTAATTTATATTAAATAATAAATATAATAAATTTTTTGTAAATGGATATCACTATATATTTTAAAGGGTTTATTTTTAAGATATGTAGTCACAACATAGAGAATTATTCATTAATATTTTTAAAACAAATCATCCACAAAATATTCCCTATTTTATCTTAAAATTGAAACGATAATACATGAAATTTACAAATGGAATTTTTCATTTATGATCTTTATACAAAAAGGTAATTCCAAGAAACAATACATTCTGTTGGGTTCTCTAAATAATATGTCTTATTAATATTTTTTTACCATAAATTGTTTTTACGCTTAATATCGACGCCAGATAGAGAGGGTGTGATATATTTCTTTTACATATATCTATAGTTAAGTGATTGAAATAGTAATGTTATCATTTGGATAATAATAGTTGAAGTGGTGAAATTTGATATAGATCATAATTTACCTTTTCCTCTTCTTAATTTGGAAAATATTGGATTATATTTTTGGATATTCTTGTCTATAGATATGTTGTATTTAAAAATTTATTTCCCATTTTTCCCTATAATGAAATAATGATATTGATACATCCTTATTATCACATTCTCATCACTATAAGAAGTTTACATTATATCGTTTTCAATAAATATTTAATAAGGTGTTTGATCCTAGAATCCTTTTATAGTTACATGTAATGGAATGAAAATGATTCTTAAGGAATTCAATGTTTGATTATTGTTGATTTGGTGATACATATATACAAATTAACATTGGTCATGGATCATTTCCAATTCTTATGTTAAACATCATTATGTCATTAGTTGTGGTATAGATTCCATTATCAAAAATAGATAATAATTTCCTAGATCATCATCATCATGATCATTATGGGTAATGAATGTATATTTCTTCTCATACATTGGTTATTGTTTGATACATATATCCTTTTATTTAATGGTATCATTGTAAAATAGATGTAGTATATTAACCATGGTTCAACACACCCCATATTGATAAAAATATAAAATTTCAATCACTGTGGATTTTCTTATGATCCTTTTCTATCACATCAAGGTTCCTTTCTGCGGATTACTAGATTTTGGTCAGTCCTATGTTTTTTATACAAATTTATAGATCCAGGATCAATATTCATTAGGTATGGAATATTATCCTAGTTTTCATATATATATATATAGTTTATTTTAAAAATTAATCAAGTATTACACTATATGAGAAGAGTTATTTGATAGTTCTATCCCCATGGGTAAAATATAATTTATTTAATAGATTTGGAGTATTTTATTAAATATAATTAATCGGAAATAACAAGCATCCTTCAAAATATCCCATGGTTTGACCAGGGTGTGACCCAAACCAACTAAGGATTCCACCTATATTGTGTAATTAGATGATGGTTTCATTACTTCTTTCTTATATTAATGAACATCAATTTATCAATTATATAATTTTCCAAAGTAAAAGTATCATTTTAAATTACTCCTATTTTTCATCGATAGAGTATTCCAAAAATTATTTTTATACAGAAGTGAATGAATCATATTTAAAAAACAAACATCCACCAGAAATTGAATTTATAATGGAATTATAACTATTCACATTGAACTCGATATTAGATATGAAATCCCAAAATTGAGCCATTAAAATAATCCTTCCCATGATTTTTATCACATTTATCATAAATTTATATCATCATATTGGAGATCCTTTGTATATACCAAGTTGATATAGAATAAAATTGATTGAATTTCCATTATAAATTAATAATATTTTAATAAATCCCCTCAGTGTCATGGAGATACTAAACGAGTCTTTTATTGTCTCTTATACATATTAATTTGAAAAGAAAATTGTATTTTTACATTCATTAATAACATTTTCTTTAATGTGACATGAATTAGAGGTATAAAAATATATTTAAAATCTATAAAGAATAGTTAGAGTATTAATAATGGAATTAATGAGTTCTTTATAAAATTAGGGAGTGTCTAGTAATGAAAGTAATGGTGAGATAATAATGATATTATTTTAAACATCATATTTATTTGCTAATGGGGACAATATCCCACTATATGATCTTCCTATTATTTGAGGTCTATAATACTCATGTATATGAGAAAATTATATATATATATAGAATGATTTTTAAAATTTACACTCTTTTAAAACTTCTATGATCAAACCATGTTAAATATAGAGTTTGGTTGGATGATTTTGCATTATCCAATATATTAAATATTTATATACGGAAATAGATTTTATTAGAGGTTTTTTGGGATTTAATTCCCACTAATCTATTAAATGTTTTATGTTATCATTTTAATGGAATGAATGAATTTTTTAGTGATAACACTCTGATCATGACTTTGACAACATAAAATGGATGACCATTCAAAAGAAGTGATAAAATGTATTATTTCATCATCCTTTTTAATGGATCAATTTAAAATTTAATTATTTCATTTAAATTAGTATAATAAAGGACATTTTATTCATTGAAGGTACACTGTGGACATGACTCAGTGTCTCCTACCACCCCAAAAAATGTTGGAACGAATTCCATATTGATAATAACTAATTAAGAAACTTTTATGGGTTCATATTTATCATTTTTAAATATGATAAGATAATTATATCTATCCTCTCATAGTGTTTCTGTGTTTATGGAATAATTACAAAAGATTATAAGGTTATATAGGATATGATTAGACAGTTAATTAAAGTATGAATCCACTCCGATGTATGGGTGATATGAAAATTATTTTTCCAATCATCACTGATATATAGAACCTTTCTCAGAATATCCAATCATCCAAAATCCTTATCATATTCAATGGGAATTATGGGATTTATTAGCCTAAAATATATAGTAATTTTGGATTTATCAAACTCTACAAGAAATTTATCTGCAATTTTTTTAAATTAAATCCTTTAAAATAGATAATTATTTGATTATAAAATCAATATATAAATTATATGGTTAGTAATTTTTATCGATGAGGGGATCCAACCATTTAAATTATTGTTTATATTATCATATCTCTTAAATAGTCAAAATTATACCTCCATAAGATGGTCCAAGTAAAGATACAAGAATCAACCTTGAGGTTATTGTACATGAATTTGGACATTACTCCACCATAACAAACATCATTTGGTCAAGAAGAACTCCAAAGAGAGATCCAAAACATTTGAGGCAATGGAAACACATTAAATGGAAATGAAATGAGGAAAATTATGTTTATAATTCTTAGTATAATGATTCTTATTTTAATGACAGAACTTCCATTGTATTCTTTTACATTACTAGAAAAAAATAGATTACAAGATTTAAAAAGTCTTAAGTATATTTGATTACTCAGGAACTATAATTTAGAGAAATAGTATTTTCTTTGTAACACTTTGGAATGTTCTTAGTAATAATTTCAGAGCCAGGTGCTGAGACACTGCGTGATTCTTAGGACCGGTGTCCCCAAAAATAATTATTTAAAAGTATTTAATATATATTTTTTGATCCAATGTGGTTTTTCAGAAATAATGGAATCTTTCTGAAATAATTGATTATATTAGATATCTGAGAACATATTTGGTTCCAAAACATGAATTTTACCCTAGGAGCGACATAAAATGATTTAGTGTGGGATGTTAAGAACCCTCGCTTATTGGCGGTGCATTTAAATTATTTAATTGATTATTCAATTAATTATTTAAAATCATATAACCTAATCCAAAGTGATTATTAATATATTTATAATAGATTTTTTCTAGGATCAACAAATTATTTATACAATAGCTGGTGAGATCTCTCCTCTCCTTACCATTGATGAATGAAGAACAATGAAGAAGCCTTGGATCCAGGCGGATAGGAGAACAATGAATGGAGAAGATTCTTCCAATCTATCCTCAAGTGACATTATTGTCCAAAAAGATAGATGAAATCCAAGTTGTACTTTTTTTTTGTTTTCTTATTCCCTTAATTAATATTTTTGCATATTTGTGAATAGTTCTTTAATTTTCACCCCTTGCATGATCCCTAAACACTAAAAACCATTTCTTTTGTCAATTCCTTATAATCTTGGATGCCCGTTCTTGCTCAGTTGGACAATAATTCTTGGTTAATTATCCAAACCTTCACATATGGGTAATTTACTCCACAATTATTTTCATTCATAGATGGTGGAACCCTGCGGTTCTAGGCAGGACAATTTTCGGGCGACCTAGTCTCAATTAGCAACCAAGAATCCTGGTGGATTTGGGGAACAAAGATAGAAACACAAGAGGGGACCGAGTCCCTATCGATTCATACCACAGGATCGAAAATCTAAGATAATTTCTAGATTCATATTTTGAAAAGTTTTTTGGTGGATTTCCAAAGGTGCGGTGGTGTGTGTGAGGTGGTCCGACGAGTCCAAGGTAGGAGGGGATGTAATTGGTGCACGGTTCTGTTAGAGTAGGCCATGGTGTTGGTGTTGCATGTTTTAGGTAGAGAAGTCTGAGGCGGTCAGTGAGGATAAACTGTCAAAATCCCAAAAAATATTTTGGGTGACGAAGATGGTGTGGTGGTCCAGGAGGCAGCCTCTCGAGGTTGATGGCAGCAGGGTACACCTGGCACAGTCGAGCAGGGCCAGTGGTAGGCTAGAGGTGGCGCGACCGAGGTGACTAGGACAGTGATATTGGACGCAACGCGACATAGGTGGCGTAGTGGTGGCACATGTGGGATAATAAAGGGGGTAACATAACCCTAACCCTAATAAAATTAAATATATTAATAATAATAATATCTTAATTATTTTTAATAAAATGTTTAACTTGCAACAACCCCCCGTATGACGTTCAATTCACACGTTATCAGAGGGGACATGATGCTTTCTTAGAGGCTATATTTTTATGACCTATTTTAGATTAATTCCTTATTCTTACTTATTAGGTCCCCTAAATTTAAAAATATTAATAATGATATATTATTATTATAAAATCATTGGCCTTCCATAATTTCCATATGCGACGTCCAATCGATGTTCAATCAGTGGCTTTGTGACCATGACATAGAGGAAGAATTTTTTAGACCAATATCAGGGTTTTAATTCATGAACCATGAATGGGCCCTTTGAGATTCCATTCGAGCATAATGTTGTCAAATATGGCATTTTCATATGGAGCCTAATTGAGGAAAATTAATAGTCAATTATGGGCATTTTCTATGAGGATAGAAATGATGTGATCCATATAACATATTTTAGGAACAAAAAATGGGCCCCTCAAGGCACTATTCATGAACAAGACTGTGAAATGATGCTTCATCACTATGTGTCCAATTTAGGGGGAATGAACATTTGATTTTTTGTAGTTTTATTCTTGAATCTCAATTGTGTGATATTCTGGTTCTCCGAGGACTCCCAATTTTCTAGTCGATGTGATGTGGGGAGCTTTACTATGGATCTCATTAAATGAAGAAACATGAGAGGAATATAGTGCAATATGATTCTAATGCGTTTGAAGAGAACCCATGGGTTAGGTCAACACCAAATCTTATGAGAGTGTAGAATATGTATGAAGAGATGCACTAAAAGAATCTGGGGCCATTTAAGGGGGCATGTTAGTGAAATTAAAACTTTCAATTTGGACCAACAATGAACATCATGCACTCATCAGACTTTAGAATAGATATTCCATGTACTATGGGAGTACACTTTCACCTAAGTTTACATTTTCATGGTTTAGTACCCATGTATTGATAGGTACCCATCCAGACGATGAGGTAGGGTCACACATCATGTGGGCCACATATGAAACATATACCCCCTTATGATTTTCAAACTTTCATATCACTTTTATTTAGACTCAGATTTCTCCCATGAGTACCCTCTCCTTTGTTTCATTTTTTATAGAACATTATG
This sequence comes from Viscum album, assembly GCA_963277665.1. Lineage (NCBI taxonomy): Eukaryota > Viridiplantae > Streptophyta > Magnoliopsida > Santalales > Viscaceae > Viscum > Viscum album. The sequence goes on from OY728127.1 coordinate 794,315,326, forward strand.
GTGCCCTCAGTTTCATCTCTTGATATACGACATGAATGGTTCGGGATGGGAACACACACAGATTACAATTGATGAAGAATGTGAACATATATCATTTATAGAGTAGTAATGGGATTACCCTTGAGCTTTGATATGTAGTGGTGTTCTATGATGGATGTTCCTGGCTTACCCAACTCTAGGATTGGGTAGTGAAATTTCACGATGATATATCCATGTGAACCGCTAGTAGGATATGGGTATTGGAGTTCATCAGTGATCCAGGATTATCCTCCATCTAGGATAGGTAGTGGAGTTCCCTGATTACCCTCCATGCATGAACATATAGCTAGGAAAAGCAGTGGAATTCCATAGATGACACATCAGGCTTACCCAACAACATTGTTTGGATAGTGTTGTTCCTTGGTGAAATTCCTGATTGGTGCCCTCCAATCGGGCTGGGTAGTGCAATTCCTTGGTCAATATCATAGTCGACCATTGACTGTGAAGTACAATGATAAAGTGTTGTTTGAAATACCTATAAAATCACAATAATGCAGTGTAATTTCCCCACCCATATGTATTTTTTAGATGAGACTTAAAACCATGTTGGCATGTTTGTGCCACGTAAAGAAGACAGTATGAGGGTGTGGTGATTTGAGCAGATTTTACATCTGTCTCCTTAGAAGACGCATGATGTTCTATTCATCATGGATGGATTTTCATGGAACCATTGGATACTCACCTTCTTGGGATTAGTTGTGAGGGGATATCACCTTACTCTCTCGTTTGGGCTTCATTGAATGAGAAAATAAATATCAATCTTGTTAAAGTACCCACTCCCTAGGATTTGGTTACTCTTCTTCTAGGATAAGTGAATACGTGCGGGGTATTACATGTAATTTTCGAGTCTATATTCTTGTTGTTGGATGAGTCTACTCTTCTAATATAGGTAGCGATGAATTAGTATGGCGTTAATCTCCTCACTGTTTCTAGATCCTTATGTTTGTATGACTATACTTTCACTCTCTTATTGGGTAGATCTATAATACTTCTATACTCATTCCATTCTATTTTACTATACCTTGTTCTATCTACTTCTTCTCTTTATTTGTATATATTACTTCTACCCCCTTCACCATTTCTAGACGTACTACTGGGTATGTATATACACACCCCTACATAGTCTTTTTCCTACATGTGTCATGTATTTTGCAGATGGTGGACTAGACAATTATGATCTCCAAGTATCATAGGTATTCAGGTTGTGGGGACCGCGTACGGTGGTCAGAGTTGGGATAATAGAGAGGGGATCTCTTGGATATTACTCTTTTTTTCAATTTCATTCATGCTGGGACTAGATTTTGGTTTTCACATGTTTTTTCCCTTTACATTTCAATTGACACTACTATACTCTTATACTATTTAGAGCATCATGCTTATTGATATTACTTTATAGAAGTTTTTACTTTTTTCTAATTATCCTTTGAAATTTTTAATTATGTTGGATTTTTTCATGTGTATAGGTTCATAAGAAAAGGGCTCCTTGAGTTTTTTGTGACTACACTACTTTCCTAAAACCCCTGGCCTATTGAGGTGGATTTGATGTAGCTGCATCTTGAGCCCCAGATTTGGTCAGGTCATGAAAAAGTGGTATCAAAGTTGGTTCCTTACTTGGGAAATTTTTTGGATGTTCCCTTAAATGGATTTGTTGGGATTTATAAAAATATTTTCGATGTGTCTTGAGAGTGGAATTTAGGTTTGGGGGTCCAGTGATGGTACGAAGATCGACATATCCATTAACTATGATCTTTGTTACCTACTCATCAACATGGAACTTTGAGAATTTTTTTGTAGGAAACAGTGGTACATTCATAATATAGGTTTGAATCATTGAATAGCCATCTTGAGTATGCTCCCCACATTTGTTGATATATACACATATGATTATGTGACCAAAATGCTCTTTTTTGACATTCTGAATGCCCATGATATGACATACATATAGGATTCAAACTCTAATTCTTTACAACAATCCTATAAGATACGAGGCCATATTTCAGTGTCCATCTTGAGATCCCCTTCCTCCTAGTGGTAAGGTATTAGCACTCCACACATTGAGCTACAGATATTCCTATGATAGAATGTTGAGGAAGGGTCTGGGATGAACGCACTCCCTGACTTCTGGTGCCCAAGACCACTGAGCTTATTTAGCGATCTTGACACTCAGGAAGCATAGGATTGGCTGAATTTGGTGGTCCTCATCTTATAGATATTTTGGACACTGAAAGATCATATAGTGGCTTTGGGAGATAGCCTTTTTTATGGAGTAGCTAGGCATTTGGAGAGAGTTTTTACGTAGATTCACGATGAGTCAACACTCTCATGGATGAAATTCCAACAACTATTTAATGAGTAATATTATCCCTCATACTTAAACATTGTTTGGATTGATAATCTTTTGGAGATTTAGTAGGGATAGATAAAAGTTGAAAAGTATGTAGTGAGGTTCATAGACATTACATTCTACACTATCGACATGATCAGAGATGACTACTTTAAATCATGATAGTTTTGAGAAGTTACTCTATAGAGAGACATATGCTAGAATAGTACCCCTGTGAATCCCCACCTATAATAGGGTGATAGATTCAACACTTTTAACAGAGTTCTTTCTATTGAAGGGAAGCTAGATAGCTAGAGTTTGAAATGGACACAATAGATTTAATACATCTGAAACTACTAGAAGATTTCAGTCAAATTGATCTTGATGTAGGAGGTATCCTCACAATATTACTTAGTCACATAGTGGTGTAATGTTCATATATCCAAAGAAAAATAAAGGGGGAATATGCTATACTAGTAATGGGTGGGGTAAAATGGCATGGGTCTACCTCATCTGGTGTGTTGAGCATCATAGGTAGAAAGCAGAGAGACCACCATGGTAGAGACAACACCATTATTAGAGATATCCTATGTATGGACAAGTTTGTACCTAGGGAGCCAGAGCTAAAAGAGGAGCACGATGAGCTGCATGTGGGGTACGATTCTATGAGGTTCGTCCACCACCACCATCAGGAATCCCACATCATGCTCAGGATTTAGCATACAGGTACACAGTCCGTTGTAGGCTTTGTATGTATATTGTCCCATAGTGAATGAGATGATAAAGAATATGTTATGTGTTCTTTCTATAATCTACAGTAGATATTTTTAGATACTTTTTTTAGGTACAAAATTCATTATGCTTCATTCTCGATGTTTAATCTGGTTTACGTAGGGAGTTGTCATAACCATGTGTCGGTGTGTGTAATGGAGTGTTAGATAAGGTAATCGAATTTCCATTGGAGGATTCCTGCTTAACTCATTTTTTCATGGGATTCCACTAGTAAGTGTGGTTTAGTCTCTAGTTTGGGGGTGAATCTCCAACAATGATAGTAAAAGACATGATGGATATGTCACATGCTCTCTGTTTCTAGCTTCTTATGGTCTGATGAGCCTACTAACCTTCATTTTTCATTGGTACTCTTACATAATAGGCATCAAACTTGATGCAATAGTAGAGCCTGAGGGTACTATTTTTCTTTAGTCGATTGGGATGACTCTTTTGCTTCTCAATCATGTGAGAGAGTCTTTGTTCAAACACATCAACTATGAGGTCTTGCGTGACAAGATATCCATAGGAGTCCCCCCTATATTTTTCTGAAAATGGGAATCACATCATTCTGGGATGAACAGTGATTCTGGTCACATTTTGAGGAGTGGTGATGAGGGAGTTTCACACTCCTCCTTTGGCTACTTCCCAATATAGGGATGATCTAGGTGTAGGATCACTATTCCCATTGAATTTTATAGTTTTCTTTTTTCAAGGATAAAAATATTTAAGGAAGGGAAAAATGTAGAGACTCATGTTTTTTGTCTGTAATACTATAGAATATTACTTGGAATAATTATGGTGGAAGGCGATGAGACAATGCATTATTCTGAGGCCCGGTGTGTCCAAAATTATCTTTAAAACTATATTAAAAACATTTTTATTATGCGCATATCATTTTTTAGAAATGAGGGAATATATCTCAAATAGTTGACCATATCATAAATCTAAGTCCTTTACCGGGTCTATAATGTGGTGTTTACCAATGGTGAGACATAAAATGAGTTGGCATTGGATTTTCGGACCCATCTCTTGTTCGTAGTGGTTTTAAATGATTGGACTATTTATTTATTTATTTAATTAAATAAAATTAACCTAACAAAAAATAATTATAAATATATCGCTACAAGATTTTCTCTAGGGTTGGAACACAATTCCTAGAATCACGGATGTTCTCTCTCATCTACTTCCCATTTGTGAGCGAAGAGCAATGATCAATCTATGGATCCAGGATGATCAAAGTGCGAAGAACACAAAAACTTATTCAGATCATTGTACAAGTGGGATTCTAGTAAAAAATTATTAGTATAATCCTAGAAGGACTGTACATTATTATTACACTTTTGATTAAATTTTTACCATGTAGATGATTAGTTCTTCATGTTTTTTCCCTTGCAAGATCCTCAAATACTAAAAACTATTATTTGTCAAATATTTCTATCCCCAGATTCCCGTTCAAGATTGGTTGTCCAAGAAAAGTTGGACCAAAATAAAAACAATCGATTGTATTCCTTTACCTCTCCAATTATTTGTATTCTTCAACAGAGGAACCTTGTGGTTCCTGGTCTGACAATTGCTGGGTGACCAAAGCTCGATCAGGAACACGAATTATGGAAGGATTTTAAGAACTATTATAGAATCGCAAGAAGAGACCATGTATATGTAAATAATTAACTGAGGATTTTAGATCTGTGATATTTTCATTTTTTTGAGCTAGAACATGGGTGTAGTAGCTCATCGAAGGTGTGGCAGTGTGTTCGAGGTGGTTTGGTGTGTCTAAGGAACCCGGATATGGTGGTGGTCCGTGGTGAAGGAGTAGTAGTATGTGACATCAATGGTGCATGGTTAAGGTGGAGAAGGCTAAAATGTTTAGTTATTCTAGTGGATTAGTGGCTCATGAAGACTTTTTTTATAGTCAGGTGGTGTGGCGTTCTAGGAAATGGCGTCTGGAGGCCACAACCAGCCAAGTGGACCAGGCACCATCGTGTGCGGCCTACCGCAGGCCGGAGGAGGAATGGTCGAGGTGGATGGGACGACATGGTTGGAGGTTGTGCGATAGAGGCATCCTAGTGGAATTGTACATGGGAGGATAAAGGGTGGGGTAACATAAACCTAATCACAATGAAATTAAATATATTAATATTATTAATATTTTTTTTTTGTTACTAAATTTTTTATACCACCATAACTCCCATGTACGACGTTCAATTCACGTGAGGTCAGCAGTGACATGACCTTATTTTTGAGGATGTATTTTTAAGACTAATTTAGTATTCATTCTTTAGGAATTTGGACCGGGTCCATGAAATGTCTATATAATAATAATGATATATTTTTATTATTAAAACATTATTCCGACAAAATTTAGGCATGTGACGTCCAATCGATGTGCCACTATTGGATTTGAAAAATTGTTAATGTGGTGTCTGTTTTGAGGAAAATATCATGTTTTTAATTTATGAATGTGGATTGGGCCTTATGAGAATCCATTCCAATGTATTTCTAGAAAATGCGGCCTTTTTATCAGGAGCTCGATTGAGGAAAATGATTAGTCAATTCCGTGTGTTTTTTTATGAGGATCACAATAGAGAAATCCTTATAACTTTTTGTGGGATCTATAAGTGGGGGCCATGAGGAAATATTCTTTCACAAGGCTATGAAATGATTCTTTATCATTGGGTGTATGATTTTGTTAATGAATATTTTATTCTATGTGCCTTCCTGTAATGATCGCAACAATGTGATCTGTTTGGTTATATGAGGCCTCCCACTTTTCAATATGATGTGACATGTGGAACCTTATTTATGATTTCATTATATATGGAGACAGGAAATGAATATCATTGGAAGATACTTTTCAAGTGTTTGAAGATAACCCTAGCTTAGGTCATGACCAACTCTTGTGAGAGTGGAGAATATGTATGAAGAGATGCACTCAAAGATTATAGGGCCGTTTAATGGGGTATGTCAATGAGATTATGTTTTCCCTTTTTGACTAACAATGATAATCATGTGCTTGTATTCCTTTTTCCTAGATATCCCATGTATTCTAGGAGTACACTGGAATTCCTAGGGGTACATTTTCAATTTTCAATACATGAGTATGATTATGTACATATCCAGATGACGAGGTGGGGTCGCACGTTGTGTGGGCCCCATATTCCCCATTAACTTTACTATAAATATTCTAAATTGCATATATATTTTCTTTAGACATGGATTTTTTCCCATGGGTATCTTATCCTAAGTGTCATTCACTTAGAACTTGATGGTACCCTTGGTTACGACTCTCAAAAAATGACAAGAATGTTTTGGGTTTGGAACACACAAAGGCGACAACCGATGACGACAATGATCATACATGATTAATAGTGTAGTATCGGGCATACCCTATAGCTTGGCTAGGCAATGTTATTTCATCATGGTAGTTCCAGACATACCCTCCAGTAAGATTGGACAGTGGTGATCCCTGATGATATTTTTGAGTTACCCACCATTAGGATTTGGGCATTGGAGTTCCTTGAATTTCTAGGATTACTCTCCAGCTAGACTGGGTAGTGGAATTCCATGATGACCATCCAAGTGGGAAACTACAATCAGGATGGTTAGTGGCACTCCCTTGGTGACTCACAGAGCTAACCCATGATTACTGTCTGGCTAGTGGCATTCCCCAGTGACTTCCATTAGTGGTACCCTCAATTCTGGTTGCACAGTTGCATTCATCGGTCACTAATAGATAAGACACTCGATTGAACATATTAGATATGAGGTGTGGTTGGACATACCTATGAAATCATGAGAAATAATGGGAACATTCTACACAGATATTCATTATTAAGACATGACTTGAAACGATACAGGTGAGTCAATGCCACCTAAAGAAGATAATATCAGGATGTGTTGATTTGATCCCCTTTGACTTGTTTCTCCAGGGTATACATATGAGGAGTTGGGAATCACAAATGGTTTGACATGGAACTATTGGATACTAACCTTCATGGGATGAGTTGTCATTCAGATATCCACTTAGTCTATCCTCTTGGATTCTTTGACTGAGCATTTTTATATCTATCCAATTATAGTACACACACCATGGCTTTTATTTAGTGTCTTTCCAGGAGAGGTGAAGATGAACATGGTATTCTATGTGCTTTCCTTGTCTATATTTTCATGGTTTGACAAGTCTAAACTCTTTCTATAGGTACTAAACACTCGATAAAGAGTTTATCTCCTCAATGTTTCTAGCTCCATGTGTTTTTCATGAGTCCAATTTCACTCTATTATTGGGTTGATTTGTACACCTAATATACTCATTCCATTCTCTTTTACTTCAAATTGGAAGATATATTTCACCTCCTCAATTGTATCACTTACTATTGCCCCCTTCACATTTTCCTGGAATTATATTGAATATGCATATACTCACCCCCGCATGGGATTTTCATAACATGTGTCGTGTCTTTTACAGATGGTAGATAGGTTGATCATGATATTAGTGGAGCTTAAGGATATAGGTTGTGTGGAAAATGTGCAGTGCTAGTAGTTTGGATACAACCAGGGGGCTCTCTCGGTAGTTACTCTTTTTCTTTTTCATTCAGTTTGGGATGGTTTTCTGGATTAGGCTTATGTTTTCCACTTTACATTATAGTTGACACTACCGTACTCTTATACCGTATAGAGGTTCATGCCTTTTAATTTTAATTTATAGTAGTATTTACTTGTATCTCCTTTTTTACACAAATTATTCCTTGTAATTATTGCATTCATGCGTACATGTTCTTATGAAAAGGCATCCTAGAGTTTTTTGTGCCTTTGGCACTTGTCACCAACCCCTGGCCTATGAAGGTGGGCTTAGGGTAGTTGTAGCTCGAGGAGCATCTTGGGATGGGTAATGACATCTAAAATCTGACTAATATGCATGTTAATCACATTATGAATAAATGATTTATCCTAATCTTCCCTCTGTTTGTGTGTTTCACTAAATCTTCCACATTCGTAAATAATATTCTTATCCATTCAGTCCAATTAAACATGCATCAATGAGTTATTGGTTAACATGGACTGACTGAATCAACTGAAATACCAAAATGGTGATTCTCCAATCTTTTTAAACATTTGGAGCTTTAGTTATCTAATATAAAACCATATGTATATGTGAACACCCAATTGTTCTATTGTAGTTAGAGAGGTCCAACTATCTCTATCTACACATCATGTCAAAAAAATTTAGTGAATGAAAACCTACTGAATATAATTTTGAAGGATGAATTTATAGTGAACTAAAATTGATTTGACCTCCCAAAAATTACCCACATAATTTCTATTTAATAAAACTTCATAATCACTAAATGATGTTTCATGCATTATCATTATTTATTTTCACCACCTTTTATTCCAATACCAATATAGGATTGATGTTTCCTCAAAATTTCATGTGTTGTTTCCAATGTAATAATATATTTTGTATTTTTCCATTATACTATCATTTATTATTCCATCACCATATAGTGTAGTAAATTTTTCATAAAATGAAAAATTATGATACTATTCTTCAATATAACATGAAAAACTAGGTTTTTTCCAAGTTGATTTCACTTTATTTGTTATAGGAAATCACAAGTCCTCCCTAAATCCTCTCTATAACATTCGTAAATATTCTTATCCAAACCCTTTATATCCCATATATCATTGTAAAAATATAATCATCTTCCATAGAACATAGTGTACCAATATAATGTAACATTGATAACCATGTAATAGTTATTACTCTAAAAGTAAACATAAAAACATTTTTACTTTTTCATGTATCTATGACACCGAAAATTACGAAGTCTACATGAACATTTAGAGGATAACCTAAACAGATTCACATGGATATAACATTCATTCTTTTGAAATACCAAACAATCCACTCCACAACTTCCTATTGTACTATGCATGGATATTTTATGAACCTACGTTCAATTCACATTGCAAGGGAAAATTATACCCATGTAAAAATAAGGACCCAAACTTAGAACATTGCATAATATTGAATTAAATGAATAATTCACATCGACGATCTTTTCATGTTTAGAGTATTAGATAATTAGTCCATAACTATTACATTACATTTCAAAAGATACAATGTAGACACCTCTACTCAGTTTCAATTTTTTTCACAAATAAAAAATCTTGAAAAAAAGCGTCATGTCTACTTCCATGTTATAGACATCAAGACTTTTACTTGTTCCCATCTTTGACATTATTCACCTTTATATCTTGTGAAAAACATTTCAAGACGTGGAATGAGCATAAAAAGATCAGTAAGTGATACACAAAGAAGGAAAACTATTAGTTTTTCAAAACAAGAAAGTAAACCATGAATACTTTATCAAAAGTAATAATTTTGACATTTATGAATTAGTAAATACTCTTCAATGAATAAAATATCATTTCATACCCGTTTAAAACCAAATTAATACCATAAATCCCATATAAAGAACTCATAACATATGAAGATAACTTGGGACAAAAGCATACTTAAATGGAATAACCATACAATCGATTTCCACACATATCACTAAATGGAATAGCCATACAACCGACTTCCATAACCAATGAATTGGAGGTTATAACCTAACCGCCCATCCTAGTTTATCATGGCACCACCTGTCATTTGGTTTATCACGTAACCACCCATCAAATTTCCAAGTACCATTATAATAACAGAACACATAAAATATTGCAAATATAAACATTTCAATAATAACATTTAATTTTCAATCACAATAAATAATTCCAAGATATTGAAATAATCAATCCATTTAAAAAAACTTTTTTAATAACAAAACACACTAAAACAGAATAAGGGATTTCCTTTTCATTTTAGAAAACATTAATGCTTATAGAGGAATCCAAATAATGATTACGGCGGCAGAGAGGTCATTGTCGCTGCAAACATTAAAAACATTCCTTTTGTCGTTTTGTGAAATGATTCATAGAAAAAAGATTCCCTTTGAGTGAAAGTAAAATTCAAAGGGTTTTATTATACACCTTATAAAATAATAAAGTATATATTATCGAAATATGCCTCAACGAAAGGAGATTGAGATGAAGTCACTTACCTCGTGTCTGACATGACCCGTTCGTTCGTTAACTTCCTGAATTATAAGCTAATGTTAATTCATACTTTAGTAAGAACCTTTTTCATGTTTATTATTACCTTTATATCACTTATTACCATGTTATAAAAATTATGTAATCATTTAAGTTGATAATGGTTGTTTTGTCGATATTTGGAACTTGAGTAAAAAATGAAAACCTTATAATTACAAGTTGTCCATGGGGTCAAGAGTCCATTATCTCCAGAGTGATATTAATGAATTAGATATAATATATGTCTTATATATCCTGTATATATATATATATATTTATAACAATACATAACTTTTGGAGATAATAAATTAAATGCACCATTCATGGAGATGGTAAGCCGTATGTACACATGAATGATAATTTCATTTCAATTTATTATTTTAATGGAATTAAAACCTAATGATATATAGGTATATTATAATTCCAGTATATTATTATATATAATATCATTAAATACATCCTTGATACATCCCACGTATAGCATGAACAGGTCATATCACTTTAGGGGGCGGTAGTCAACACTTCCTCAAATGAAATTATCGCATTTACCCATAATGGAAACCATAAAGTTATGATATAAATGAAAAATAAAGAAGAATAATGAAAATATAAAAATAATATATATCATATATAAATATAGTTCCATATTAATGGCCATTGTGAGAGGCGGTAGGAGATAATTAAATAATCATCGCTTCGTGAGGCATTAGTTTTCCATCCACAGAAACTGTATGTTCTCCACCCATTAGATGGAGGCGTGTGTAAGTGTAGTTCGAATCCTTCTCAAAAAATGATCCCAGTATATTTAGGATAATGTTTTTTTATGAATTAAAGAAATAAAATGAGTTTAGGGGTTGGATAAGTAAATAAAAGAAAAGAACTTAGCAGAAACTGTTACCTTTAATTTGGGTAACTACCTTTGGTTTGAACTAAAAGGACTTCTTGAAGTGCCTTACGCCTAATGTATGGCTTATAAGAGGATTATATGGATCTAGGGAGCTTAATTTGCAGAGTTTGGACGATCCATGGGGCTTGAGAGGTGTGAGTAGTGGTTTAGAATTCGTGTCCTTTTATAACGGGGAGGAAGGTCTCTTTAAGAATGTTTTAAACAATTATTTTATTATAAAATTATCTTTGGTTTAAAAAGGTCAAAAAATTAATAAAGTTGAAGATAATATGACTCATGTTACAATTTAAATCATCCAATAATAATTGGACATGTTTGGTATATTGTTTTTACAATTATAATCTTATTTATTTAAATCATTTATTAATGAGGTAAACACTGCATCATTATTGTGTCATAAATAATTTAATTTTTTTGATGTATAAAATTAATAAAAAAATACCATGATGTAGGAAATATTTTTAGATTTCCAATTAATATTTATAGTCTAAATGATAACTTATATAACCCTATGTATTAATTAATTTACAAAAAGATATATGTTTGTGTCATTTTTGTCATTACTTTAAGTTAATTTTAATAAAGTGTCATTATCACCCATAAGTGGCACCATGGGGTCCAAATATCTACCCAAGGATTCACATGGTCATCCATGACTCCTCCAATAAGGTTATGAGAATTTTTATGGTAATTTTGTATTATTATAATATTCTTTTTACATTGAATTACCCTATTTACCATTAACCGTGGTAAATAAAAGACAAAAGTCCCTATTCACCAAAAATTATTTTCATATAATTGAAAAAAATTACTTATTAATAACACCCATGTATTTCGGATTTTTAAAATTCGATTCACAAAAGTGGTAAAATTTCAATTTAAAGAAAATTCAATTTTTTAACTACTAATTAGTGGTTTCACTATTCATAAAAAATTGATGTTTTTCAAAAAAATACATAAAATTCAGCATAAGCTATATTGGATATTCCGAATTCAAAAATGTTTTCTATTTTAACAAATTAAAAACATATAAGTTTAAATAATTAGTATTAAATTAATTCCCATTGTCAAAAAAAAATATTGTCTTTAAGAAATATTAACTATCAAAAGATTGACTCTTGTTTATGTCCAATTTCAAAGTGAAATTAATTAATTGACCAAAATTGAATTAAATAGTAAAAATATATTCTAACTAAAATTTAAAACCAATTAAAAAAATAGTCTAACCATATAAAAAAATTAGATTAAAAAGCAGTTTTGAATTAAAATACAGTATTTTCACTATTCATTAAAAAATGAATTTTACCAGAAAAATAACAAGAAGTTACCCAAAGTAAATTTTTATGTCCCAATTCTAATTAAAAATTTTATATGGTCAAAATAACATATTAATGTGAAAAAAATATATTTAAAGAGGATTATCCATCAAAAGGTAGTAAATCAACTTTTTAAAGAATATTATAGTATTTAAGCTTAAAATTTGATTCACTCACATTTTAAGCCTATAACTTTTATTGGGTAGATTTAAAAACATTTAACAAACATATATAACCATATTTTAGTTATTTATAATTATTCCCATCATTGAAATGGCTAGGCGTTAACTACCATTTAAAATAATAATATTATATTATTAGTGTGCAATATAAGATTTCCAAGAAACACGTTGTTGCGTATCAGGTATGCCATTGAACATAGAATACCCTTTAAAGTAAAATTTATATATTATTCACAAATATTAATAAAAAATCAAATTTTTTGTTTTTTTATTTACCTGGGATGTTACATCCTACCCCCTTTTGAAAATTGCGTCCTCATAATTTTTATTCACTTTTCAAATAAGTGGGGGTATTTATCCTTGATAGCATTTTCAGATTCCCATGTTGCCTCTTCAACCATATGGTTTTTCTACAATACCTTTACCTTATGAATTTCCTTATTCCATAAAACTTTCTCTCTTTGGTCAAGAATCTAGACTTGTTGTTCCTCATAAGAGTGATTTTGTTCCAACAGAACTATCTATGAGCTCAAAACATGAGATGAATCTGACATATACTTACTCATCATTGAAACCTGAAAAAAATTATGAACCTAGGACTAAATTGGAGGTAAAGCCACTCTATATGCAACTGATTCAACTTTTTCCAAGATTTCATAGGGTCCAATGAACCTCGGACTAAATTTTCCCTTCTTACTAAAACGCATCTCACTTTTCCATGGAGAAACTTTGAGAAAGGCATGATCACCTACCTCAAAAGAAATATCCTTCCTCCAGTTATCCGTATAACTTTTCTACCTGCTCTGAGCTGTTCTCATGTGCTTCTAAATCAACTAAACTTTTTCTTCCATCTCTTCTTCCAAATCTTGTCTCATCAGCTTCCTTTCACCTACTACATACCAAAAAGATGGAGTTCGACGCTGCTTCTTATATAATGCCTCAAATAGATCCATCTATATACTGAAATGAAAACTGTTATTATAAGAAAATTCAACCAATGAAATATGATGGTTCCAACTTCACTGGAAATCTAGTGAACAAGCACGTAGCATATCCTCCATTGTCTAATTTGTTTGTTTATACTGCCCATCTGATTGAGGATGAAAAGATGTACAAAAATTTAATTCAATACCCAACGACTTCTGAAGTCCTTTCCAAAAGTTAGAAGTAAAACCGAGATCACGATTAGATACAATGAAGAGGGGAACACCATGAAACCTGACTATCTCTTTAACATAAAACCGAGAAATTTTATCTAGAGACAATGTATCTTGAATAGAAAGGAAATTATCATATTTAGACAATCGATAAAAAATAACTCAGATTGCATTATTACCTCAAGATGTCTTTGGTAATCCCACAGAAAACTCCGTGGATATATTTTCCCATTTCCACTCTAGAACCGGTAAGGACCGAAGCATCCCATTTAGTAACTGTCACTCTGATTTAACCTGTAGAGAAGTCAAACAATTCACAGTAACATTAGAAATATTTCTTTTCATTCCATCCCACCATTAATTCTCCGGATGATCTCTATACATCTTAGTCCAGCCAGGATAAACTGAAGACGGGGAACTATGAGCTTTATATAACAACTAATTCTTCAACTGTGAATCACAAGGCACACATAATCTCTTTCAAAATCTAAAAAAATCTTTATCAATGTTATATTTAGGCAACTTACCCTTCTGAACCAACTCTACCTTTTTCTATAACTCATTGTCTTCTTTCTAAGCTTGCTTAATTCTGTTTGAGAGAGATGATTTCACTGACACTTGAAACAAAACCGAAGAATTTATTGCACCAACATCTTCTATTCCAAAGTTCATCAAATCAAAAACTAAAGGATCTCATTCCAAACCTATCATAGTTAATGATGTATTAATTATTTGACTCAAAGAATCATCCACATTATTTTGTTTTCCAGAATGGTAAAGGATCATACAATCATAATCCTTGGTTAATTCCATCCATCTCCTCTATCTCATGTTCAATTATTTTTGAGTGAATATATACTTTAAAATTTTGTTTTTAGTATATATTTCACATTTTTCTCTATACAAATGATGCCTAAAAATTTTTAATGAAAAAAATATAGAAGCTAATTCTAAATCATGTTTAGGGTAATTTCAGTCAAGAGGTTTCAACTGACGTGAAGCATAACAAATTACCTGATCATTCTGCATAAGGACCCAACCAAGTCATTTCAAAGAAGCATTGCTATAAATAACAAACACACTATTTCTGGATGGTAGTTCCAAAATGGGAGCATTCACCAATCTTCTTCTCATTTCCTGAAAACAATCATCACATTATTTTGTCCAAACAAACTTAACACCTTTTCGAGTTAACTTAGTTAGTGGGATAGATACCTGTGAAAAATTCTCAACAAACCTCCGTTGATAACCTTCCAAACCATGAAAACCCTGGGTCACAGATATATTTGTGGGTCTTGGCCATTCTTCAACAAAGTTTCTTTTATCAGGGTCAATAGTTATGCCATTATTTTAAATAATGTGACCAAGGAAAGAAATTTTCTGTAACCAAAAGTCACAAATGCTGAATTTCCCAAACAGTTTCTTTTATTTTATGTTTTTAAAAATAACCCTTAAATTACTTTCATGATCCTCTTTACATTTAGAATAAACCAAAATATCATCAATGAACACAACCACAAACTTATCCTAGAACTCCCGGAAAATTATATTCATAAGATCCATGAATACAATAGATGCATTCATTAAACCAAAAGTCATAACTACAAATTCATAATGGCCATATCTAGTACAAAATGCAGTCTTCGAAATGTAGGATTCCGTTAATTTCAACTGATGTTACCCCATCCTCAAATCAATCTTCGAAAAATACTGAGCTACCTGGAGCTGATCAAACAAATCATTGATATGAGGTAAATGATACATGTTCTTAATAGTGATGTTATTCAATGCTCTATAATCAATCCAAAGTCTCATTGAACCATCTTTTTTTACCAAACTAGACAGAAGAACCCCATGATGATGTGCTAGGTCGAAAGAAACCTTTATCGAATGACTCCTGAAATTGCTTCTTTAACTTTAAAAGTTCAATTTCTACCATTCGATAAGGGTTTTTGAAATTGGATTAGCATCAAGAACTAAGTCAACAATAAATTCATCTTTTTGATCATGTATAATACCAGGCAACTCATCAGGAAAAACATCATGGTACTCATTTAACACAGGCACATCATTGATCTAAACATTTCATTTGATTTCAACAATATGTGATAGGTAACATTAATTTCCATCTTTTACTAGTATATCATCTTCTTTATATGTTATGAAATATAAGGGCTCATTTTTGGACACAAACTGAAAATCTTTCTGAAAAGAAACATCTTTAACTCTACAGTCAATCTTAGCATGATAACCAGATTTCCAATCCATGCCCAAAATAACATCAAACTCTAATATAGGCCTAACAATAGAGTTTCCAGGTAGATTCTTTCCACACACAAGGACATGAAGGTTCTTATAACAGCTTTTTTTCTCAACATTTCCACTATGTATTTTTACCATATGTTAAATATTCATATTTTGATATGTAATTCCCAATTTACTAGAAAACTTCTCATAAATGAAAGAGTGTGTAGACCCTGAATCAAACAACAGTTTGGTATAATCTGAACAAACAAAAACTATACCAGATACTACTTAATTTGATGGCCCAACTTCTACTGAAGTAGTTGCAAAGGATTTCACCACCCCTTTTTGCTCGTAGTCTGGCTGCTTTCCCTTAGTTTAGTTCATTACTGGACACTCATTTGCATAATGACCCATTTCATTTGACTTAAAACAACTTACCGCTATCTTTTCATTTCCGGCTTGATCGTCTTACTTACTATTACGAGAAATATGACCAGACTTACCAAACCATAAGCAATTTACATACATTGATAAAAACTCTCCAGGATTCTTTTCACCACACTTCTCACAAGATGGATATTTAGTTTTCTTACCTCCAAGATTCTATGATGAATTCTTTCCCTTTTCTTTCCAACTGGACCTCTTATTCTGTTGTTTGTCAAAGAACACATGATCATCATCAAACTCCATTTCCACCTTCTCCGAACATTGAACAAGTTTTTCATACCTTTTGAACTCATGAGAGGACAATGCTCTTCGAAATCATGGCTTCAGTCCTGAGTAAAATTTATTTCTCTTACTATCAAGATCTCGAATGAAATTTGGATCATACCTTTCTATTCGAGTGAATTTTTCTTCATAAGAAGCCATTGAGTCATCCTCCTGCATTAATTCCAAGAATTTTGTTTCCATACTTTGTCGAACCACCTTATGAAAATATTTCTCAAGGAACATACATTTGAATTCATCCCAATCAGGAGCATCAATCTCCTCACTATCCCTGATATTTTTCACCATCGACCACCACTGATCAGCGTCACCTTCAAAATGGTAAACAGTGAGACTAACCTTTTGATGTTATGAACACCCCATGACCTCGAAATTTTTTTCCAGTACTTTAATCCACCCTTCAGCTAGAACATAGTCAGATGATCCTCTGAATGATGGGGGATGCTACCTCATGAAATGCTCAACTACTAAAATGTTCCATTGTGGTTGATCTGGCTGATCCCGTGCATGGATACCAACAAAATTTATAGCCTGATTCAACTATTCCATCACTACATCAAACTGTTCAGTTCCGATTACAACCATCTCAATTTGCTGATTTGGAAGGTTGTCTTCCTCCTGATGTCATCCCAACATAGCTACCCTATTTCCTCTGCAGAAAACCATTCTGAACACAGAAATATCTTATGCGAAGAAACATGGTAATTTGTAAATGCTATATCATTTCAATATTAACATAAATTTATTTATGGACATTAATTTAACAATACCCTAACTCCTATAATTTTATAAACCGACCATTGATACCAACTATAAGTTCTCAACCTTATAATATTACATAATATTGAATTAAATGAATAATTCACATTGAGGAGCTTTTTAGGTTTAGAGTTTTAGATAATTAGGCCATAACTATTACATTACATCTCAAAAGTTTCAAAGTAGACACTTCTACTCAGTTTCCATTTTTTCACAAAATAAAAACTGTTGAAAAAAAGAGTCATGTCTAGTTGCATGTTTTAGATAACAATACTTTTCATTGTTCCCATCCTTGACCCTATTCATCTTTAAGTCATATGAAAAAAATTTCAAAACATGGGATGAGCATAAAATATCAGTAAGGGATACACAAAGAAAGAAAACTGTTGGTTTTTAAAAAAAACAAGTAAACCATGAATACTGTATCATAAGTAATACTGTTTACCTTTATTAAGTAGTAAATAATCATTACTAAATAAAAGATGATTTCATACCGTTTTGTAACCAAAATATTACCATAAAACCCATATAAAGAACCAATAATATATAAAGGTAACTTGGGACATAAGCATACATAAATGGAATAACCATACGGTCAACTTCCACACATATCACTAAATGGAATAGCCATACGACTGACTTTAACACCCAATGCATTGGAGGTTATAACGTAACCACCCATCCTGGTTTATCAAGGCACCACCTGTTATTTGGTTTATCATGTAACCACCTATCAAATGTCCAAGTACCATTATAAAATCACAACACATAAAATATTGCAAATATAAACATTTCACAAATAACATTTAATTTGAAATCACATGAAATAATTTCAAGATATTGAAATAATCAATCCATTTAAAAAAAATTCAATACCATAACACCCAAAAATAGAATAAAGGATTTCTTTTTAATTTTAGAAAACGTTAAGGCTAATAGAGGAAGCCAAATAATGATTACGACTATGGAGTGGTCATTGTCGCCGCAAACGTTGAAAACATTACTTTTTCCGTTCAATAAAATGCTTCGTAGAAAATATATTCCCTTTAAATTAAAGTAAAATTCAAAGGGTATTATTATACACCATATAAAAGAAGATGGTATATATTATCGAAATATTCCTCAATGGAAGGAGATTTAGACAAAGTCCCTTACCTCCTATCCCACTAGACCCGTTCGTTGATTAATTTCCTGAATAATAAACCAAAGGTAATTTCAACTTTCTTAAGAACCTTTTTCAAGTTTATTATTCTTTTTATATTATAAGGACCCGGCCTTAAACCTTACTTAATCTTTACTTACCTTGAATAATTCACATTGATGATGTTTTCAGGTTTAGAAATTTAGAGAATTAGGAGATAGCTATTACATCTCAAAGATTACAAAGTAGACAAATCTACTTAGTTTCCATTTTTTCCACACAATAAAAACTCTTGAACAAAAGAGTTATGTATAGTTCCTTGTTTTAGACAGTGTGACATTTCCTTGATCCCATCCTTGACCCTATTCAACTTTATGTCCTGTGAAAACATTTCAAAAACTTGGTTTGGTCATAAAAATCTCAGTAAGGGTTATAACAGTACAGAAAGAAAACATCAGTCCATGTATACATAAGAATCAATGAAATCATGCTTTACTCAAAAATGATATGCAATTTAACATACCTCATGAAATCATAAGATTTATGCATAACTCAATAGAAATCATAAGGAATAAAGGTAACTTGAGGCATTCATAACATTCTTACATAGGAAGTAACCCCCATGGTTACGCTTTGAATACCCATCACAGTATATTCCCTAAATCTCTTCGGTGAAACCTTAGCGTTTAACTCCTTCACGTTACCCAATGCATTGGAGAGCTATATCGGGCTCACCCGCCCTTAGTTTATCATGGAACCACCCGTCTTCATAAAAAATGACCAAGAACCATAAAATAATCATAGCACACAACTTAATCATAAAGGAAGGATAAAATTCCCACATTTCAATAACAATGTAACATTTTAAGATATCGAAATAATGAATCCATTCTAAAAACCATTTTCAAAACCATTTAAAACATTTAATAAAGAGATTTTTGAAATAAAGTGTCCCATACCACTTTGACACTTTTAACAATTTAAACCATTAATATCCATATAAATAAATCCTTAAAACCATTTTGAAAACATGGATATTAATGAAAAATATTTATAAGAATAAATCATTAAAACATTTAAAATGATATTTTAGTTAAAGGGTCTTTAACAAAATGATAGACACTTGAATACAATAATTGAGGAATAACATTTAATCAGAACTTTATAATATAATGAGAATAAAGGGATTCATGATATAATATTCCAAATGATAATATATAAACCATATAAGAGTGAATTGGTTAATAACAACAATGAAGTCTCAATAGAAATGTAAAATGAGATGAAATCTCTTATAAAGAAGGTATCCTTAAATTAAGGATAAATCAATCTCATAATTATGTGTGAAAAATATAAATACACCCAATATAAGTGGATATTAAGTGTAAAACAACCAGAGTTCATTCACACATATTCATAGGATGACATATTCAATAACTAGAAGTTGAACCCAAAGAAATAGAAATTGGGTTAAGAAGTTCCTTTGGTAAAATTCGACAGCCTAATGACGTTACCTTAAAATTCATAAAATTAGTTGATGAGAGAGAAAGTGGTATATCATCACATGGACATAAAATTTACATCAATAAGGATATAGAATAACATATCCCAACAAAAAATATGTAAATTAAAAGTCTTAACAAAAAAAGTCTTTTAAAAAGAGGAGTGTGAAAGGTTCCCTTACCGATTTGGGCAACATTCGAAACGTACACCCCATCAAAGAAGGGTCATACAATGAAGATGTAAATACCCATAAATGAGATTATATTATACAAATAGTAAAATAATGGGTAGTACATACACCACACAAAAGGAAATAGTGTCCAATGTAGCATGAATCTCACTGGAATAAAAAGTGAGATGAAAATCCCCTTATGAAAATTCAGCAGCCTAACGACGCCACATAAAACTTTCAAAAATGGAGTGATGAGATCAAATAGGGCCTCTGATAATATTAAAATTAAATTTACAGAAAGAGGAATATAGAATAACATCCCCCAACATAATAAAGAGGAGCTTAAAATAAGTGACATAAAAGAGAGTACTTTAAAAGAAAGAGAGAGGTTGGATCCCTTACCTCAAGTCCAACTTGTCTTGTTCATTTCTTTATTTTTCTGAATAATAAACATTGGTCAATTTATAATTGCGTAATTACTACCTTTAAATATTAGTTTTCAGTTCATATCAAATATTATAATGTTATAATAATTGGTTAATAATATGAGTTCATATCAGACGTTCTTGTCGATGTTTGGTACATGAGTCAAAAATGAACTTCTTTGAAAAGAATCGTCCATGTAGTTATAAGTACATCATCTCCATAATAGTATTAATGATTTAAATATCATATATATCTAGTACATATTAATTTTATACTATTACATAACATTTAAAGATAAAAAGAAATGAAATGCACCGTTTATGGAGACGGTAGGCCGTACGTACGCATGAACGCTACTTTCATTTCTTTGTCATATTAATGGAATTAAAAATAATTGAGAGATATATATATTATAATTACAGTATAATATACTTGTTATGTAGGTCACATAAGTTCATTAATTTAATTCCTTATACATTTCATGTATTGCATGATCGAGTCACATCACTTGAGGGGGTGGTAGTTCGCACGTCCTCATATGAAATTATCGCATTTGCACAAAATGAAAAGAATAAAGTTATGTTTTAAATATAAAATACAGAAGCATATATAAAACCTAAATACCGTATATATCATATATAAAATATAGTGACATCATAATGGCCACCTTTAAAGGTGTTAAAAGAATATTGAACAATAATTGTTTCGTGAGGCAGTAATTCGCCATCCACAGAAACAGAATGTTCTTTAACCATTAGACAGATGTGTGTGTATGTGTAGCTCGAATGATTCTTATAACAAAATCCTAGTATATTGAAGATACTGTTGTTGTTACAAAATAAAGGAATAAAAAGAGTTTAGGGGGTTGGAGAAGCAAAATAAAACAAAAGAACATAAGAGAAGACATTACCTTTAAATCGGGTAACTCCCTTTGGTTTGAACCAAAAGGGTTTCTTGAATAACTTTCTGCCTAAGGTGAGGCTTCCATGATGAATAGATGGATGTGGAGAGATGAAATGGGTAGGAGTTGGACGATCCAAAGGCTTGAGAGGTGTGGGTAAAGAGGTAGAGGTGGGGGACTTTTATAAGAGGAGAGGAGGGGAACTCATGGAATGTCAAGAAATGTTACTTTATTTTAAAAAGCGTTTCGGATTTTAAAGGTCCCACATTGATATATTTCTAGAATAAGGTAATAAGGGTTCGAAATATACTCATCCAATAGGTTTTTTCCAAGTGTATGACTTAGATTTTACATTATATTTTCATTTTATTTAAATAGTTCATTAATGAGGCAATCGCTGCATCATCATGATGTCATAAATAATTTAATTTATTTAATGTCTAAAAATTATAAGAAAAATACTATTATGTAGGAAATTTTTTATCTTTTCAATGAATATTTATAGTCTAAGAGATAATTTACACAGACAAAACTAATATTGTTTTATTTGGGTGATCTATACTTTTGTTATATTTTCCTTTCTTTAATAATAAAATGATAAAGTGTCACTATCACAAAAAAGTGATTCCATGGGGTCCCAATGTTTGGAAAAATTCATACCATGGTTGTCCATGACACATCATGTAGATTTAGGACAGCTTTTGGGGTTATTTGTTATTATTATGATCTATTTTATTATCCTTAACTACCCGATTACTAATTAATCACGATAATTAAAGATAATTACCATCGTTACTATTCATAATGTCCACAAACAAAAGATTCTTAATTGCCTAATTTGGACCTTATGATTCCAAATATGGAATCCATTTTAAAAAATTCCAAATTCATAAATTTCAATAATTAATTTAAAATTATTTCCCATTGTCAAAACAAATAGCGGGTTTTTTTTGAAGCAATATCTATGAAAAGTTTGGCACTTGTTTATATCCATTTTCAAAGTGAAATTAATTATAATGAACACCATTGAATTAAATGGTAAAAATATATTCTAATTAAAATTTAAAACCAATAAAAATATAATCTATCCATATAGTTAAATTAGATGAAAAAGTAGTTTTGATGTAAAATGCAGTATTTTTTCACAATTCATTAAAAAAATGAACAATGTTAGAAACATACCAAAAATTTAACCAAAGTAAATTTCAATGTCCTAATCATAAAGAATAAGTTTATTTTGAAAAATTTTTCTTATGAAATTGTCAAAAGTTAGATTTAAAAAAGGTTGACCATCAAAAGGCGGTAAAACAATCTTTTAAAAATATTAGAGTATTTATTCTGAAAATTGGATTCATTTCGATTTTAAGCCTCTAAAATTTATTGGAGAAATGTAAAAATATTTAACAAACATATGTAATCATTTTGTAGTTATATCTGTTCATTCTTGACATTACAATGGCTAGGCGTTAACTATTATAATATTATTATATTATTAGTGTGCAACGTAAGATTTCAAAGAAACCCGTTGTTGCGTATTGGGTACGCCATCGAGCATAGAATTCCCATTAATGTAATATTAATATTTTATTCACAAATATTGATAAACCATAGAATGTAATATTATTTATTTACCTGGGATGTTAAATCCTTCCGCCCTTTTGGGAATTGCGTCCTCGCAATTTCAAAATTGGGCTTGGAAACGAAATTTAAAGTCCCACATCAGAACAAGAGTCAGTAAAAATATCACTTTAAAAGAAAGGAAGAGATGTAAAAAGGTCACCCGAGTTAACCCATACTAGGATTACATGTAGGAAAATATGGATATGGAGAGGAAAACAGAGGGTCATGTTTGGATGGAGAGTGATAGTAAACATCTCTAGGAGAAAGTTAACCACAAAAAAATCACAAACTTGTGATGGGTTAAACAGTATTCGATTCCCCAGTAAGAAAAGTTAACAGAAAAAGTTTTTGTTTTATGTTAATTTTAATTGAGGAATTTATTTTTGATCTTAACTAAATCATAATGAAAGATACTTACTTGTCACGTAGACTTTCAACATTTTCTAGATTCTTTAATCAAACTCATATTTTCTCCAAAAGATGAGTATTTAGGAAAACTTGTTCGTATTAAGAGTACTATAATCAACTTCTTGAGAATCAACTAATCCAAAAAAGAGAACTATATATTTCCCATATATTTAAATATCAACCAAAACCAAACCAAAAAGTTTAGTACGAGATCAGATAATATCCAAAAAGGATATTTTTTTACAAAAAGAAAAACTACTCCTAATCTCCGAAATTTGTTAAACAAAACCCAATGTTCAACAAAGGCCATTCAATAAATATCTATCCATATAATTATTCAAAGTAAACCAAACTAAGATTGAAACCCAAATATCCAAAATATTTAATCACATAGTCTCCTAAGATAAATCTTAACATTTTTCTCCGAAATAACATCAGTTACTCTTACAATCTCATACTAAAAAGTAATTAACCTAATCACATATCCTCCATGATACACTAATAATTTCCCCTAATAACCCAAAAAGAACTTACTATAAATTCATAAAATCATCTAACTAAAATGAATCATTCAAACTAACCAGGGACTTCATGTAGACCAGTGGTCGGCGATAAATACCAATTGCACTTTGGTTGTGGGTTCGATTCCCGCAGCTTTGTCCGACGCGACGGTTTGTCACACGGTCTGTGTGTTGTCCTTTTTCCAAAACTATATAATTCTTAAAACATCCCCCAAAAAGATACAAATCTTTAAAAATAACCATAACTTATTTTAACCATAAAGGTTATATAATAACTTCCATTTTGCAACCCAAAATGTATTAACCAGTAACTGCCTCCAATTCAAGGATCATATAAACCCAAATGGTTATTTATAACTATATCCACAAAAGAATGGATAATTATTCCTTGAATAAAACTTTCATATATCAAACATCATGGTTACATATTCAATAAAAATTCTTCTAATGTAACCCCATCAACAAAAAATACTTAATACATATAATAATTTCACCATCCTAGAATTACCATAACTCTTGAATCCCTTATATGTTGAAATCTTAGTTATTCAACAATTTTCATGATTCATTAACCATTCCTTTTCAACTTATTCTGAAATACTTCATTCGTACAAACAAAATCAGGAATCATATCCTAAGATTCCAATAATAGGAAAAAAAAGTTAAGAAATAATCCATACATTTCATTGGTTATTTTCAGTTTCTTCATCCTTAATCAGAATGGCATTAGGTATTGGTAAATGAATATTTGTACGATATTGGTGACCCCATTCCCGAAATTTCTTCATAGGACATGTGTTTGTTTAATGACCATGCACACAACATTTAAAACATTCAATCGATCATTCAGAAATAACTTCTTTCCCTTTCACAGAGTCAACTAGATGTTTCCTTTTTTCCATGGCAGGTTCTTGCTTTATGACATTCATTTCCACATCTATTGCATCTTTCTGTTCCTTTGAAACATTTTCCTATGTGTTTCTTTCCACATCTTTGACACATAGGTTTTTGAACATACTTACCTTTATGATTATTACCTGAACTACCGTAGTGATTTGTTTCTCGCTTATACGATGCCTTATAAAAATCACTAAGGTTCATGTGGTCAATCATGACTCCAGATAGTTGGTTGAGGATAACCACAAGATTTCTCATTTCAGATCCCATATCATTCAGTTGTTCTTTCATAAAACCGTCACAGTTTTTTTCAAATCCACTGTTACTTTGGTGCCTGCTAGAGCCAACCATTTACTAAAACCAAAAAGGTCGGTGTGAGTATATCAGTAAAATTATCATATAATAAAGAGGAAGATAAACATCAAGATATAATTGTCCAGGTTATCTGAAAATCATTCTAACATTGAATAAAAAACAATTACTCCATCTAATATACTAACCATTTTGGTTATACACAACTTTTCACTTTTTCTTAAACAATACTCTAACCTCTAATGTTATCTAAACTGACCTATGATACCAACTATAAGGACCCAACATTAAACCTTAATTAATCTTGAATTAAATTGAATAATTCACATTGAGGATCTTATTAGGTTTAGAGTTTTAGAGAATTAGTACATATCTATTACATCTCAAAGATTACAATGTAGACAAATCTACATAGTTTCCATTTTTTCCACAAAATAAAAACTCTTGAACAAAAGTGTCATGTCTAGTTCCTTATTTTAGACAGCCTGACATTTCCTTGATCCCATCCTTGACCCTATTTAACTTCATGTCCTATGAAAACATTTCAAAAACATGGGATGAGCATAAAAAGCTCAGTAAGGGTTATAATAGTACCGAAAGAAAGCATCAGTCCATGTATACATAATAATCAATGAAATCATACTTTACTCATAAAACATAAGAAATTTAACATAACTCATGAAATCATAAGATTTATGCATAACTCAATATAAATCATAAGGCTTAAAGGTAACTTGAGGCATTCATAACATTCTTACGTAGGGAGTAACCCTCATGGTTACATTTGGAATACCCATAATAGTATATTCCCTAAATCTCTTCAGATAGACCTTATAGTTTAACTCCTTCACGTTACCCAATTCATTGGAGAGCTATATCGGGCTCACTCGCCCTTAGTTTATCACAGAACCGCCCGTCTTCATAAACAATGCCCAAGAACCATAACATAATCATAGAATATAACTTAAGCATAAAGGAAGGATAACATTCCCACATTTCAATAACAATGTAACATTTTAAGATATTGAAATAATGAATCCATTCTAAAAACCATTTTCAAAACCATTTAAAACATTTAATAAAGAGATTTTTGAATCAAAGTGCCCCAATACACTTTGACGCTTTTATCATTTTAAACCATTAATATCCATATAAATAAATCCTTAAAACCATTTTGAAAACATGGATATTAATGAGAAATATTTATAAGAATAAATCATTAAAACATTTAAAATGATATTTTAGTTAAAGGGTTTTTAACAAAATGAGAGACACTTGAATACAATAATTGAGGAACAACATTTAATCAGAACTTTATAATATCACGAGAATAAAGGGATTCATGATATAATATTACAAAGGATAGTATATACACCATATAAGAGTTAATTGGTGCATAACAATAGTGAAGTCTCAATAGAAATGTAAAATGAGATTAAATCCCTTATAAAGAAGGTATCCTTAAATTAAGGATAAATCAATCTCATAATTATGTGTGACAAATATAAATAAACCCAATATAAGTGGATATTAAGTGTTAAAAAACCAGAGGTCATTCACACATATTCATAGGATGTCATATTGAATAACTACAAGTTGAACCCAAAGAAATTGAAATTGGGTTAAGAAGTTCCTTTGGTAAAATTCGACAGCCTAAGGGCGTCACCTTAAAATTCATAAAATTAGTTGATGAGAGAGAAAGTGGTATCTAATCACTTGGACATAAAATTTACATCAATAAGGATATAGAATAACATATCGCAACATAAAAATATGTAAATTAAAAGTCATAACAAAATAAGTCTTTTAAAAAGAGGAGTGTGAAAGGTTCCCTTAACGATTTGGGAAACTTTCAAAATGTACACCCCATGAAGGAAGGGTCATACAATAAAGATGTAAATACCAATAAATGATAGTATATTATACAAATAGTAAAATAATGGGCAGTAAAAACACCACACAAAAGGAAATAGTGTCCAATGTATCATGAATCTAACGGGAATAAAAAGTGAGATGAAAATCCCCTTATGAAAATTCGACAGCCTAACGGTGCCACAAAAGACTTACAAAAATGGATTGATGATATAAAATAGGGTCTCTCATCATATTTAAATACAATTTACAGGAATAGGAATATATAATAACATCCCTCCAACATAAGAAATAGGATCTTAAAATAAGTGACATAAAAGAGAGCAATTTAAAAGAATGAGAGGGTTGGATCCCTTAACTCAAGTCCGACATGTCTTGTTCGTTTATTTATATTCCTGAATAATAAACTTTGGTCAATTTATAATTTCTTAAGTACCTAATTTAAATATTTTTATTCAGTTCATATCACATATTATAATGTTATAATAATTGGTTAATAATGTGAGTTCATATCAGACGTTTTTGTCGATGTCTGGTACATGAGTCAAAAATGAACTTGTTTGAAAAGAATTGTCCATGTTGTTACAAGTAAATCATATAAAAAATAGTATTAATGATTTAAATATCATATATATACAGTAAATATTCATTTTATACCATTCCATAACATTTGGAGATAAAAATAAATGAAATGAACCATTCATGGAGACGGTAGGACGTACATACGCATGAACGCTACTTTCATTTCTTTGTCAAATTAATGGTATTAAAAATAATTGAGAGATATATATATTATAATTTCATTATAATATACATGTTATATAGGTCACATAATTTCATTAATTTATTTCTTTTTACATTCCATGTATTGCATGAACGAGCCACATCACTTGAGGGGGCTGTAGTCCGCACTTCCTCATATGAAATTATCGCATTTGCACAACATGAAAAGAATAAGGTATATTTTAAATATAAAATACATAAGCATATATAAAACATAAGTAAAATATATATCATATATAAAATACAGTGAAATCATAATGTCCACCATGAAAGGTGTTAAAAGAATATTGAACAATCATCGTTTCGTGAGGCAGTAATTCACCATCCACAGAAAGAGTATGTTCTTTAACCATTAGACGGATGTGTGTGTATGTGTAGCTATAATCCTTCTTATAACAACATACTAGTATATTTAAGATAATGGTGTTGTTACAAAATAAAGAAATAAAATGCGTTTAGGGGGTTAGAGAAGCAAAATAAAACAAAAGAACATAAGAGAAGACATTAACTTTAAATCGGGTAACTCCCTTTCGTTTGAACAAAAAGGGTTTTTTGAAGAGCTTTATGCCTAAGGTAAGGATTCAATGATGAATAGAGGGATGTGGAGAGATTAAATGGGAAGGGGTTGGCCGAGTTAAAGGCTTGAGAGGTGTGGGTATGGAGGTAGAGGTGGGGGCCTTTTATAAGAGGAGAGGAGGGCCACTCATGTAAAGTCAAGAAATGTTACTTTATTTTAAAAAGCGTTTCGGATTTTAAAGGTCCCAAATTGATATATTTCTAGGCTAAGGTGATAAGGGTTCTAAATATACTAATTAAATAGGTTTTTTTCCAAGTTTATGTCATAGAATTTACATTATCTTTTCATTTTATTTAAATCATTCATTAATGAGGTATTCGCTGCATCATCATGATGTCATAAATAATTTAATTTATTTAATGTCTAAAAATTACAAAAAAAAAATATGATGTAGGAAATCATTTTATATTTCCAATTAATATTTATAGTCTAAGATTTCATTTACACAGACAAAACTAAAATTGTTTTACTTGGGTGATTCATACTTTTGTTATATTTTCCTTTCTTTAAAAATAAAATGATAAAGTGTCACTATCACACAAAAGTGATTCTATGGGGTCCCAAAGTTAAGAACAAGGCATACCATGGTCGGCCATGACACAAAACGTAGCATTAAGACACATGTTACGGTCATTTTTTATTATTATGATATTATTTTATTATCCTTAACTACCTGATTACTAATTAATCACGATAATTAAAGATAATTACCATCGTTACTATTCATAATGTCAAAAGACAAGAGACTTAATTAAAAAATTTGGACGTTCTGATTCCAAATATGGAATCCATTTTACCAAATTCCAAACACAGAAATTGAAATAACTAATTTAAAAATATTTCCCATTGTCAAAACAAATAGCGGGTTTTTTTGAAGCAATATCTATGAAAAGTTTGGCACTTGTTTATGTCCATTTCCAAAGTGAAATTAATTCTAATGACCACCATTGAATTAAATGGTAAAACTATATTCTAATTACACTTTAAAACCAATTAAAAATATAATCTAACCATATATTTAAATTAGATGAAAAAGCAGTTTTGATGTAAAATGTAGAATTTTTTCACTATTCATTAAAAAAATGAACCATGTCAGATTCATACCAAAAATATAACCAAAGTAAATTTCAATGTCACAATCATAAATAATAAGTTTATTTTGAAAAATAGAGCTTATAAAATTGTCAAAAGTTATATTTAAAAAAGGTTTTCCATCAAAAGGCGGTAAAACAATCTTTTAAAAATATTAGAGTATTTATTCTTAAAATTGGATTCATTTGGATTTTAAGCCTCTAAAATTTATTGGATAAATGTAAAAATATTTAACAAAAATATGTAATAATTTTTTAGTTATTTCTTTTTACTCCCTCCATTACAACGACTAGGCATTAACTATTATAATATTATTATATTATTAGTGTGCAACGTAAGATTTCAAAGAATCTCGTTGTTGCGTTTTGGGTACGCCATCGAGCATAGCATTCCCCATAAAGTAATATTAAAATTTTATTCAAAAATATTGATAAACCTTATAATTTAATATAATTAATTTACCTGGGATGTTACATCATTCCCCCTCTAGGAATTGCGTCGTCGCAATTTCAAAATTGGGCTTGGAAACTTCATTGAAAGTCCCACATCGGAACAAGAGTCTGTAAAACTATTACTTTAAAATAAAGGGAGAGAAGTACAAAGGTAACCCGAGTTAACCCATACTAGAATTCCATGTAGGAAAATATGGATGTGGAGGAGAAAATAAAGGGTCATGTTCTTATGGAGAGTGATAGTAAACATGTCTAGGAGAAAGTTAACCACAAGAAGATCACAAACTTGTGCTGGGTTAAAAGGTATTTGATTCCCCAGTAGGAAATGTTAACAGAATTTTTTTTGTTTTATGTTACTTTTCATTGAGGAATTTATTTTTGAGCTTAACTAAATCATAATGAAACACACTTACATGTCACGTAGACTTTCAACTTTTACTATATTCCTTAATCATACTCATATTTTCTTGAAAAGACGAGTATTTAGGAAAACTTGTTCTCATTAAGAGTACTATAATCAACTTCTTGAGAATCACCTAATCCACAAAAGAGAACTATATATTTCCCATGTCTTTAGATCTCAACCAAAACCAAAACAAAATGTTTAGTACGAGATCAGATAATACTCAAAAAGGATATTTTTTTTACGAAATGAAAAACTACTCCTAATCTCCAAAATTTGTCAAACAAAACCCAATGTTCAAAAATGACCATTCAATAAACATCTATCCATAAAATTATTCAAAGTAAACCAAACTAAGATTGAAACCCAAATATACAAAGGATTTAATCACATAGTCTCCTAAGATAAATCTTAACATTTTTCTCCGAAATAACATCAGTTACTCTTACAGTTTCATACTGAAAAGTAATTAACCTAATCACATATCATCCATGATAGGCTAATCATTTCCATTGATAACCCAAAATCAACTTACTCTTAATTCAAAAAATCAACTAACTAAAAAAATAATTCAAACTAACCAGGGACTTCACATAGTCCAATGGTAGGCGATAAATACCAGTTGCACTTTGGTTGTGGGTTCGATTCCTGCAGCTTCGTCTGACGCGACAGGTTGTCACACGGTCTACGTGTTGTCCTTCTTCCAAAACTATATAATTCTTAAAACATCCCCCAAATGGAGATAAATCTTCAAAAATAACCATAACATATTTTAACCACTAAGGTTATCTAATAACTTCCATTTTGCAACCCAATATGTATTAACCAATAACTGCCTCAAATTCACGGATCATATAAACCCAAATGGTTCTTTATAACTATATCCACAAAAGAAAGTATAATTATTCCTTGAATAAAATTTTCATATATCAAACATCAGGGTTACATATACTATAAAAATTCTTCTAATGTAACCCCATCATCAAAAGAGACTTAATACATCTAAGAATTTCACCATCCTAAAATCTACCATAACTCTTGAATAACTTATATGTTGACTTCTTACTCATTCAAAATTCTTCATGATCCATTAACCATTCCTTTTCAACTTATTCTTAAATAATTCTTTCCTACAAACAAAATCATGAATCATATCCTAATTATCCAATAATAGGAAAACATAAGTTAAGAAATAATACATACCTTTCATTGGCCATTGCCAGTTTCTTCATCCTCAATCGGAATGGCATTAGGTATTGGTAAATGAATATTTGTACGATCTTGGTGACCCCATTCCTGAAACTTCTTCGTAGGACATGTGTTTGCATAATGACCATGCACACCACATTTAAAACATTCAATTGATCCTTCAGAAGGAACTTCTTTCCCTTTCCTAGAGTCAACTAGATGCTTCTTTTTTCCATGGCAGGTTCTTGCTTTATGACCTTCATTTCCACATCTATAGCATCTTTCTCTCCCTTTAAGACATTTTCCTATGTGTTTATTTCCACATCTTTGACACATATGTTTTTTAACAAACTTACCTTTCTGATTATTACCTGAACTTCTGTAGGGATTTGTTTCTCGCATATATGATGCCTTATAAAAATCACTAAGGTTTAGGTCATCAATCATGACTCCAGATAGTTGGTTGAGGATAACCACAAGAGTTATCATTATAACTCCCATATCATTCAGTTGTTCTTTCATAAAACCGTCACAGTTTTCTTCAAATCCACTATTACTTTGGTGCCTGCTAGATCCAACCATTTTCTAAAACTGAAAAGGTCAGTGTGAGTATATCAGTAAAATCATCATATAATAAAGAGGAAGATAAACACAAAGATATATTTATCCAGGTTATCTCAAAATCATTCTAACTTTCAAAAAAAACAATGACTCCATTTAATATACTAACCATTGTGGTTATACACAACTTGTCACTTTTTCTTAAACAACATTATAACCTCTAAAGTTATCTAAGCCGACCTCTGATACCAACTATAAGGACCCGGCCTTAAACCTTACTTAATCTTGAAGTAAATTGAATAATTCACATTGAATATCTTTTTTAGGATCAGAGTTTTAGAGAATTAGGACATATCTATTACATCTAAAAGATTACAAAGTAGAAAAATCTACTAAGTTGTCATTTTTCCACAAAATAAAAACTCTTGAACATAAGAGTCATGTCTAGTTCCTTGTTTTAGACAGCCTGGCATTTCCTTGATCCCATCCTTGACCCTATTCAACTTTATATAATGTGAAAACATTTCAAAAACATGGGATGAGCATAAAAAGCTCAGTAAGGGTTATAACAGTACGGAAAGAAAACATCAGTCCATATATACATGAGAATCAATGAAATAATACTTTACTCATAAAACATAAGCAATTTAACTTACCTCATGAAATCATAATATTTATGCATAACTCAATAGAAATCATAAGGCATAAATGTAACTTGGGGAATTAATAACATTTTTACGTAGGGAGTAACCCTCATGGTTATGTTTGGAATACCCATCACATTATATTCCCTAAATCTCTTCTTATAAACCTTAGCGTTTAACTCCTACACGTTACCCAATGCATTGGAGAGCTATATCGGGCTCACCCGCCCTTAGTTTATCACGGAACAACCCGTCTTCACAAACAATGCCCACGAACCATAAAATAATCATAGCACATAACTTAAGCATAAAGGAAGGGTAACATTCCCACATTTAAATAACAATGTAATATTTTATGATATTGAAATAATGAATACATTCTTAAAACCATTTTAAAAACCATTTAAAACATTTAATAAATATATTTTTTAATCACAGTGTCCCAAACCACTTTGACGCTTTTAACATTTTAAACCATTAATATCTATATAAATAAATTTTTAAAACCATTTTGAAAACATGGATTTTAAAGAGAAATATTTATAATAATAAATCATTAAAACATTTAAAATGATATTTTAGTTAAAGGGTTTTTAACAAAATGAGAGACACTTGAATACAATAATTGAGGAATAAAAATTAATCAGAACTTTATAATATCATGAGAATAAAGGGATTCATGATATAATATTCCAAAGGATAGTATATACACTATATAAGATTGAATTGGTGCATAAAAACAAGGATTTCTCAATAGAAATGTAAAATGAGAGGAAATCCTATATAAAGAAGGTATCCTTAAATTAGAGATAAATCAATCTCATAGTTATGTGTTACAAATATAAATACACCCAATAAAAGTGGATATTAAGTGTAAAACAACCAGAGATCATTCACACATATTCATAAGATGACATATTCAATATCTACAAGTTTAACCCAAAGAAATCAAAATTGTGTTAAGAAGTTCCTTTGGTAAAATTCGACAGCATAACGACGTCACCTTAAAATTCATAAAATTAGTTGATGAGAGAGAAAGTTGTAACATCCCAGGTAAATAAAGAATAAAGCATTTTCATATTTATTAATATTTGAGAATTAAATATTAATTTTACTTTAAAGGGGTTTCTATGTTCGATAGCATGCCCGATACGCAACAACGAGTTTCTTTGAAATCTTACTTTGCACACTAGTAATATAATAATATTATTTTAAATGGTAGTTAACACGTAGCCATTGTATTGGCGGGAATGAATAGAAATAACTAAAATATGAGTACATATGTTTTTTTAAATGTTTTTACATTTTTCCATTAAATGATAAAGGCTTAAAATAAGAAAATAATTCAATTTTAGGCATAGATACTCGAATATTCACTAAATGGTCGAATTATCGCCTTTTGATGGAGAACCCTCTTTAAATATTGTTTTGGTCACTCTTATAAATTCTATTGGACCAAATAAAACTCTTCTTTAGAATCGGGACATCATAATTTACTTTGTGTAAATTTTTGGTATTTTTCCGATAAAGTTCATTTTTAATGAATAGTGAAAAATGTTGTATTTTAATTCAAATCTTATTTTTAATATAAATTTTTTATATGATTTGATTATATTCACGAAACGATGATTGTTCAATATTATTTCAACACCTTTCATGGTGGCCATTATGATGTCGCTATATTTATATATGATATATAATATGTTTATGTTTTTCTTAAGCTTCTGTATTTTTCATTATTGGAATAGCTTTATGGTTTCCATTGTGGGTAAACACGACAATTTCATTTTAGGAAGTGCGGAATACCGCCCCTCAAAGTGATTTGATTCGTTAATGACATACGTGGGACATATAAAGGATTTAGTTAATGATATTATATATGATATTATAATTAAATTATAATATACATTTATATCATTATGATTTCACTCCATTAAATATGAAATAGAAATGAAAGTA
Source organism: Viscum album (assembly GCA_963277665.1). Lineage (NCBI taxonomy): Eukaryota > Viridiplantae > Streptophyta > Magnoliopsida > Santalales > Viscaceae > Viscum > Viscum album. The sequence continues at coordinate 794,350,322 of OY728127.1, forward strand.
GCGTTCATGCGTACGTACGGCTTACCGTCTCCATGAATGATGCATTTAATTTTTTACCTCTAAATGTTATAACCTATTATAAATACATGTATATGCTGGATATATATGATATATGTGATATCCAAATCATGAATATAATTCTGGATATAATGAACTTTTGACCACATGAACAACATGTAATTTTAAGAAGTCCACTTTCGACTTAAGAACCAAATATAGACAAAACAAACATTATTAACATAAATGATTACATAATGTTTATAACATGGAAATAAGTGATATAAAAGGAATAATAAGCTTGAAAAAGGTTCTTATGAAAGTAGAAATTAACTTCAGTTTATTATTCAGGAGATTAAAGAGCAATCGAGTCACGTCGGACACGAGGTAAGGGACTTCATCTCAATATCCTTTCATTGAGGCATATTTTGTTCAAATAAAAGTATTTATTTTATACGGTGTATAAACCCCCTTGAATTTTAATTTTATACAAAAGGAAACTTTTTCTATGAAGTGTTTTACAAAACGACAAAAAGGAATGTTTCTTTTAACGTACGCGGTGACAATGTCCTTTTCCGCCGCCGCGAGTATTATTTGGTCTTTGGCATCCTCAACAAGCCGTGATGTTTTTTTAAAATGAAATAAATACCATATACTATTTTATGTATTTTGGTATTGAAAATGGTTTTTATAATGGATTTGTTATGTGAATATATTTAAGTGATATATTGTGTTTGAAATGTGGAAATGTTTTCTTTCCATTATTTTTTATGTATTATGATTTTTTAATGGTACTTAGACATTTGAAAGGTGGTTACGTGATAAACCATAAGACGGGTGGTGACGTGAATACTAGTATGGGTGGTTACTTTATAACCTCCAATGCATTGGGTATGGAAGTCGGCCGTATGGCTATTCCATTAAATGATATGTGTGGAAGTTGACCATATGGTTATTCCATTTAAGTATGTTTATGTCCCAAGTTACCTTTATATGTTATGTGTTCTTTATATGGGTTTTATGGTAATATTTTGGTTACAAAAGGGTATGTAATGATATTTTATTCAGTGATGAGTATTTAGTACCCCATAAAGGTGAAAAGTATTACTTTAATAAAATATTCATGGTTTACTCATTGTTTTGAAAAACTAACAGTTTTCCATCTTTGTGTATCCCTTACTATGTTTTTTATGCTCACCCCATGTTTTTTTGAAATGTTTGTCACATGACATAATGTGAAATAGGGTCAGGTATGGGATCAAGGAAAAGTTATGATTTCTTAAACATGGAACTAGAAATTAATTTTTTTAGAGTTCATGTTTTGAAAAAAGGAAACATTGTAGAAGTGACTACTGTGTAATCTTTTGAGATGTAATAGTTATGATCTAATTCTCTAAAACTCTAAAACTGAAAAGATACACAATGAGAATTATTCATTTAATTCAATATTAAGTAACGTTTATGGCCGGGGCCTTATAGTTGGTATCAGAGGTCGTTTTAGAGAACTTTAGGAGTTAGAAAATTGTTAAATTATAATGTAATTTATGGTATGATTGAAATGATATATCATTTAGAGATTACCATGTTGCTTCACCTAAGAAATTTCTACGTTCAGAATGGTTTTCCGTAGAGGAAACAAGGCAGCTATGTTGGGACGACATCAGTAGGATACAACCTACCAAATCAGCAACCTGAGATGGTCGGAATTGGAACAAAATAGTTTGTTGCAGTGATGGAAAAGTTCACTCAGGCTATAAATGGTGGTGGTATCCATGCACGAGATCAGCCAGATCAAACACAGAGGAACATGTTAGTGGTGGAACATTTCATGAGGAAACATCCCCCATCATTCAGAGGATCATTTGACCATGTGCTAGTTGAAGGGTGGATTAAAGCACTGGAGAAGATTTTTGATGTCATGTGGTGTTCAGAACATCAAAAGGATAGTCTTGTTGTTTACCGTTTTGAAGGTGAAGCTGATCAGTGGTGGTCGATGGTGGAAAATATCAGGGATAGTGATGAGATTGATGATCTTAACTCGGAAGAATTCAAAGGTATGTTTCTTGAGAAATATTTTCCTAAGGTGGTTCGTCTTAGGATGGAAACAAAATTCCTAGAATTGAGGTAGGAGGATGACTCAATGGATGCTTATGAAGCAAATTTCACTCAACTGGAAAGGTATGCTCCAAATTTTATACAAGATCATGATAGTAAAATCAACCATTTTTACTCAGGGTTAAATCCAAGGTATCGAAGGTATTTAGCTTCTCGTGAGTTCAAAAGTTATGAAAAACTTGTTCGATGTTCGAAGAAGGTGGAAATGGAGTTTGACGATGATCATGTGTTCTTTGAAAAACAACAAAATAAGAGGTCCAGTTGGCAGGCAAAGGGGAAGAATTCATCAAAGAAGAAAGAAGGTAAGAAAACCAAATATCCATCCTGTGAGAAGTGTGGTAAAATGCATCCTGGAGAATCTTTATCCAAATCTGGAAAGTGATTTCGGTGTGGTAAGTCTGGTCATATTGCTCGTAACTGTAAGGAAGACGATCAAGTAGGCAATGAAAAGACAACAGTACGATGTTTTAAGTGTAATGAAATGGGTCATTTTGCAAATTTGTGTCTAACGAAGAACTCTACTGGGGGAAAGCAGCCAGACTACAAGAAGAAAGGGGTGGTGAAATCATTTTCTACTACTTCAGTAGATGTTGGGCCATCGAATGAAGTAGTATTAGGTACACTGTTTGTTTTTTCAGATTATGCCAATGTGTTGTTTGATTCAGGGTCTACACATTCTCTCATTTCTGAGAAGTTTTCTAGTAAATTGGGAATTCCATCTCAAGATATGAATCCTGATCTTATGGTAAAAACACCCGGACGGAATGTTGAGAAAAAAAGGAATTATAAGAACCTTCTTATCCTTGTGTGTGGAAAGAATCTACCAGCAAACCTTATTATTTTGGATCTAGTATATTTTGATGTTATTTTGGGCATGGATTGGATTTCTATTTATCATGCTAAGATTTAATGCAGAGCTAAAATAGTGTCTTTTCAGAAAGACATTCAGTTTGTGTACAAGAATGAACCCTTACTCTTGATAACATATCAAAAGTCTAAGAAACTAGTAAAATATGGAAATAAATGTTATCTTGCACATATTGTTGAAAATAAAGGAACTGTTCAGATTAATGATGTGCCAGTGGTAAATGAGTATCTTGATGTTTTTCCTGATGAGTTGCCTGGTATTATTCATGATCAGGAAGTTGAATTTTCTGTTGACTTAGTTCCTGATTCTAAGCCAATTTCAAAACCCCCTTACAGAATGGCTCAAGTTGAACTTTTAGAGTTAAAGAAACAATTGCAAGAGTTATTAGATAAAGGTTTCATTCGACCTAGCACATCACCATGGGGTGTTCCTGTCTTGTTTGTTCAAAAGAAAGATGGTTCAATGAGACTTTGCATTGATTATAGAGCCTTGAATAATATCACTGTTAAGAACAAGTATCATTTGCCTCATATCAATGATTTGTTTGATCAGCTCCAGGGAGCTCAGTATTTTTCAAAGATTGACTTGAGGTCGGGGTACCATCAGTTGAAAGTAAAACAACAAGACATTCCGAAGACTGCATTTCGTACTATATATGGTAATTATGAATTTGTAGTTATGCCTTTTGGGTTAACCAATGCACCTGCTGTATTCATGGACCTTAGGAATAGAATTTTCCATGAGTTCTTAGATAGGTTTGTGGTTGTTTTCATTGATGATATTTTGGTGATTTCTAAAAATAAAGAGGAGCATGAAAATCATTTAAGGGTTATCTTGCAAACCTTAAAAGAAAATAAACTGTATGGAAAATTCCTCAAGTGTGAGTTTTTGTTACAAAAAAATTCTTTCCTTGGTCACATTCATTCAAAAAATGGCATAACTGTTGATCCTACTAAAACAAAAGTTGTTGAAGAATGGACAAGACCCACAAATGTAACCAAGATCCCTAGTTTTCTTGGTTTGGCAGGTTACTACCGAAGGTTTGTTGAGAATTTTTCATGGTTATCTAGTCCAATGACTAAGCTAACTCGGAAGGGTGTTAAGTTTATCTGGAAAAAAGAATGCGATGATTGTTTTCTGGAGATGAAAAGAAGATTGGTGAATGCTCCAGTTTTGGCACTTCCTTACAGGAATGGGGAGTTTGTTATATACAGTGATGCTTCATTGAAAGGACTTAGTTGTGTTCTTATGCAGAATGATCAGGTAATTGCACATGCTTCACATCACTTAAAAACTCATGAGGTAAATTACCCTACACATGATTTTGAATTAGCTGTCGTTGTTTTTTCTCTAAAAATTTGGAGGCATCATTTGTATGGAGTAAAGTGTGAAATATATACTGATCACAAAAGTTTAAAGTATATATTCACTTAGAAATAATTGAACATGAGATACAGGAGATGGCTAGAATTAATCAAGGGTTATGATTCTATAATTCATTTCCATCCGGGAAAAGCAAATAAAGTGGGTGATGCTTTGAGTCGAAAAAGTAATGCTTCATTAACCATGCTACGTTTGGAACGATATCCTTTGGTTTTTGATTTGATGAACTTTGGCGTAGAAGTTGTTGGTGCCGGAAGGTCTTCTATTTTGTTTCAGGTATTAGTGAGATCATCTCTATCAGACAGAATTAAGCAAGCACATAAGAAAGACAGTGGGTTGCAGAAAAAGGTAGATCTGGTTCAGAAGGGTAAGTTGCCTAAATTTAATATTAATAATGATTGTGTTTTGAGGTTTGGGAAGAGATTATGTGTGAATTGTGATTCACAGTTGAAGGGTGAGTTGTTATGTGAGGCTCATTGTTCCCCATTTTCAGTTCATCCTGGCAATACTAAGATGTACAGAGATCTGCAGGAGTATTACTGGTGGGATGGAATGAAAAGAGATATTTCTGATTTTACTATGAAGTGTTTGACTTGTCAGCAGGTTAAAGCAGAGCGATAGTTACCGAAAGGGATGCTTCATCCTTTACCAGTTCCAGAGTAGAAATAGGCATGTATATCCATGGACTTTGTTGTGGGATTACAAAAGACATCTCGAGGTAATAATGCAATCTGGGTTATTGTTGATCGATTGACTAAATCTGCTCATTTCTATCCTATTCGAGATACATTCTCTCTAGATCAACTTTCTCGATTGTATCTTAAAGAGATAGTTAGGTTTCATGGAGTTCCCCTCTCCATTGTATCTGATCGTGATCCCAGGTTTACTTCTAACTTTTGGAAGGGCCTTTAAAAGTTGTTGGGTACTGAATTAAAATTTATTACATCTTTTCATCCTCAGTCAGATGGGCAATCAAAACGAACAATTCAGACTTTGGAGGATATGCTATATGCTTGTTCGATGGATTATCAGGGAAGTTGGGACCAAAATATTTCTTTGGTTGAGTTTTTATATAATAATAGTTTTCATTCCAGTATACATATGGCTCCGTTTGAATCATTATATGGAAAACGGTGTCGTACTCCAAATTTTTTTGATAAAGTGGGTGAAAGGAAGTTGATGGGACCGGAATTGGTAGAAGAGTTGGCGGAAAAAGTTCAGCTGATACAGAAACACATGAGAACAGCTCAGAGCATGCAGAAGAGTTATGCAGACAATAGGAGGAAGGATCTCTATTTTTAGGTAGGTGATCATGTTTTTCTCAAAGTATCACCATGGAAAAGTGTGATGCGATTTGGTAAGAAAGGAAAGTCGAGTCCAAGGTTCATTAGACCATATGAAATTTTGGAGATAGTTGGATCAATTGCATACCGAGTGGCTTTACCTTCAATTTTATCTTAGGTACACAATGTTTTCATGTTTCGATGTTGAGAAAGTGTATGCCAGATCCATCTCATGTTTTGAGCCCAGAGGTAAGTTAGTTGGAAGAGAATCTATCTTATGAAGAACAACCAGTCCATATTCTTGACCATAGAAAGCACGTGTTGTGTAATAAGGTAATTCACCAGGTAAATGTTTTGTGGAAAAACCATATGGTTGAAGAGGCAACATGAGAATATGAAAATGCTATGATGGATAAATACCCCCACTTATTTTAATAAGTGAATAAAATTGCGAGGAAGCAATTCCCAAAAGGGGGGAAGGATATAACATCTCAGGTAAATAAAGAATAAATAATTTTCATATTTATTAATATTTGCGAATTAAATATTAATTTTACTTTAAAGGGGTTTCTATGTTCGATAGCGTGCCTGATACGCAACAATGAGATTCTTTGAAATCTTACATTGCACACTAGTAATATAATAATATTATTTTAAATGGTAGTTAACATGTAGCCATTGTATTGGAAGGAATGAAATGAAATAACTAAAATATGATTATATATATTTTTAAATGTTTTTACATTTATCCAATAAAATATAAAGGCTTAAAATAAGAAAAGAATTCAATTTTACGCATAGATACTATAATATTCATTAAAAGGTCAAACTATCGCCTTTTGATGGCGAACCCTATTTAAATATAGTTTTGGTCACTCTTACACATTCTATTAGACCAAATAAAACTCTTCTTTAGAATCAGGAAATCAAAATTTACTTTTTGTAAATTTTTGTTATTTTTCCGTTAAAGTTCATTTTTAATGAATAGTGAAAAATGTTTTATTTTAATTCAAAACCTCTTTTTAATCTAATTTATTTATATGATTAGATTATATTTTGAATTGGTTTTAAATTTCAAGTAGAATATATTTTTACCATTTAATCCAATTTTGGTCATTGGAATTAATTTCACTTTTAAATTGGACTTAAACTAGCGTCAATCTTTTGATACATATTGTTTCATAAAAAAACGCTATTTGTTTTCACAGCGGGAATTATTTATTAAATTAATTAATGAAAATTAAATGTTTTGAATTTTGTAAAATAGAAATAAATTTTGAATTCAGAATATAAAATATAGCTTAGGGTGAATTTTTGGTATTTTTCTAAAAAACATCAATTTTGATGAATAGTGAAACCACTAAGTGGTACTTAAAAAACTGATTTATTCGTTTAAATGAAATTTTACCACCTCTGTGTTTTGAATATAAAAATTACGACATACATTGTTGTCATTAGAAAGTAAAATGTGGTTCAATGGGATTAAAACAATTTTTTGGTGAATAGTAACCTTTAAGTTTTTAATAGCGATTAGAGGTAATTAGTGTAAATTATGGTAAAAATAATGTTTTAATAACATGAAATGACCTTGAAACATGTCCTACCCTTATTGGATGTGTCATGGCCGACCAAGACAATCCATAGGTCAACATGGGGACCCAATTGAGCCTCTTTGGTAGGAAAATGACATTAATAACTTTTTATTTAATGTTAAAATAAAAATGTCACAAACATGTGTTGTTTTACTAAAAAAAAATTTAAATGGGGTTATACAAGTCATATTTTTTACTATAAATATTTATGAGAAAGATAAAAATATTTCCTACATCATGATAGTTTATTTATAATTTTTAGACATTAAATAAATTAAATTATTTATGACACCATGATGATCCATCGATTACCTCATTATTTAACAATTTAAATAAAAAGAAAAGATAATGTAAAATATAAGACCTACACATTTCAAAAACATATTGTATGGGTGTATTTTTAACTCTTATCATTTTATCCTAGAAATATATAATTTTGGGACCTTTAAAATCCAAAAAGCATTTTATAATAATGTAACCTTTTATAACTTTCCAAGAGTGCCCCTCCTCTCCTCTTATAAAAGGCCCCCACATCTACCACCTCACCCACACCTCTCAAGCCTTTGGCTCAGCCAACCACTTCTCGTTTCGTCTCTCCACATCTCTATATTACCCCTAGAATCCTCACCTTGGGCATAAGTCTTTCCAAGGAAGCCTTTGAGCTCAAATCAAAAAGAGTTACCCGATTTAAAGGTAGTGACTTCTCTTGTGTTATTATGTTTTATTTTGTTTCTCCAACCCTCTAAACTCTTTTTATTACTATCTTTTGTAACAAAAAAATTATCTTAAATATACTAGGATGATGTTATGAGAAGTATTTGAGCTAAACTTACACAACCTCCATCTAATGGTTAAAGAACATACTGTTTCCGTGGTTGGCGAATTTCGGCCTCACGAAACGATTATTATTCAATATTCTTTTAACACATTTCATGGTGTCCATTAAGATGTCAATATATTTATATATGATATATAATATGTTTATTTTTTCCTTAAGCTTCTGTATTTTTCATTTGTGGCATACCTTTATGGTTTCCATTGTGGGTAAACACGATAATTTCATTTTAGGAAGTGCGGACTACCGCCCCCTCAAAGTGATTTGATTCGTTAATGCCATACATGGGAAGTATAAAGGATGAAGATAATTATATTATATATGATATTATACTGAAATTATAATATACCTTTATATCATTATGATTTCACTCCATTAAATATGTAATAGAAATGAAAGTAGTGTTCATGCGTACGTACAGCTTACCGTCTCCATGAATGGTGCATTTCATTTCTTACCTCTAAATGTTAGATACTATTATAAATACATGTATATGATGGATATATATGTTATATGTGATATCCAAATCATGAATAACATTATGGATATAATTAAACTTTGATCACTTGAACAACATGTAATTGTAAGAAGTCCACTTTCGACTTAAGAACCAAATATCGACAGAACAAACATTATTAACTTAAATGATTACATAATGTTTATAACATGAAAATAATTGATATAAAATGAATAATAAGATTGAAAAATGTTCTTAAGAAAGTAGAAATTATTTTTAGTTTATTATTCAGGATATTAAAGAGAAATCGAGTCACGTCGGACACGAGGTAAGGGACTTCGTCTCAATATCCTTTCATTGAGGGAAATTTTGTTCTAATACAAGGATTTCTTTTATACGGTGTATAAACCCCTTTTACTTTTAATTTTATACAAAAGGAATCTTTTTCTACGAAGCGTTTTACAAAAAGACAAAAAGGAATGTTTCTTTTAACGTACACGGTGACAACGAAATTTTCCACCGCCGCGAGTATTATTTGGTCTTTGGCTTCCTCAACAAGCCGTGATGTTTTTTAAAAATGAAATAAATACCATATACTCTTTTATGTATTTTGGTATTGAAAAGGGTTTTTATAATGGATTTGTTATGTCAATATATTTAGGTGATATATTGTGTTTGAAATGTGGAAATTTTTTCTTTCCATTATTTTTGTTTTATGTATTATGATTTTATAATGGTATTTGGACATTTGACGGGTGGTTACGTGATAAACCATATGACGGGGGGTTTCCTGAATAGCAGGATGGGTGGTTAAGTTATAACCTACAATGAATTGGGTATGTAAGTCGGCCGTATGGGTATTCCATTAAGTGATATGTGTGGAAGTCAACCGTATGGTTATTCCATTTAAGTATGTTTATGTCCCAAGTTACCTTTATATGTTATGTGTTCTTTATATGGGTTTTATGGTAATCGTTTAGTTACAAAAGGGTAAGTAATGATATTTTATTATGTGCGGAGTATTTACTACTCCATAAAGGTGAAAATTATTACTTTGAAAATGTATTCATGGTTTACTCATTGTTTTGAAAAAATAACAGTTTTCCTTCTTTGTGTATCCCTTACTGAGTTTTTTATGCTCACCCCATGTTTTTTTTGAAATGATTTTCACAGGACATAATGTGGAATATGGTCAAGGATGGGATCAAGGAAAAGTCATGCTTTATTAAACATGGAACTAGAAATGACTTTTTTTTAGAGTTCATGTTTTGAAAAAAAGGGAAACTTTGTAGAAGTGTCTACTGTGTAATCATTTGGGATGTAATAGTTATGATCTAATTCTCTAAAACTATAAACCTGAAAAGATCCCCAATGAGAATTATTCATTTAATTCAATATTAAGTAATGTTTAAGGATGGGCCTTATAAATTGGTATCTCATTACTTGGACATAAAATTTACATCAATAAGGATATAGAAGAACATATCCCAACATAAAAATATGTAAATTAAAACTCATAACAAAATAAGTCTTTTAATAATAGGAGTGTGAAAGGTTCCCTTACCGATTTGGGAAACTTTCGAAACATACACCCCATGAAAGAAGGGTCATACAATGAAGATGTAAATACCCATAAATGAGATTATATTATACAAATATTAAAATAGTTTGTAGTAAATACACCATAGAAAAGGAAATAGTGGCCAATGTAGCATTAATCTCACGGGAATAAAAAGTGAGATGAAAATCCACTTATGAAAATTTGGTAGCCTAATATTGCCACATAAAACTTCAAAAAATGGATTGATGATGTAAAATAGGGTCTCTCATCATATTAACATAAAATGTACAGAAATATGAATATATAAAAACATCCCCTAACATAAGAAAGAGGATCTTGAAATAAGTGACATAAAAGAGAGTACATTAAAAGAAAGAGAGAGGTTGGATCCCTTACCTCAAGTCCAACTTGTCTTGTTTGTTTCATTATATTCCTAAATAATATACTTTGGTCAATTTATAATTGCTTAAGTACCTCCTTTAATGATTATCGTTCAGTTCATATCACATATTATAATGTTATAATAATTGGTTAATAATGTGAGTTCATATCAGACATTTTTGTCGATGTTTGGTACGTGAGTCAAATATGAAATTGTTTGAAAAGAATCGTCCATGTAGTTATAAGTACATCATCTCCAGAATAGTATTAATGATTTAAATATCACATATATTCAGTACATATTTATTTTATACTATTCCATAACATTTGGAGATAAAAATAAATGAAATGCACCGTTCATGGAGACGGTAGGCCGTACGTACACATGAACGCTACTTTCATTTCTTTGTCATATTAATGGAATTAAAAATAATTTAGAGATATTTATATTATAATTACAGTATAATATACATGTTATATAGGTCATATAATTTCATTAATTTCATTCTTTATTCATTCCATGTATTGCATGAACGAGTCACATCACTTGAGGGGGAGGTAGTCCACACTTCCTCATATGAAATTATCGCATTTTCACAACATGAAAAGAATAAAGGTATGTTTTAAATATAAAATACATAAGCATATATAAAACATAAATACCATATATATCATATATAAAATACAGTGACATCATAATGGCCACCTTTAAGGGTGTTAAAAGAATATTGAACAATCATCGTTTCGTGAGGCAGTAATTCGCCATCCAAAGAAACAGTATGTTATTTAACCATTAGACAGATGTGTGTTTAAGTGTAGCTAAGATCCTTCTTATAAAAACATCCTAGTATTTTTAATATACTGTTTTTGTTACAAAATAAAAGAATAAAAATATTTTAGGGGGTTGGAGAAGCAAAATAAAATAGAAGAACATAAGAGAAGACATTACCTTTAAATCTGGTAACTCCCTTTGGTTTGAACCAAAAGGGTTTCTTGAAGAGCTTTATGCCTAAGTTTATGATTATATGATTAAGAGAGGGATGTGGAGAGATTAAATGGGAAGAGTTTGGCCGAGACAAAGGCTTTAGAGGTGTGGGTAAGGAGGTAGAGGTGGGGGCCTTTTATAAGAGGAGAGAAGGGGCACTCATGGAAAGTCAAGAAATGTTACTTTATTTTAAAAAGAGGTTCGGATTTTAAAGGTCCCACATTGATAAATTTCGAGTATAAGGTGATAAGGGTTCGAAATATAATCATACAATAGGTTTTTTAAAAGTTAAATTCTTATATTTTACATTATCTTTTCGTTTTATTTAAATCGTTCATTAATGAGGTAATCGCTGCATCATCATGATGTCATAAATAATTTAATTTATTTAATGACTAAAAATTATAAAAAAATAATATTATGTAGGAAATAATTTCATATTTCCAATGAATATTTATAGTCTAAGATAAAATCTACACAGACAGATCTAAAAATGTTTTACTTGGGTGATACATATTTTTGTTATATTTTCATTTCATTAAAAATAAAATGATAAAGTGTCACTATCACACAAAAGTGATTCCATGGGGTCCCAAAGTTTGGAACAAGGCATACCATGGTCGGCCATGACACAACCAGTAGAATTAGGACACATTTTTGGGTCATTTTTTATTATTATGATATTATTTTATTATCCTTAACTACCCGATTACTAATTAATCACGATAATTAAAGATAATTACCATCGTTACTATTCCTAATGTCCAAAAACAAAAGAGTATTAATTACATAATTTGGACCTTCTAATTCCAAATGTGGAATCAATTTTAGCAAATTCCAAACACATAAATTTCAATAATTAATTTAAAAATATTTCCTGTTGTCAAAACAAATAGCGGGTTTTTTTGAACCAATATATATGAAACGTTTGGCCCCTGTTTATGTCCATTTTCAAAGTGAAATTAATTATAATGACCACCACTGAATTAAAAGGTAAAAATATATTCTAATTAAACTTTAAAACCAATTAAAAATATAATCTAACCATATATTTTAATTAGATGAAAAAGCAGTTTTGATGTAAAATGCAGTATTTTTTCACTATTCATTAAAAAAATGAACAATGTCAGAAACATTCCAAAAAATTCAACCAAAGTAAATTTCAATGTCTGAATCATAAAGAATAAGTTTGTTTTGACAAATAGATCTTATGAAATTGTAAAAATTTATATTTTAAAAAGGTTCTCCATCAAAAGGCGGTAAAACAATCTTTTAAAAATATTAGAGTATTTATACTTAAAATTGGATTCATTTGGATTTTAAGCCTCTAAAATTTATTGGATAAATGTATAAATATTTAGAAAACATATGTAATCATTTTGTAGTTATTTATGTCCATTACCACCATTATAGTGGATAGGCGTTAATTATTATTATATTATTATATTATTAGTGTGCAACATAAGATTTCAAAGAAACTCGTTGTTGCGTATTGGGTACGCCATCGAGCATAGCATTCCCTTCAAAGTAATATTAACATTTTATTCACAAATATTGATAAAACGTAGAATGTAATATTATTTATTTACCTGGGATGTTACATATATCACTTAATACCATGATATAAACCTTATTTAATCATTTATGTTAATAATGGTCGTTTTGTCGATGTTTGTTACTTGAGTCAAAAATGACCACCTGATAATTACAAGTTGTCCATGGGGTCAAGAGTCCATTATCTCCAAAATGTAATTAATGATTTAGATATCACATATATCTTATATATCTAGTATATATATATATAGATATATATATATATGTATTAAAAACAATACATATCTTTTGGATATAAGAAATGAAATCCACCATTCATGGAGACTGTAAGTCGTACGTATGCATGAACGCTACTTTCATTTCTATTTCTTATTTTAATGTAATTAAAACATAATGATACATAGGTATATTTTAATTCCAGTATAATATCATATATAATATCATTAACTCCATCCTTTATACATCGCACATATGGAATGAATTATTCATATCACGTTGAGGGGGTGGTAGTCCGCACTGTCTCAAATGAAATTATCTTGTTTACCCATAATGGAAACCATAAAGGTATGATATAAATGAAAAATACAGAATCATAAAGAAAAAATAAACATAATATATATCATATATAAATACAGTTCCATCTTGATGGACACCATGAGAGGCAGTATCAGATAATTGAACAACCATCACTTCGTGAGGCGTTAGTTTTCCATCCATAGAAACAATATGTTCTTCACCCATTAGATAGAGGTGTGTGTAAGTATAGTTTGAATAATTCTCATAAAAAAATCATAGTATATTGAGGATACTGGTGTTGTTATAAAATAAAGTAATACAAATAGTTTAGGGGTTGGAGAAGTAAAATAATTCAAAAGAATTTAAGAGAAATCATTACCTTTAATTCGTTTAACTCCCTTTGGTTAGAACTTAAAGGACTTCTTGAGGTGCCTTCTGCCTAAGGTAAGGATTCTAGGAGGAGGAGAGGGATATATGGAGATTAATTTGTAATAGGTTGGATGATTCAAGGGGCTTGAGAGGTGTGAGGACTGGGTTAGAAGTGGAATCATTTTATAAGGGGGGAGGGTCTCTTTAGGAATGTTTGAAAAAAATTATTTTATTATAAACTTATCTTCAGTTTCAAAAGATCAAAAAATCATTATAGTCCAAAATAAAAGGACTGATCGTCGAAATAAAATCATCCAATAAGAATTGGATAGATTTGGATATTTTTTAATTTTTTTAATCTTATTCATTTAAATCATTTACTAATGTGGTAAACACTGCATCATTATTCTGTCATAAATAATTTAATTTATTTGATGTCTAAAAATTATAAAAAAATATAAGGACGTAGGAAATATTTGTAGATTTAAAATTAATATTTATTGTCGAAAAGATATTTTATATAACACAATGTCAAAATTACTTTACAAAAAGATATATGTTTGTGTCATTTTTGTCTTTACTTTAAGTTAATTTAAATAATGTGTCATTTTAGCTCATATGTGGCTCCATAGGGTCCAAAAATCGACCCAAGGATGCCCATAGATTGCCATGTCTCATCCAATAAGGTTAGAAAAATCATTATGGTATTTTTTTGTTATTATAATGTTCTTTTTACATTGAATTACCATATTTACCTTTAACGACGGTAAATAAAAGTCAAAAGTTACTATTCAACAAAAATTATTTTCATCTTATTGAACCAAATTTTAAATACTAATAACAGCTATGTATGTATTAGTTTATAAATTAAATTCACAGATGCCATAAAATTTCAATTAAATGAATAATTCAGTTTTTTAACTTCAACTTAGTGGTTTCACTATTAATTAAAAATCGAAGTTTTTCAGAAAAATACCAAAAATTCAGCCCATGCTATTTTGGATATTACTAATTAAAAAATGATTTTTATTTTAAAAAATTCAAAACATATAAGTTGGATTAATTAATTTGAAATTAATTCCCGTTGTCTAAACAAAAAAATGTGTTTTTAAGAAATATTAACTATCAAAAGATTGACACTTGTTTGTGTCCAATTTCAAAGTGAAATTATTTCCAATGACCAAAATTGAATTAAATTGTAAATATATATTATAGTTAAACTTTAAAACCAATTAAAAATATAATCTAACCATATAAATAAATTATATGAAAAGGTAGTTTTGAATTAAATTACAGTTTTTTTACTATTCATTAAAAATGAATTTTATCAGAAAAATACCAAAATATTACCCAAAGTAAATTTTTATGTCCCAATTATAAAGAATAATTTTATTCAGTTAATTAGAACAAATAAAAGTAAAAAAACTATATTTAAAGAGGGTTCTCCATCAAATGGCAGTAAATCGTCCTTTTGAAGAATATTAGATTATTTATACTTAAAATTAGATTCAATAGCATTTTAAGCCACAAACTTTTATTGGGTAAATGTAAAAACATTTAAAAAACATGTATAATGATATTGTAGTTAGTTATATTTATTCCTTCCATTACAATGGCTAGGTGTTGACTACCATATATAATAATAATATTATAATATTAGTGTGCAATGTATGATTTCAAAGAAACCAGTTGTTGTGTATCGGGTTTTCCATCAAACATAGAAACCCCTTTAATGTAAAATTAAAATTTAATTCCCAAATATTATCAAAAAATGAAATGTATTATTTATTTATTTACCCAGGATGTTACATTCTAAACATCCTTTAATTTTTTATATGACTTGGAAAACATTATGTGATATTTTGGAGGGGTATAGATTGGTTTTAACCCTAATATTCTTAATATGGATAATTAAATAGGTATATAACCCCTCTAAGATAGCTCCAACTTTTATTCTTTCTTATATTACCAGATCTCTATCCACAAATTCATTCACTCTTATGAGTGATCTTTCATCTCAAATCATCTGAAAAACTCACACTTTAGCCTTTTGGAATCTCCTATCATCCAATACAACTATAATGATTTCATTCATATGTAAAATAAATATGATAAATACCACCATATTACCATTAATTATAGTAAAAACAACAATCCAAATTTTTTTGATAAATTATTCTTCTCACATGAATGAATCTAATTTATGATTCCATTATTGAGGCTTTTTCTTTAGCACATGGAGGTTTTCCATTTAATTACAATTAAAATTCAGGTACCCTTTTGAGGATAAAATTTTAAGTCATATCTTGTATGTCTCCTCCACTAAATCACTATGATGAAATAAAATTTTTACATCTATATTTTTTATATAGGATCCAGCAATGTTATTTATAAATCTATGAAGTTTTGTTACTTCCTCTAGGTCGATACATATTTATAATTTTATCGACATAAACTATTAACAACTAGATATAAAAAACCATTTTAGGATCATGATTTTTTGAGGTTGATCCCATTATTTTGAGGCAGTGTATAAAAATTTCATAATAAATACATTAAATATAAATTAATTTTGTGAGGATAGATAAACAATATGGAATTGTAATTTATAGGTACTGTGAGAAGATAATAAAAAATCTATGTACTGATAATTTGATATACGGGTTCATTCACTAGTGTATATAATGTTTAAACAAAAAATATATTTTTTGTTATAATTATGACTATTTCATCTGCAATGGTCCAGGTGATTACTCTATTATTTATAAAACTCCTCATTTTGTATTGTCATTAATGTTAGATCAGTAGTGGGAAAGGCATCCTAAAAACATATTTAAACATAGTACTTGATCCGACCAAATTCTTAGGGAGAATTTATAGCTCTAATAATTTCATCATATAACACTCCCTTAATTAACATTCAATTATCATGCAATGAAAAATCGGGAAGAGATGGTAGGAATATAATTGAATGCAAATAGAAAAAAATAATTAATTATAAATTTAATGCTCCGAACCTAGAATCGCAGTGTCAGTTCTTTATTTTATTACATTATAATATTTTCAAGGGAAAAATACCATGTAACCTATATTTTAGTAGTTTTGGAAATCCATATTACATACATGATACCCATAATATGCTTCGAAAAGAAAATAAAACATTATACATATTAAAATAAAACACCATGCATTGTTGAAATATTTTACAAGTATTTCTTCTTCATAACATGGAGAAAGAAGACATAATAATGTTTGGGAAAAATTTTCATTAAGGATATGAAAAATATAAGAAATAATAAATAAATGAGATTAATTAACTTGTATAGGTAACTAATTGATCACACATTCCACTTAAATAACATGATAAGGAAAAATTAATTTGGAAATGTAATATACTGAATCATATGTCATATATTCGAAAAACTTAGGAAGATCTATATCCATATAATCATTGAATGAAAAATATCATCGATAAAATATTACTAGAATATATTTAATGTAAATTCTAAATTTTTGGAAGACATGTCTCAGGAACATGAAACATCATATCTTCAACACCATTCACAAGACATTTTAAAACTACGGGTAGAAACCCACTTAATTTGGGAAGTGTATTTTTCACATGAGACATTCTGAAGCTTTATAATATTTTTGGAAAATAATTTCTCAATTCACATTGTTTGAAACCATCATTTTCAATCCAGATAACATCACTATTTAATATAAGTAGTTGATAAATAATTTCATGAAATGAGATATATTAAAATGAAAGTAATCAATTCTATACATTATTTTAAAAGGTTCTTGTTTAGGTTAAATAAAATAAAATGATTTTTATTTTATAGAAATGATCATAAAGAAAAATATGGTAAGATATTTCAAATATAAGGGATTAGTGTAACATAAATAATAGAACATAGTTACTATATAATAGAGTGCGTAAAGTGAACATAGAATCCCTTAGGGAAATCTATAACATGTATAACAAAATCGCAATAATAAGGGACTGATGTCAGATTTCAAAAACCTGCCATAACAAATGGTCTTACCCTACCGGGTATAAGAGAGGGGAGACACTGTTTTGGGAAATCTATACCCTTGTAGTTTCTATCCAGATCAATCACTATAGAATAGTGTAGAAGGTGTTCCTAGGTCTTCAACCATCTTACACATATATTCTTCTAACATATAAATGTAGGTTAGGAAAAAAATAATATAATAAGATAATTGTATCAATCAACATGAATGATCACAATCACAACCAAACACCCTTCCTAGAAATATCTACCTTATTTGTCCTTAATAACATGAATTTATGAAAACATCATACCTAGAAATAATTACAACCCATAATAACATTTCAATTTCCAAATACACTAATGTGAATTTTTTAAGTGTATCTACTTTATAAACCATTTATAAAGGTATAAACTGAGTAATCAAGTAACTTTTCATAAAATAGACAATAAATAAAATTATTAAAGCTAATAATAATAATCATTCTAAAATATCAAACATTCAATATTTTCCAAAAAAATTAATAACCAAAAAAATGATTTACTAGGGATATAAATCATTTAAATTATTTGAAAAAATTAACACCTTTCATTATTTAAGTGATTAATATGAATATTATAACTAGTTATTTATTAAAATTAATATGGTTCATGGGTTTTATAAATAATTCTTCTCTTTTAAAATATGATGTAGATCATATTTTCACATGGTTAAATTCTAGGGAAAACTAAATTTTATTACCAAATTTCATTAGATATATTTAAATAAATTTATTGAAAACATAAAACTCATGTTAAAAATAAACCTATATTATTATTTTTTATTTTCTAAAAAATACACTAGGATCTTCTGGAAACAAATGGTTTTTATTATTTCTACCTCCCCCGTAAATATTTTTAATCTCCAAACAAATATAATATAGAACCAACTATGGTTTTCTTCCTATGGGACTTTATTTAAGGATATTTTTTCCCTGATTATTATTATTATTCAATATCAAAAAAAAAATTATTTGGGGGGGGAGGTATAAGGATGAAAAGGAACTACACTAATTTATAAAACTATGATAATATGAAAAGTGAATAGACGAATATGAGAAGAATATTGAAAGGAGTATAGAAATCAAAAATAATCAGTGGCCCACCCAAGTTACCCAATAGTTTTATTATTTCTTCATTTCATTGAAATAATTTATTCCATATATTATCTCAGGAAACAGTCCAAATATTCTTGATTATGTGTTAGATTATGCTTAGTAAGTAATCATTATAAAACAATACCTCATTTTTTATCCTTAATTTATTATGGTCTAGTAATGTTTTTTAATAATATCCAAATACTTTAATAGAGTGGAACAAATGTTCTTGAAAATATCTATTGAGAATAGATAATCTTCAAAAATGATAATCGTACAACAAAAACCTAACCAGACTGATGCAATAATCATTATCCAATGAAAAATACATGTCAATATGGAATGTATCGGTCAATGAATAGATTATGGAATAGAATAAAATAAATAAAAAATTATTTCAAAAAATCAATTGATTATCTAAAAATTGTAAATCTTGATAAAATTCCACTTTTATAGAAAATATAAAAGATTAAGTTGAAATCTAATAATGAAATCAAAATGATCAGACACTAAAAATTTTCCTAATCATTCCCACGAAATAGGATCATCCTACGATCATTATCTCTATGATCAGCATGATATCATCATTATTATTTCTAAAAGTTATCCCATATCTGATCTCCATCATTCCACTCTAGTGCCATGAGATATTGTCTACATGTAGTTTATATCCCTTATGTAATTACTCATTATTTTATGAATCAATTCCATTAATTTTTACATGATATTTTCTATCTAATAGAATGCATTAATTCTCATTGAAACAATTTGTTATCTCTTGGTTGTCTTGAATTAATTTCATTTCTGATTGTCATGTAAAAATGCATTCCCTATTCAAATATACAAATCTTGTGCATCCGTATCCAACTGAATAAGAACCTAGACCTACTTGAAACCATTATGCATCTTGGACATAGATTGAAATTATGTTACCTTAGAACAATCTTGACTAACAACTCAAAATGAACAAAACCTCCATTAATGAATTCATTCTAAAATATCATGTTTGTTCTTCAGCGGTTTCATTTCCACAAAAATGTGATGTATCATACCCCATAAATTTGGAAAAATTTCTAAAAAATATTATTTAAATCTAGAAATATAAAAATAAAAACATAACTTTATTTGAGCTTCATCAAACCACACAATAACCTAATCATGGATTTAATAGGATTATAAAGGAAGAACAATTCTTAGACTCTTGACAATGATTTTTTTCATGGTAGGTCTGACTTCAAAGATACCTAGCTTCATCACAGGTTCACCACACCTCTGGATTAAACATATAATCAAAATAATGATTTTATTTCCTCTTGAAAATTCATGAAATAATTCTACCTTAGGTGTTGAATTAATCATTTTTTCATAAGAAAAATCTAAACAACACAACATTGTTCAAGACTTGGTGATCTTCATCAACCTATATGATGGATAGGATAAAAATATCCATAGTTATAATTAACCTATTCTTGGTTCATCCTCATGATCTTGGGAGGTACTCAAATCCTCATCAACATTCAAAATCATAGATGAGAACTCAGTGGACGAATTAGGAATATTCAATAGAACTTTACAATATTCTCATCAACATTGGTTTGATATAGAGTTACTACTTCTACAATTAGATATAACATTGTAAGTGGGGGTTTTGTAGTGACCCTATATTTTCATTAGTTATAATTACATAACATTTGAGGAATATTTAAAATAGTATGCATACAGACACCCAAAGATAGTACATAACTAGTGACTTTAGAAACATATAAACATTAACACAGTTATGGAAGTGAGCTAAAATATCTCCAACTCAGTTTTTCTTCACTAGAACCCTTCTTAGACACATAAAACATAATATATATCTTTATAAAGTAGGTAATAAAATAAAAAAAGTTATCATCTTAGATTCCTAGTATGGGTAAATAAGGGAGACATGTAAGAATAAACATGAGCATAGGGGCATGGTAATGTGATCGTGAAATTATAAGATGATACCATTCATATAAATGATCATAAATAAGAATAATGGAATAAATATTGGATTTTCATAAGACATGGTTTATAATGAATTAAGGAACATAATCCATGAAACCATAACATAGGCATAAAACATTGAATTGTAGCAGACACATAAGTATATAATATTATTTCCATAATATCCAAGGAAACGATACCAAGGCCATATTTATTCTATGGGTTTATTCCCCATTCCATCTTGGTAGTCATGTCTCACTTCCATTGATGTCTTAGTAGAATTATTTCACTCCTCATACCATTTTGGTAGTCATGGTTCACTCCCTTGTCCATCTTAGTAGTCAGCGTTCACTCCCTAGACCGTATTAGTATATCTCATAATATATAAATCATTACCCAATTAATCAGAGGGAGATATAGGTTTCACCCATCACATAATGAAATCATAAATACATGTTCCAAAAATCATAAATACTCATATCATAACCCATAAAATGAAATTGGTATCGTAACCATTTAAACATGTAATAAAATGTGTATTATGATATAAGATTCATAATAAATTAATCAGAACCATAAACCATGAAAAAGAAATTGATTTCATAAACATATAATCTGTGAATGATAAATGTATTTCTCAACGATATAACCTGTAAAAGAGAAAAAAGTGTCATAAAGACCATTTCATTAAGCATAACCCATTCAGAGAGTGAATAAGAATGGAACATTTAGATCATTTCCTATTAAGGCAATAGAAACATCAACAAATGCCATATTAGATGTAAAATAAGTCTGAAATATCTTTCAAACACAAATCTTGAGTAAAATATTATTTTTAATTAAAAAAATATTTGTAACAAATAAAACCATTTTAAAATAATTTTCATAGAAAATTCATTGATAAATTATAAATAAGTCTTCAAAAAATTTTGAAAAAAGGAATTCCATAAAAACCTTTAAGATATTCATGAAATGTTTTTGAAACTTGTTTTCCTTGAAAAAATGTGAAATAATATTGAAAACATTTTAAAACAATATTTTATGATTTGTTTTCTAAATTATAAAGAATTATATAAATTTTCTTGAAAACCTTATCTTTGAAAATAACTATATAAAATTATAACGAAAGTGTGGAATTTTATTGAAAAAATATTTACATAAAAACTCAAGAAATCAGGATGAAAATGTTTCCAAAAACATACATATTAAAATAATTTTAAAAAAAATTCTTACAAATTAACCTTTTAAACATGAAATTTAGGTTTAACATTAATTATGGTTGATAAATATGTATATTCCATACAAGGTAAAAAGAATATTCATTTTTCATGGTAAATGGGTAGAAAAATTATTTTTTTATAATGAGAAAAGATTATTCCTTTAAAAAATAGTAAAATATAGAAAAGGGAAATAATTTATTTTAATTATTATAGGATTATAGTAAAATAGTCATTAAAAACCATTATATAAAACATAGTTTTGAGGGAACATGGATATCTGATCAAAGAGAGGGTAAAATTGGGATTTTTTAAAAATGAAATCGTAACTATATTATTTACCAAATAGTATAATTATGGTACCAATACATGAATATAAAATGAAATAATAGATTATATTGAAACTCATGAGTTTTAATGAGATATTGATCCCAATACTTCATCAAAGGAAGCATAATCATTAACACTCTCGAAAAATGACGATATTTTTTCAATAAACCTCACAACATGGAAACCTTGGATAACACTCTATATGAAAGAAATGGAAATTAAATGAAACATAAAATATCATGGAATAAATGAGTTTCATGATATAACATGTATAATGGGAGTATAGACACCTAGAAAATTAATTTATGTTTGTAACAAAACATGAGTCTCATAGAAGGATAATTAAAACCAAGCTATGTTATAGATTTGGTAACTTTTGAAACATAAACCAAATGAAAGAAAGTTCATAAAATATATAAGTAAATGAAAATAAATATCATTATATGAGTTATATAATATATTCATGGTCAGTAAATACAACAAATAAAATAAGTGAGTGGTGAATAAGGAATGTATCTAATAGAAATAAAAGTTAAATGATATTACCCATACCTTGGGTCTTGACTCTCTTCATAATCGTAAAAGATTCATGTTTAATAAATATATGTTTATTATAAATATTTTTTTAAAAATATTAATATATATAAAACCATATATTTATTGATTATGACCTTATATTATCCACTTTTTATCAATCCTATGTTATGGTTTCACATTGGATAATATTAAATTTTTTCTTCGCATATGTCTTAATTTATTATATATTTGTTACTTTTACTTATGTAATGATTTAAAAATTGAAAACAAGATATAAATATCATGTATATTTAGTATATGTTCATCATAATAATCTATATCATATAGAAGTCTGAAATGAAATATATCGTTAATGGAGGTCGTAAGCCATATGTAAGGGTGAATGTTGTTTTTCATTTAATTTTCGTATTAAAAGAAAGAATTAATATTACATATATGTATAGATGTATATAATATAATTATTTTATAATTATATTGTTATATATTTCATATAATTTTCGTGAACCCATCCTAAATATATTCCATATAGTCTGATAACGAATCACGTCGCTTTGAGGGGGTAGTAGTCCAAACATACTCAAAAGAAATTAACATATTTACACCAAATAGAAAGAAAAAATATATGTGTTGTAAAAGGAATAAAAAAGTTTAAATAATTAATATATATAATATATGACATAATTACATAGAGTTTTAATCATACGTTCCACCATGAGAGGTGGTAATGTAAAAATGAACAATCTTCGTTTAGTGAGGAGCTAGTTCGTTGTACACAGAAATGGTATATTTTTCGACCATTATATGGAGGTGTGTGTAACTGTAGTTTGAAACCTTATAAAAAAATTCCTATTTTGTGGATATTTTTATCTTATACATTAATTGAATAATTAGAGTGAATATGGGGGATATTGAAACTAAAACAAATTATCTTGAGAGAAGATGTTACTTCTTAATCAGGTAAATCCTTTTGGTTTGTGTAAAAGGGATTCCTTGGATTTATTTCATCCCAAGGGGAGGTTTCTAGGAGGTTGGTATGGTTTTTAAGATATTATTTGATCATAGGATGTGTGTCCAATTTTCTTTATATGTGTAAGGAAATTGGGGGATATAAGGCATTTTATAGTGGGGGAGGAGTCATACTCTTGTAAATATTTGAAGACAGAATTCCACCTATATTTTTAAATTTGAATGTATATCCAATAATATACCTAAGTAAATCCAATGTATTATATGTTATAAATAAGTCCAATCATGTTCTCTTGGAAAAGTTTCATGTTTGTTTTGAGTCTCAAAATTAATATTTAGTCCTTAGTTATGGTTAATTTTTCCTTAAGTGGTATTATTAATTTTAATTACATTAACTAATTTTTTGGCCAAAATATTAATTTAACTTAGTAGAAATTATAAATTATAATTATTAAAAATATGGAATCCATTTTTATAAATTCTTATCATGGAATTAGAAGAAATTAATTTGAAATTAGTCTCACTGACTGGACGACACTACGAGTTTCTAAAGTACAAATGATCAAAAGTTTCTTATGATTTTTTATTCAATTTCAATGTGAAATTAGTTCCAATGACTTAAATTGGATTAATTTATAACCAGATTTTATAATTAAACATTTAATATAATTAAAAATATTATTATCCTTATAATGAAACTATATGAAAAAAAAGTTTTATACTAAATTACGTTATTTTTAAATACTCATTAAAAGATAATATCTTTCAAAAAAAATTATCATTATTTTTTTTATTTCTCAGGAAAATATGTTTTATATTTTGACATATAAAATCACTAAAATTTCCAAAATTTTGATTTAAAATGGTTTCACCATTAAAATGTTTTAAATCTAACTTGGTTAAAAATAGGTTTTAAAGAATAAAAACGGGTCTCTTATTCTCTTTTGTCGATAGAATTAATTGGTTGAATATAAAAAAAATTTATTGAATATAATATATATATATACCATTACTATCCCTAAAAAATTATAATTAATTTAAAATTTTAGGGTAAAATAATTTTTTGATCACAAAAATAATAATATTTCATTTTACATTCAATCGATTTCCATATTGATTTGTAAATACTTGGTAACCTAGGAATTCAACTTATATAAGTGTAAAAAATATATATTCATCAATTTGTTAATATTATTCATAATCACTAATTTAATATCTCAATTATATCTTATTATTATAAATAATAACAATTTTATGATATACATTAATTTATCAAAACTCTGTCTTCCATGTTACACAAGCCATCAAGGATTGTTGTTATTGAATATAACTCAAGATAATCGTGATTTTCCATGTAGATAAAGAAAAGAATTTATAGTCCATGTAGTACATGATTAACTATAAGTTCCATATAATTAAAGTCAAACATTGTGCTTTAATTTGAAAAAAAAATATTTTCAATGCTATGTGAAATGAAAAATTTAAAAAATGAAAAATTAATTAGATAAACAATTCAAAAAATCTCATTGTGTTATATTATACCCCCGTAAAAGTATTTCTTCCCTATAAATTCATTTTGGTTATAAAATTTTTTTTACATGAACATTTCATTCATAGAAACCCACATCATAAAAACAAATATTGAAAATTCCATTAAAATGGGAATGTTGGAACAATAAAAGTTGCCCAATGTAATATATTACTAGGTTTCCAAATATGAGAATAGAGGTTGGGAGTGATTATTTATAATAGAAGAAAATAGTACATATTTATATCGAGTGATTTAGGATATAAATCACTAACTTGTGATTGATCAGGAAAAGCTAAGGGCCTCAAATTCATAAATCTTATATGATTTTCAAGGCCATTGGTTTAATGAAAAATAAGGTATTTGGACCGCATATTTGTTTGATTGTTATCCTAATGTTGAGTAATTGATTTATTGGCCATTTATATAATGAATTATACTTACCTGATATATTTATACAAACAAAATTTTGGTCTTTATTTATTCTTTTATCTATTTCAAATTTATTAATTACTTATAGAAATGGATGTCCAAAAATTAACATTGATTCGTGAAGTACTAAAATGAACTTTTATCATATCTCAAGGCCCGTAAATGAATGAAATGTATAATTATTTATCTCTAACAATTTTTCAAATTCAATATTGTAAATAAATTAATATGTATCATAAAATGTAACTCTATTGGTTTGTGATTAATATTTATTCAACAAAAATAATTATATATTAACCAAGTCATCGTGTAGGCTAGTGGTAGGCATGAATCCTTATCATCCTTCAGTCATGGGTTCAAGAACCATATCATTACCAGAAATTATTGGGTTTCACCGTATATATATGATTTCCTCTTCTAAAACAACACTAATATAGTTTCTAATATAAACATGATGGAATTCCTTGAAATAAGGTTAATCACAAAATAACATTTTAACTAAGTCTTTCATTGAAAAATCAATAAATAAATAGTGTATCTGGAGATTATAATAATAATTTTAAGAATTTCTATCCTTCTAACCCTTATAAAATATAGAAATACATAACATTATAAATAAATTAATGAAATCATCTTTACATTGATCTCAGATATATCACCAAGAACCACTTGTTAGTCACAATCCAACCAGGTGAATATGTTCATCATATTTTATATTGGAACATGGTAATTACCATAAATAATTATTGAAAACTAGAATGTTTTCTTATTCCAAAGTATACAGGATCTATTCCTAAAATCCAAAACTGTCATAACCATCTTCAATGATAGCATAACCCACCCATCAACAAGTCCTTACTTAGTTTCAAGATGATCAGTAACATCCAAATTACTTATTCACAATATAATTATATTATAAAAAATATCATATTAAGGTTTAACTTCCCTAATTATGAATATAACATTTTCATTAAATCACATGCCCAATACATCATGAGAATTCCACATAATCATTTAAATACTTGAATAAAAAATATAAGTAAAACAATAATTTTATATTTAGTCATTCATAAAACATAATTTTTGAATCCAAAAACATAAAAACTTTGACTACATCATCCCCAATGAAATAACAATCCTACCTCATCCTATTATATAATACTTCATTCTATTAAGATTTCATTTTTAGTACCTTCATCATAAGAAATGAAACAATTACTCACACCACCGTGCTGGTTCCCTTTAGTATCTTTCCTCTTGGTATATTTAGTTTCATGATGTCTATTTATTCTACACATAAAATAGTAACCCTTTGATGGTGTCTTAGGGTGTTTAATATTCTCATTCATTTATTTAACTGAACTCTTCATTTTTACCTAGTAGTTACTTTCTTTGTTTCCTTATATTCCATTGTCAAAAAATCTTCATGTTAATCTAAGACATACACTTAGTTGATTATTTCCACATTTTGGGTCAAAGGTAACCAAATCTTCCTCCCTCTATGTTCTCCATTACCTGATCTCAAAGAGAACTCCTTCTTTCTCTTCTATAGTGATTCTGAGAGTTGGTTGTAGTACATGTTGTGAAAAATGTATATCAAAATTTATTAGGCATGATCACAACATCATTCACTCCAGTTATCATCCCACCCAACTACTCATCAGAAAATCTTCCATCAAATTACATATTAATCATGTTTTTTACTGTTTCCTCCAATGACTAAACCCAGAAGCATAGTGTCATAAATACTTATCATAGCAGAAAACCACATACTCATGAAATGATTAATATATAATATGTCTAAATCATGACGCCTTCATCAATATGTGAAACTATAGGATTATCCTAGGTTATTCATATAAAACCTTGATTTAGATCCTTCATGATGTCTCATTAAGAGTTTATTAATTCCCAATGCATATCCCCTAGGAGTATCAAACCAGCTGTGTTGTTAGGTTTTTGGTCGTGTACTAGATTTCCGCAAAATTGTCCTAAGACATCTTTTAGGAGTTGTTCCCCCTATTTAAATATATTATAGAAAAACATCCCCATGTTGTATCTAGGCAAGTATGTATTGGTAGAAAACCAATTACTCTATCCTTCACCAAAATTGAAGTACATTTTCCTAAATTATTACTCATCTTTACACTTATCCTTAGAGACATCCCCATAAATATCCATAGAAATATTACTAGGGATATCACTAATGTTTTTTCATATAATATTCCATTTCCAAAAAAACCTTTTCTCTAATACCAACTATAGTATCCCTATATTTACAAACATTAACATTATAGAACAGTTATAGAATACATAAAATAGTATACAAACAGATTCCAAAAGACCATAACAGTCTAGTGGATTTGGAAACATGGAAATGTGAACACTGGTACATAATTGAGATATATTATCACCACTAGGTTCTTCTTGACTAGAACCGTTATTATACACATCAATGAAAATACATATATTCAAATCTTGGTGAAGGAAACATAAAAAGTGGTGAGCTTAGATGCACAGTAAGGGTAAACAAGGGACAAAAGTAAGCATAAAAAAGAGCATAGGGGTATGAGAACGTGATTATGAAAATACAAGATCATAGAAATATAAAAGATCATAAATACGAATCATGGCATAAGGATTGGGAGTTCATAAAATATGAATCAATATGATGTAAATAACATAATCCAGGTAAAAATAACATACGTATAAAACATGGAATTGTGGTAGACACATATGCATTTAATGTAATTTTTATTGTATCCAAATCACTACTACCAATATCATCTTATTAGTATGGGTTCACTCTCCATACCATCTTTTTTGTTAGGGAATATATGTATGGTAATCTTAGTATCGTGAGTTCATTCCTAAAACCATATTTCTAGTCATCGTTAACTCATATGTCCATCTTAGTAGTCAAGGATCTCTCTGAATACCATATTAGTCTATCTCATTAAATATAAAAATTTACCTAATTAATTAGTGGGAGATATAATTCCCACCATCTCTTAAAAAAATAATACATACATGGGCCACATTATCAAAAAATAATCATATCATAACCCATGAAATTAAATGGGTATCATCAACATGTAAACCTATAATAACCTATAAAAAGATATAGGTTTTATAATCATTTAATCATAATAATAACTCGTTAATGGGAAATGGATTTCCTAAAAATATAACCCATAAAAGAGCAATATATTTCATTTACATATAATCTTTTAAAGAGAAAAAGGTTTCAAAAATACCATTGTAGAGACCCGAAGCTTAATGTACATGGACATGACATTAATTTTGCAGAATACTTAGTACATAACAAAAACACACACACAAGGACCATAATAGTTTAGTGTCTTTGGAAACTCGGAATATAATCTTCTAATCAGGGTGAAAGATCTTCAATATCTCTCATAAAGATATTCCCTTTTTTTTACCTAAAACCTTTCTTTATATCCTAGGGAAAAGAAAACATAAAAGGGTGAGCTCAAATTCTCAGTAAGGGTAAACAAAAGAAATATCAATCACATCATATTCATAAGAACATAACATTTTGGAAATCTTAACCTGAAAAAGAGATCATAATATCATAACATGGGATAAATCATAGTAGTGAAATGTAATCTCAATAATCATAACATAAAACATGAAACTTTGTGGCATACACACATAATCATAAAGAATCATTTCTTATTAGTCAAGACTCATTTCCAAGACTATCTTAGTGGACAAAGTCCATTTATGAACCGAGTTCACTCCTCATTTTAGTCCTGTTTCACTGAACCGGTTTAACCTGCCGTTCCAACCATGTCTATCTCATGAGATATAAAATCTTTACCTAATGCATTGGAGGGAGATATAGGTCCCACCAATCTCATAATGATACCATTCTTATGTGTGCCACAAAATCATAAACCATACATCATAGCATAACCCTTGTAATAAAAATGGGAATCTTAAACATCATGACATCAAAAAACAATTCATATAAGATAAAGGAATTCATAAGAATATTTCCATAATCAAATACTTGTAATAATAGGGATATAAATATAACCCTATATTATCATAGATGGAAAATAATTTTGATAAAACTCTTGAACTCCATTCATGAGGAAAATATCCTTTCTACTTCAAAAACAATTTTCCTTTCTTAACATGTCATAGAATTTTAAACTAAAAGAATTTTATTGAGAATAAACTTGAATAATTGTAAAGGAAGATTCTTGGAAATATTGTTTTAAAAATCCATTCATGCCGTATAAGTTAAAAAAAACATTCTTCTCGTACTTTTGTCAGAAAAGTCAAAAAGTACCTCGTACGAAAAACGACAAAACTTTCCTTTCATATCTTTTAATAAAAACTTACCGAAGGGTAAAATTGGATTTAAAAAATTGTAGGTGGATGGAAATAATATTACATATTGAGGAAACATGGATGTGGATGATAAAACACACCCCAGTAAATTCCAACGTATAAACAATCTCGCATAAAAAAATCAGATTGTGATATTTCCCTTACCTTACGTCTGATTTGCTTCAAAAGTGTCCGAACCTCCTGTATAATGATTTGAATAATGTCATTTACTTATTAAATAATCATAATCATTGTTATAATATCATATATGTTTCACTTATGACTTTATATTACCTTTTCTTTTGTAAAATCCATGTTAAAGAGCGTTTTGGGTAAAATCTTTTCATTTGTCGTCCATGTTTTAACTTGTAATTATTCATATGATTACTTAGATCATGATAACATAATTATAGAATATAAAAAATGATTTATATATAATATATATTCAGAATATACATATATTTATTAGATCAGTAAATGGAAAGAAATACACCGTTCATGGAGACGGTAGGCCGTACGTACGCATGAACGCTATTTTTGTTTCCTTATTGAGTTGAATGGAATTAAGTAGATGACATAAATATATATACACATAAATACAGTATCATTATTATGTCATATATTTCATGATTACTTATTATGTATACTTTATATTTATTCATGAATGGTTAACGTGGAGAATGAATCTCATCGCGTCGTGGAGACGGTAGTCCGTACGTACGCACGAGCGATGATATCGTTCTCATGATCGTGGAATTTTATTGGAGTGTATGTATACTATTTCAGAGTAAATATCACTTTAAAATAATCATATATAGTTATTATGTACACCATTATACCCATCCAAGTAAGGTGGTGGTGGAAAATAGATTACACCACGGCGTGGAGACAGTATTCCGTACGTACGCACGCGCGGTGATTTCGTTTTCCGTAGGATGGATAGATGTTGAAATAGGGTTGTTTAACACATATAATAAAATATAAGTATATTAGTGATACTGATGTTATTACTTCATAATGAAACAACCTAAGAAGAATAAGTGGAAGAATAAATAAAGTTGAAAGAATCGGTAACGGACATTACCTCTTCTTTGAAGCGCCTCTTAGATTCCTCCTCTTAGGGAACTAAAATTTGTCTTTGAAGAATACCAGGACCTCTAGGATGTTTTTATGGAAGTAGAGAAGAGAATTTGGAAGGGGTTGGCCGATCTTGAAGGCTCAAAGTGGTGTGAGGAAGAGAGGGAGCAGGTTCCCTTTTATAAGGGATGAGATGGGCACCTTTGGAAAAACTAAAAATATTAATTTATTATAAAGTCAATATCGGTTTTACATAGCTCCAAATTGATTTATTTCGATGCTAAGGTGGGGATGGGTCGAAATACTCTCATCCAATAGAATTTAGACAAGTTTAGGTTCCTATTTTAACCTTATCATTTAGATTTTACATTAAGTTAAATAATTTTACTTTTATCGTGTCTTCTTGTGTTCTTATAATATAAGGTTAATAAACTTACTATAACAAGACAAACGAACCCCAAGTTGTTTATTATTAATATATATAACTTTATTTAAGTCTTTTCGCCGAACCATAGATTTTTAGGAATAAAATAACAATTAATAATATAATATTCGTTTTAAAAACTATTTTATGTCAATTTTGACACTATTTAGTAATTGATTTTTGTGAAAATCATAACAGAATTATTAGTTCGAAAAAAGTTATTTAAATCAATACTAACATGTAATATTATCCTATAAAATTATTGGAATTCATAAAAAGTCTCAAATTACATTTATTTGGGTATTTATAACATCAATTATGTCAATATTTCAATAATAAGATAATTACTGCATCATCTTTGTGTCATAAATAAATTAAATTATTTAATGTCTAAAAATTACAAATAAAATAACATTATGTAGTAAATTTTTTATCTTTCTAATGAATATTTATATTCGAATTTATCTTATGTATAAAACTATATTAAAAATTATTTAGTTATTAAACTTTGATTTTAACAATTTTAACCCTTCTTTAAATAAATTAATAATAAATGTCCTAATCTAATCCATGGCCTAAATGGTCATATGTTATTCCTAAGGTTGTTTTTCGTCGAATTACACTTATCCAATAGAATTAGGACATGTGTTAGGGTAATAATAATAACATTTTTACCCTTAATTACCCTATTTACTTTTAACCGTGGTAAAAAAAGTAAAAAGTTATTATTCACCAAAAATAATTTTCATCTCATTGAACCACATTTTACTTACTGAAATCAACCGTGTCTCTCAGATTTTTGAAATTCAATTCATAGAAGCGGTAAAATTAAGTTTTATGAAAAATTCATTTTTTTTAACTACCACTTAGTGGTTTCACTATTCATCAAAAAATGAAAGTTTCTAGAAAAATACCAATAATAAGGCCTAAGATATTTTTGATATTATGAACTCAAAAATGATGTCTATTTTAAAAAATTAAAATCATATCATTTTCATTAATTAATTTAAAAATTAACTCCTGTCGTCAAAACAAATAGCGTGTTCTTAAGAGATAATAACTCTCAAAAGATTGACACTTGTTTATGTCTGGTTTAAATGTCAACTTACATCTAATGACCATCATTGTATTAAATTGTAAAAATATATTCTAAATATACTTTAAAACCACTCAAATTAATAATTTGTCACTATTAATTAGTTCAATTAAAAAGGTTGTTTTTAATTAAAATTTAGTAATTTTCACTATTCATCAGAAAATGAAAGTTATCCGAAAAGTACCAAAATTTCACCCTAAGATAATTTCAATATTAAAAATCCAAAAATGAAGTCCATTTTGAAAAATAAAATTTACAAAATTTCAAAAGGTCGTTATTATTATTCATAACGGCTAGTTTTAATAATATTTTAATTTCATATCGTTGTTTAGTGAAACTCAGTATTGCGTACTACACACACTATCGAGGAAGGTCGCGATTGCGTGTAATGAAAGACAAGTCAAGGATACGTGTTGTGTATGCTCCTTTTGGTGTAGTGTACAACACAATAAATTAATGAAATTAAAAAGAATATTTTTCATAAAATCTCGGGGTGTTACATTCTACCCCCCTTAAAATGAATTTCTCCCTCGAAATTCATCGGGGTTCTAAATGGTTTACTACTCGAAAGTTTCTTTAATAGAAACCCACATCGTAAAAATGAATACCAAAACCAATATTTAAAAACAAAGGTATGAAATGTAACGGTTACCCAAATAAACTAATCACTGGGTTTCCACATAGGTGAAAATATGGATATGGAAGAGAAATCTAACCATCGTGTTCTGATGGAGAGTGGTAGAGAAAATGGCTATGGAAAATCCAGAAATCACAAAGCCATAAATTTGTGATGATCTAAGGTACCATCTGATTCATCAGATATAAGATCACTAGGACAACATTTATGGTTTTCAAGATCATTTCCCTAAATTTGGTGAGATTGGAATAAGAAGAAATACTTTCGTGATTTTGGTATAGTCTCACCATTGATCATTCTTTGGACAATTTCCACTTCATCTATTAAAGAAATGAAGTTGAATTTGTCATTCATGATGTGTTAGCAGATCATGTGATAGAATGATGGGTCATTCCATCTGTCTCAAACAAAAGGTTGGAAAAGTTATCAAAAAATACATAAGTCCATCTATAGTGAGATTAGTCATATATGGTTCCTAAAATGGAATTATACTTCATATATCATACTGCTTAATATAATAAAACTAGTTTCTACTAAATAGGGACTTCCTGTAGGCCAGTGGTAGGCGATAAAGGCCAGTCGTACTTCGGTTGTGGGTTCGATTCCCACAGCCTTGTTCGACGCGATGGGCTGTCGCCCGTCCTGTAGGTTGTCCTTTTTCTAAAGCTATATTACTATAACATCCCATAAATAATATTGAAAAAAGTTTTATCCTTAAAAATACTATCTTATGTACAATATAATCCATTCCAATCTTTAGGCTTATCTAAAATACTTCGGTCCAAGCTCATAGTATAAAGGAAATGATTACTTGAAATGTCACATAACAATCATGTGAATTCCATCATTTATCCCCCATATATCATAAGATATATATTGTTGGTAAAATTACAAGCATGTGAATACCTTAATCATGTATTCTCTTGAAGAATTAATACCCATTAACTAAACCATAGTGAAAACATGAATGCAATTAAAAGTTAACACTTTCCACACACCAAAATCCTCAAAATTCTTTATACTCAAACCATGATATCACTTAGTCCTTATATCAATCATGAGCTCATGAATACAATCAAACATCTCATTATCTTCTTATACCTTCATTATGTGCATATCTTCTGCTTACCAAAAATATCTCAATCACTTTCCATGGTTACCGGTACCATAAAATTATTGAAAACCAAAATATACCAATACATAAATATTCCAATATTCTACGATACTATATACATAATTATTTTAGAATCCCATTACATAAACACTTAATAATTCCACCACATCGTTGTCATATTCAACATCTCCAATAGTGATCACATGTGACTTCTCTTTGTCATTTTCCTTAAGTGGTTGCTCATGTCGATCATCAATAACCCTTGGATTAGGGCATTTATTAGCATAATGCCCCATTTCCTTGCACTTGAAGTATTGAAGTGTTAGTGGTGCGTTCTCTGCAGACTTTTATTTATTCACATCATTAGAAACCCTTTTTCCATTACTTCGACACTCAGCTGCTCGATGACCTTCTTTTCCACACTTAAAAAGTTTTCTAGTCCCTTTAAGACAATCTCCACCATGCTTCTTCCCACACTTTGAGCATAAAGAAACATTCATCTTCTTTCCACCATTATTCTGAGATTTCTCCTTGAACTCCATCTTTCATTTCTTGTCAAAACTATGAGATGGATAAGTAACACCAACTTCCATTTCTACCTTGATAGCACAACACACAATTTCTTCATAGAAACTGAAGTCTCTTATAGCTAATAACCTTTGAAGATTTGGTTTTAAGCCACTGAAGAATCGATCAACTTTACTTTCAGGTTGGATGATAAATCCAGATGCATACCTTGCAAGCCTTGTAAAATTCACTTCGTATATACCAACAGATTCATCATCATTTTGATATAGTTCAAGAAACTCCTTCTCCATCTTTGTTTGAAGAATACGAGGGAAGTACTTATTGAAAAATAAGTTCTTGAACTCGTCCCATTCCATGGACTCAATTTAATCTCTTGGCCTCGTATTCTTGATAAGATTCCACCATTGATCAGAATCACCTTCCAAACGATACACTGCTAAGATGACTTTATCATGTTCAGAACATTGAAGAACTGAAAATATCTTTTCAATGGTACTAATCCATTGTTCAGCAACAAGTGGATCAGAAGACCCACTGAAAGAAGGTGGACGTTTCCTCATGAAGGACTCAATAGAATATTGTTCCCTTCTCTGCTCATTTGGAAGTCTAGAATGATTCATATCTTGTGTAAGTATATCAATAAGATTTTGCACTCCATCTCCCATAACATTTTTTTGTTCAGGAGGACAATCATTGCATTGTCCATTACATTGATCAACACGGTTCCTTCGGGTTCCAGCCATCGTCTAAAACCCAAAAAGAATAGTGTGAGAGGCAAAAATATCATGCTAGGGAAAACAATATAATAAAGGGGGAGTAAATTCAATATCTAACATCTTGGGTAACCGTAATTATAGTACTATAACTTATACTTATACTTAACCTTAGGGGCATCCCTAGACATACCTTAGAAATATCTCTAGGGATCTCACTAAATTTCTCGCATCCTAGTTTCCAAAAGTTGACTAATCCTTTCCTCTGATACCAACTGTAGAGGCCCAAAGCTTAACGTACATGGAAATTACATTACTTTTGCGGAATACTTAGTACATAACAAAAACACACACACAGGGACCGTAATAGTTTAGTGTCTTTGGAAACTCGGAATATAATCTTCTAATCGAGGTGAAAGATCTTCAACATATCTCATAAAGATCTTCCATTTTTTTATCTAAAACCTTTCTTTATATCCTGGGGAAAAGTAAACATAAAAGGGTGAGATCAAATGATCAGTAAGGGTAAACAAAAGAAATATCAATCACATCATATTCATAAGAACATAACATTTTGGAAATCTTAACCTGTAAAAGAGATCACAATATAATTACATGGGATAAATCATAGTAGTGAAATGTAATCCCAATAATCATAACTTAAAACATGAAACTTTGTGGCATACACACATAATCATAGAGAATCATTTCTTATTAGTCAAGACTCATTTCCAAGACTATCTTAGTAGACAATGTCCATTTCTGAACCGAGTTCACTCCTCATTTCAGTCCTGTTTCACTGAACCGGTTTAACCTGCCGTTCCAGCCATGTCTATCTCATGAGATATAAAATCTTTACCCACTACATTGGAGGGAGATATAGGTCCCACCCATCTCATAATGATACCATTCATATGTGTGCCACAAAATCATAAACCATACATCATAGCATAACCCATGTAATAAAAATGGGAATCTTAAACATCATGACATCATAAAACAATTCATATAAGATAAAGGAATTAATAAAAATATTTCCATAATAAAATCCATGTAATAATAGGGATAGAAATAGAACCCTATATTATCTTAGATGGAAAATAATTTTGATAAAACTCTTGAACTCCATTCTTGAGGAAAATATCCTTTCTACATCAAAAACATTTTTCCTTTCTTAACATGTCATACAATTTTAAACTAAAAGAAGTTGATTAAAAATAAACATGAGAACTTGTAAAGGAAAATTCATGGAAATATTGTTTTAAAAATCCATTCATGCCGTATAAGTTAAAAAAAACATTCTTCTCGTACTTTTGTCAGAAAAGTCAAAAAGTACCTCGTACGAAAAACGACAAAAGATTCCTTTCATATCTTTTACTAAAAACTCACTGAAGGGTAAAATTGGATTTAAAAAATTTTAGGTGGATGGAAATAATATTACATATTGAGTAAACATGGATGTGGATGATAAAACACACCCCAGTAAATTCCAATGTATAAACAATCTCGGATAAAAAAATGAGATTGTGATATTTCCCTTACCTTAGGTCCGATTTTCTTCGTAAGTGTCTGAACCTACTGTATAATGATTTAAATAATGTCATTTAATTATTACAGAATCATAATCATTGTTATAATATCATATATGTTTCACTTATTTCTTTATATTACCTGTTCTTTTGTAAATTCCATGTTAAAGAGCGTTTTGGGTAAAATCGTTTCATTTGTCGTCCGTGTTTTGACTTGTAATTATTCATATGATTACTTAGATCATGATTAATTAATTCCAGAATATAAAACATGATTTATATATAATATATATTCAGAATATACATATATATAATAGATCAGTAAATGGAAAGAAATACACCGTTCCTGGAGACGGTAGGTTGTACGTACGCATGAACGCTGTTTTCATTTCCTTATTGAGTTGAATTGAATTATGTAGATGACATAAATATATATACACATAAATCCAGTATCATTATTATGTCATATATTTCATAATTACCTATTATATATGCTTTATAGTCATTCATGAATGGTTAACGTGGAGAATGAATCTCATTGCATCGTGGAGACGGTAGTTCGTACGTACGCACGAGCGATGATATCGTTCTCATGATCGTGGAATTGTATTGGAGTGTATGTATACTATTTCAGAATCAATATCACTTTAAAATAATCATATATAGTTATTATTTACACCATTATACCCATCCAAGTAAGGTGGTGGTGGAAAATAGATTACACCACGGCGTGGAGATGGTATTCCTTACGTATGCACACGCAGTGATTTCATTTTCCGTAGGATGGATAGATGGTAAAATAGGTTTGTTTCATACTTATAATAACATATCAGTATATTAGTGATACTGATGTTATTACTTCATAATGAAACAACCTAAGAATAAGAAGTGGAAGATGAAATAAAGTTGAAAGAATCAGTAACGGACATTACCTCTTCTTTGAAGCGCCTCTTTGAGTCCTCCTCTTAGGAAACTAAAATTTGTCTTTGAAGAAGACTAGGACCTATAGTATGTTTCTAGGGAAGTGTAGAAGATAATTTTTCAGGGGTTGGCCGATCTTGAAGGCTAAAAGTGGTGTGAGGAAGAGAGGGAGGAGGTGACCTTTTAAAAGGGAGGAGAGGGGTACCTTTGGAAAAACTAAAACTATTATTTTATTATAAAGTCAAGTTCGGTTTTAAATAGCTCCAAATTGATTTATTTCTAAGATAAGGTGGGAATGGATCTAAATCCTATAATCCAATAGAATTTAGACAATTTTAGGTTCATATTTTACCCTTATCATTTAGATTTGACATTAAGTTAAATAATTTTACTTTTACCGTGTCTTCTTGTGTTCTTACACTATAAGGTTAATAAACATACTATAACAAGACAAACGAACCCCAAGTTGTTTATTTTTAGTATATATAAATTTATCTAAGTCATTTGGCTGAAACTTATATTCTTAGGAATAAAATTACAATTAATAATATAATATTTGTTTTAAAAACTATTTTATGTCAATTTTGACACTATTTAGTAATTGATTTTTGTGAAAATCATAACAGAATTATTAGTTCACAAAAAGTTAATAAAATCATTACTAACATGTCATATTAACCTATAAAATTATTGGAATTTATAAAAAGTCTCAAATTTCATTTATTTGGGTATTTATAACATCAATTATGTCAATATTTCCATAATAAGATAATTACTGCATCATCTTTGTGTCATAAATAAATTAAATTATTTAAGGTCTACAAATTACAAATAAACTACCATTATTTAGGAAATCTATTTATATTTCTAATAAATATTAATAGTCGAATTTATCTTAGGTATAAACCTATATTAAAAATTATTTATTTATTAAACTTTGATTTTAACTATTTTAACCCTTCATTAAATAAATTAATAATAAATGTCCTAATCTAATCCAAGTGGGCCTAAACGGTCATAAATTATTCCTAAGGTTGTATTTGTTCGAATTACACTTATCCAATAGAATTAGGACATGTGTTAGGGTAATAATAATAACATTCATACACTTCATTACCCTATTTACTTTTAACCGTGGTAAAAAAAAGTAAAAAGTTACTATTCACCAAGAATTATTTTCATCTCATTGAACCACATTTTACTTAGTGACATCAATCGTTTCTCTCGGATTTTTGAAATTCCATTCACAGAAGCGGTAAAATTAAGTTTTATGAAAAATTCATTTTTTTTAACTACCACTTAGTGGTTTCACTATTCATCAAAAAATGAAAGTTTCCAGAAAAATACCAAAAATTAGGCCTAAGCTATATTTGATATTATGAACTCAAAAATGATGTCTATTTTACCAAATTCAAAACATATCAGTTGCATTAATTAATTTAAAAATTAATTCCCGTCGTCAAAACAAATAGCGTGTTCTTAAGAGATAATAACTATCAAAAGATTGACACTTGTTTATGTCTGGTTTAAATGTGAAATTACATCCAATGACCAACATTGTATTAAATTGTAAAAATATATTCTAAATATACTATAAAACCACTAAAATTAATAAATTATCACTATCAATTATTTTGATTAAAAAGGTTGTTTTTAATTAAAATTTAGTAATTTTCTCTATTCATTAGAAAATGAAAGTTATCCGAAAAGTACAAAAATTTCACCATAATCTAATTTCGATATTCCAAATTCAAAAAATGAATTCCATTTTGAAAAATAAAATTTACAAAATTTCAAAAGGTGGTTATTAATATTCATAATGGCTAGTTTTAATAATATTTTAATAGCATATCGTTGTTTAGTGAAACTCGGTATTGCGTACTACACACGCTATCGAGGAAGGTCGTGATTGCGTGTAATGAAAGGCAAGTCAAGGATGCGTGTTGTGTAAGCTCCTTTTGGT
Source organism: Viscum album (assembly GCA_963277665.1). Taxonomy (NCBI): domain Eukaryota; kingdom Viridiplantae; phylum Streptophyta; class Magnoliopsida; order Santalales; family Viscaceae; genus Viscum; species Viscum album. Next base: position 794,390,715 of record OY728127.1, read on the forward strand.
GTAGCGTACAACACAAGACATTAATGAAATTAAAAAGAATATTTTCCATAAAATCTCTGGGTGTTACAACCATGAAATTAAGAATATCCTCTTAAGAGAAAAAATGAATGGAACCACTAGATCATTTCATAGGATTTAATGAGTAACATCAAATAATGTCACCATATATTTATAATAAATTTGAAATATATATCAAAACAATTTCTTCAAGAAAATATCATTTTTCCATTGAAAAATTATTGTTAATAAAAAATTAATTTTAAAATCATTTTCCTAAAATGTACATTCAAAACATATAAATAAGACTAGAAATCATTTTGAAATATATTTTCCTTGAATATTTATAAAAGAATCTCGAAACCAATGTGAAAACCCTTTTCATAAAAAACATATAATATAATATTAAAAACATTTTAAAACTAATTTTATTTTAATTTTTTAAAAAACATATAAATAAATATTGAAATTGTTTTGAAAACCATGTATTTTAATATATCTTTGAAAACATATATATAAATCATGAAACTGTTTTGAAACTATTTTACATGAAAAATTATGAATGATGATTCAAACTATTTTTAAAACCATTTCATTGAAAATATATTTAAAAAAAATTCAAAAAAATTGAAATTTTAAACATGAAAATGATTTTTAATAGATATTATGGTGGGTAAACCTGTATATGCCATAAAAAGTAAAAAGAACATTCCATTTCATTATAAAATCTGTAAAAATATTCCTTGATCATGAAAGATACAATAATATTACTTATAAAAAATATTAAATGAAAGAAATTGAAATAAATCATATTTAATAATTATATGAGAATAGTAAAAAATTCCTGGAAACCCTTTTTAGAAAACATGATTTTCATGGAACACACATTTCTGACCCATGAGAGAGTAAAGTTGATCTTTCTTAAAAACAATTAGTAATAATATTATGTAAAAAAATACTTGGATAATGGTACCAACACAATAATATATCTTGAAATAATATAGGACAATTTATCTCACTTGTATTCAGGAGAGATGGATCACAATATTTCATTAAAATATGCATAATCATTAACAATCTCGAAAAAGTGATGAGAGTTTTTCAATAAAATCCTACTACCTAGTAACATGGGATCACAGACTCCATATAAGAAAATGAAATTGAAAAATGAATAAAATATCAATAAAACAATTATATTCATGATATAAAATGTAAAATGTATTTCTATAAACATTAATACACTTTATGTGCATAAAAAACATGAGTTTCAAAGAATGAAAATTGAGAAAAAAGTATCTTACCGATTTGTTAACATTTGAAAATTAAACCCATTGAAATAAAGTTAATAAAATAGACATGTAAATAAATATAAATTTATGTATAAGGAAAATATAATTCATTAATTTTAAGTAAATACATCACCCAAAAGAACTGGGCGGAAAATAAGGCATGTCACTAATGTAAATAAAAGGGCGATAAAGTTTACCTTACCTTTTGTCTTGAATCTCTTCATACTAAGACATGTTTATTGTATAATAAATATAATTTTGTTATAAATGTTTTAAATAATAATATTATTATATATAATTCTATAAATGGAATGATTATGACCTTATATTACTCTATTTTTAACAATCCTATATCAATGTTTCACTTTATGTAATATTCCCTTTGTTCTGCGCATGTGTGTTAATTGGTTATATCATTAGTCCTTAAAATTATATCATGATTTTATAATGTAAACCATAATATAAATATCATTAATATTAATAATATTTTTATTATAATAATCTTTAGAATATTGAAGATTGAAATACAATACACCGTTCATGGAGATGGTAAACCGTACATATGCATGATCGTTTTTTTGTTTTTATTACCACATTGAATGAATGAATGAAAGTGAAATATATTTACATATTTATATAGTATAATTAAATTATAAATATAATTTTATATGTCATATAATTTCACTAAACCCATTCTTATCACATTCCATGTAGTTTTTGGATGAATCACTTCGCTTTGAGGGGGTGGTAGTCACCACTTCCTCAAATGAAATTATCGTTTTTACACAAAATGAGATGTAAAAAGGTATGTATTTTAAAAGTAACACAAAATATTAAATAGATAATAAATATAATATATAACATAAATAAATTGTTCGTCCATCATAATTTTCTCCATGAGAGGCAATAAAGGAAAAATGAACAATCATTATTTTGTGAGGTGGTAGTTCGTTGTACACGTAAATAGTAAGTGACTTACCGCATAGAGAGAGATTTTTGTAAATGTATGTATAAAACTTTTCGAAAAAAACCCTTGTATATTTAGGATTTTATTTTTTTTATTTAATCTTGATATAAATAATTAGTATGGTGTCTAGAAATAAAATAAAATAAATTATCTCAAGCGAAAACATTACCTCTTAATCAGGTAAATTCTTTTGGTTTGTGTAAAAGGCTTACATTGATTGATTTGTTCCTAATGGGAGGATTAATAGAGTAAGGGTGGCATGATGGGATATTATTTGAGTCTATTTGGGTGCTCTGAGGGTCTTAAGAGGTGTCATAAAGTGGTGGAGATGAGGCCTTTCTTAGTGGAGGAGGTGTGACACTCTTATAAATCTTTGAAGAGAGAATTCCACCACTGTTTTTCATGTTGATCGTGGTCCAATAATGGACCAATCAGTTAACATATAGGATAAGGTGTAAATTTTTCCAAAAAATAGATCTTGGATAAGTTTTTATGTTATTTTGAGTCTTAAATTTAAGGATTAGTTCTTAGTTAAGTGTAATTTTACCTTACAAGATATAATTAATTTTAATTACATTCACTAATATTTTTGAATATGAACTTTGTCTTCCTTATTATTAATTAAATATTATTATGATTCAAATTATGGAATCCATATTAACAAATTCCAATGGCATATATGGAGGAAATTAATTTAAAATTAATCCCACTAATGGGATGACACTATGGGGTTTTGAAATAGAAAACGATCAATAGTTGGCTTTGTTTTTTATATTAAATTTCAATGTTAAGTTTGTTAAAATGAATACAATTTTATTAATTAAGAAAAATATTAACAAATTAACCATTGAAACCTATGTGAAATATAATTCAAATTTATAAATAAATTATATGAAAATCATTTTGGATCAAAAATATAATATTTTTATTATTCATTAAAAAATAAAACTCTATAGAAAAATAAAAAAATCATAGCAAAATTTTTATATTTATATTTCAAATTGGCTGTTTATATTGACATATTAAATCTACAAAAGTTTTAACATTTTTATTTGAAATGGGGTTTCCATTAAAAGGAAGTAAAACATCCTTTATAAGAAATATAGTTTTTAATGAATTAAATTAGGATTGATCTTATTTTAGGTCTATCAAATATATTGGATGAATATTAAAATTATTTGATTGAATATATAACATATAAAATACATTAATATTACTCACTAAATAAAATTAATTTAATTTATTAGGGTAAAATAGTTTTGTGAAAATATAAATAATAATATTTACTTTTACATTCTATCGATTCTCATCTTCATTTCTAACTAAATGGTAACCTTTGAATTCATCTTATCATTTGATAACCCATATATTTTTATAAATTAGTTAATATTATTCATAAAATATAACTTAATATATATTTTATGTCTTGTTATATTAAATAATAAATTTTTTTCGATATACTATTATTTATTAAAACTCAGTCTTGTTTGTTATGCATGCCATCAAGGAAATTAATTATTGCCTATAATCCAATCTAACCTCGTTGTTCTATGTAGAGAATGAAAAAATGTATGTTACCTATAGTAAATGATTATCATGGTGTTGTGTATAACATAATCCAAACATTGTTTTTTAATTTGAAATAAACTATCATTATTTTTTCCTGAAATGAAAACCATCAAAATGGTTAAATTAATTGAAAAAAATTCACAAAATATCAGTGTGTTTCAAGGATCTTCAATCTAAGTTCATTAATTGGCATTTACATGATATTCTTTCCAAAAGACCAGATTCGATCTAATTTATCCTTTTATATTTGATTGAAATCGTTAAATCTTCATCCTAAGGATAATCCTCATTTTTGGATTCTTATTCCATGATTTTTTTGATTCAAAAAAGTGGTTCTTTGTCTTCATGTTTACTTATATTATACAGAAATATGAAATTCATAATCAAATTGGTATCCCTAAATTTTGAATCGATATTGGTCTACATCACTCAATTAAAAAAATCAAAAAATTTATGATGTATATTTTTTAAAAACCAAATATTTAAATAGATTTTTAATTTTCAACACATGAATTATTTATTGTTTTCACGAGTGGAAAAACTTTTCTTCTTCTCAGATTCTGATTCAATCGAACGATCCTAAACTAGTTACAATGAATTCAAGCTCATACTATTTTAATTTGAGTTTTTTCTCTTGATTTATTTGGTAATATATTTATATTTTTTGAATTTGACTTATCCAAAATGAACATATCTTATGTTCCGCCACATGTCATAAAATGAGTAATATAATTTATTTTTCTTGAAATTACGTTACACATCCCTACTTCAAATTATATTATGCAATGTTACCTCATAAATTACCTTATTGGGGAGCTATTGATGTTGTGGTGAGGCACTTATTATTCGAAATATATTATGTACTTTAGTGAATTTAGACAATTAAAATCAATTTTGAAATTTTAAATAAATACATAAATAAAATATAAAATTAATTAATACTACAATTAATAATTAGAGAAATTAAAATAAGATAAAACAATATATTAAAATAAATACTAAAACATTAAAAAAATAATTGTTAACATATATTGTAAAAATTATTAATAAAATCAGATAACAAAAAATGTTCAATAATAAATTTTAAAAATTATATTTTCATTGAAAATTGAAAATGTGAAAAAAATAATAATCATAATAAAAAAATCAACACATTAAATTAATCATTTCTTCCCATTTATATAACATGTTTTTCACATTTGATATGTAAAATGAAAAAAATAAAAGAAATTAAAAAGTGATAAATAATATAAAAATAAAAAATATGTTATTAATTAACTAAACTGTACGTTAAATTTATACAAATTTAAAAAAAAGTAATTTTTTAAAATTCAATTAATTTTTTTTAATAAAACATTATCGAAAATATATATTTAAATTAAAAAAATCTTTTTATTATGTTGAAATAATAAAATATATTAAAAATAAAATGAATTTGAATAAAATAGATGATTTATTAATTAATTTTAAAAAACAATATACGATAATAATTCAAAAAATATTTATCTAATTCTAAACTAAAATTAATAAATAAATCATTATTTTAATTGATTTTTATTTATAAAAATAATCACCAATAAAAATTAATTCTTTATTAAATAATATTTACTATTAAAAAATAATTAAATTAAGGATATTAGGTGGGAAAAAATAATCAAAATACTGCCACATGAATTCTCACACATGATGTTTTTTCTTATCATCAAGAAAACAATTAATAAAATTTATATGTATTAAATAAATCCTACATTTGAAATATTGTGTTTCCATTAATGATTGGTGGAAAAATGATTTCAACTGTTGGATTTTTATTAGCCTTTGAAAATGATTACCCCCAAGAAGTTAAGTATTGTTGGTGAAAAATTGATACCTATTTTACAAAAATAATTGACCCAAAAATATTTAATTTAGATTAAATTCATTTCAATTTGCATTCAAATTTATTCCCAACTTTCTCTATAACACCAGTATAAAAGAACAACATAAATTATCAATAAAATAATTTAGATACAATATTTGGATGAGTGGACATAATAAAATTAATGAGTATAAATTACTCATCAATCACCTAAAAGTGTGAAATAATTAGTTTAACCTAGAAAATGAATATAATTTCAAAATTCATTTGATTTTATATCATAAAATTTGGAATCCGAATTAAAAAATATTAGGGAAATGATAATTTTAATACATTATAACAATTTAATTATGATGTAAACCCAATTTAAAGAGAGAATTGATGAATTAATAACTCAATTATTTTAAAGGGGTAATATTGAATTAATCACTTTAATGTGGAAACAGAACCCTCAAACTTCATAAAAATTTAAAACTAATTAAAATTATTCATTGAATATTGAAAATATTTAAAACATTTCGTGGTATTTGTTAGACTCACATTGTGATATAATTTGGCACAATGGAATTCCCTCTCCCCCACACTAAATCTCAACATTCTCTCCAATGCGGAATCCATAGGGGATAAAAAATATCGATTAAATTTCTACATTGATTTAGATTTAAAAATATAGTAGACTTTAAATATTTCATTGGGTTAAGAGAAAGCTCGTTGATAATTTTAACACACAATAGAAATAATCAACAATAATTAAAAAGAAGCATAGAAGTTAACTACTTGTTATAACTTAAATAGTTAATATCATGAATAATGTATTTTATAATACTACATGTTCAAATAAATTTGTAGACAACTTTTAAACAATGAACATGATTATTATTCACTAACATACAAACCAAAATAATCCATTTAATAGAAGAAAACATCATATTTTATCAAAAATTTTAACATGAACAAATACTTTCCAATTTCTATATTTCTAAAAAAAATACGAATGTAGTAGTGGAAAATAATATTAAAACACATTAAAATTGGGCATAATTTTGAATTAAAAAATTCATCTAATTAATAGAATTCTTCTTCTTAACATTGACTAAAATAAACCTCATTAATTCCAGGACTATGCCCCTCTATTTAACATGAATGATCCAAATAATAAAATATTATTATCATTGCATCACAAAAAAATTATTATAAAAATAAGTAGTACTAGATTTTAAATTTAGGTGATTGCTTAATGTTTTCTCATCATGTAGATCAATTTGATCATGGACAATTTTATTTATCTACCCAAAATTATGGAGTTAATCCCCTAGTAGATTCCACTGGTGAACAATTGAACTTAACAGTAAGTGGAAATCCATGGAAATGATTGTACACAGTAAATGATTACATTATTTTCTATAAGAAAAATAATAATAATTCAAATTATTATTGAAATTTAAAAACACAAATTTATCATTAAGACAAGGTGAAAAAAATTGCAAATTAATATTAGTTTAGACTACCCAAGAAGTGCTTATTTTATTTCCTACCACTAGAGAACTTATTGTTCATACCTGATCCATAAGTTTATGGGGATTGTATTTTATGAACCACCACATGGATTCCTTCCCTCATTCCTTATGTTTATCATCTTTTTGTAGTACCCTCATTTAAACTTTGGTTCATCCAACCCACTCATATTTTGGTACAAATTTTTAGTCACGGATGAAAAAAATGTCTCCCCTTATTTAACATCACTTAGGGTTGTCTTCTAGTACCTTCATTTTTATTTTGGAAATTCCCAAAAGATGGTAAATATTGTTCCTTCCCCTTAATCAAATAACATCAAATTGTATTTTGAGCATCTAATGTTCTTATATAGAGGTTGTCTCTATTTATATATTCAACTAATCATGGGAATCTTAATAGTCTAATCTATTTTCTAGAAACACTTCCAAATAATCCTCATCTAGTGAAGTTTGCATCATTTATAAATTCAAAATACTAGGGGATTTAGTTCAAATCTCTTATTCAAAATGATCGAAAAAATAATGGTAAAAAATATTGAAATCTCTTTGATATGAAATTATCTGTGTTCTAAGTTCATCTTTAATGACCATAATAAAATAAATAATATCATATAGTGAATGTTATTTAATTTCAACCTCAACCGAAATGATTTTTTCATCAAATGATGTAATTGCAGGATCTAATTATTTCAACTCAATGAAAAATGTGAAAACTGTTGAAGTTATATAACAATATCCTTAAAGAATTATTTATTCCTGTATTTATTTATTTATTTATTAATTTCATGTTCTAAATTCATTGTCATTAAACATCGTAAAATTATTCATGGTTATTTAAAAAAATATCTAACACCATTATCTAAGGGAGGTTTAAATTACATTTGGTGTTTTTTTACAAGTTATATTATTTTCATAAACTTATTTTGTTTTATGATAATTTTTTGATATCCATTGAAGCCTCCCTAATAATTGAAAATTTTAAACAAAGGTATTTAATTTCCATTTTACCTTCTCCATACAAATATTTTAATCTCAAAACTACTAATATATAGTAACAACAAGGGTTATATCCAAATAAGACAATATTTATGTTGATTATTTTTCATGGTTATTATTATTAATTAAAAATTAATATATTTCATCAGTGTTCTAAGGAAGAAATGGAGAAAATATATTTTATAAACTAAGAAAACATTAAAATTTAATATAATAAAAAATGAAACAAATTGAAATGTGGATAAGAGTCTCAAAAATATGTGGCTCTCTTTAGTGACTCAATTTTTTCTTCCATTAATTATTTCTTTAAAAACATTAATTCAAAAAATTATATAATCACATAATCTAAAATATATATATAAAATATGTCTCATTATGTTTGAGAAGTCATGATATCTATCTAAGATCTTATTTTTAACCTTATTTTCTTAATAACTAATCAAAGTAGTCAATAATCACAAAACAATTTTACAATGTCAAACCACTGTGCTCATAATTCTTGATCAAGAATTTAGAAGCATAAAAAAAGATAATATGACTACAAAATCCTAACTAGACTGACCTAATAGTCTACACCGGATGAAAAATTAATTTTAATTATAAATTTATCATTCAAAGAATCGAAGATAAAATGGGACAAAAATATAGAAAAACAATTATAAAAAATAAATAAATTATCTAACCACATTGAATCTATAAAAAATCAATGTATGAAAGAAAATATAAATTATCAAAATGAATTAAATGAAATAAATCACAATGATCACACACTTAAATATTAGTTTTTTATGTCCACAAAATGTTATTGGCCATTCATCTTCAACTCCATGATCGATAGAAGATTTTGTTCGAGCTCACAAAAGGGTATCTGGGCTCTGATCACCATCCCTATTCTCCATTTCAAAAAATTTCTTTATTATTTCTATATATATCCATTCTCAATTACTTATTACCCAATTAATGGAACCTATTTTATTATTATTGATATTTTTTATATCATTTGGAATGGATCATTGATCGTTAAATCCATGTGGCAGCTCTTTGTTGGCTTTCATTAACTTCTTTCCTAACTAAAATGTGAAGAAACCTTCCCAATTACAATTTTTTTGTTCACATGAATAATTCTCAACATGCACCTATACCTTCTTGAACTAGTTGTGATTCTAATACATATCTTAACCTCAAATTCCCTTCCAAAAATATTTATAAACAACCAAAAATAATGGATCCATATATTAATAAATGTATTCCAACTTCTTATTTGCATTCTTAAAAAATTTATTCGATGTAAGAATATGATTTATGAAACCCCATAATAATTAAAAATAATTCATTCAAATTGTATTATAAACAAGGACCATCAAAATAATAACCAAAGCATGATTTTAGATTCATCAAACCATGAAATAAACTAACTATTTTTTAAAAAATGATTCCCTAGTAAGCACCATATTCATGCTCCTAATAGTGGTGATTATTTAATTCATAGTTGTTCTAATTTTTAGAACACCCAGAAACATCACATATTTAAACACACCTCAATTAAAAAAAATTTGTTGAATGTTAGATTTTGATTTCCCTTTAAATGTTAATTATTGAATTTAACCTCTGATGTCGACCTAAATCTGTCCACACAGGAAACAACCACATATCTTAGCACTCTTCAAACACATATAATCATAATCATCCTAAAAAAAGGCTTGGCTAGAAATCTTGATGTTGAAAATGGATGGGTTCCCAGTTTATCCTCATTATACTAGGCAGTATTCCATTCTTTATCTATATTAACAAACTTAGAATAGATCCCAATAGTGACACTACCCATATTCAACAGATTTGGCCAAAATCCTCATTGATGTTGCTGGTATAAGGGGTGCTTCATTCTCTATACTAATCCAACCTTGATGTTAGATGTTTAATTTATCTTAGTTCATCAATTCACATCAAATATATCTTATTTTTCATAGACCAACATAGATCATATGCATCCCTACATGTTTATTTGAAATTTGTAAATCTTCAACCTATGACTAATCCTCATATTCGTATTCTTGAATCTATGACTAGTTTAATTCATTTATTGTTTCATTGTCTTCAAGTTAATTTGGATTATCTCATAATCATATATTCATAATTGAATAAATATCCCCATATTTTCCTTCTATTTTCATTGGTTTCACTCTATTAAATCCTTCACCTTCGATATTCTCTTGATTTAAAAAAAATGAAACTATGGTTTTTATTTTAATGTCATGATGTACTCATTTCTGTAATCTATAGAACAATATTCCCTCTTCTCTGAATCTGATTTGGTTAACTGATATTAATCCAGTCACAACAGATTAAAGAATGTATTGTTTTGGCTTACGTTGGATTGATTGACTTATCACATAAGATAATTATCTTACATGAACTTCACATATCTAAAATAAAATTATCTTCTGCTATCTCCATGGGTCATAAAATCTGGGAAATAATTTATATGACTCAAAATTATGTTACGCAACAGTAAATAAATTGATATAAAGAAATGTTATTTAAAAAATTATTTTATTGAAAAGTAATCAGATGTTGCAATGGTGAAATTCATATTTAAAAAATCTTAAGTCCTAAAGTGTTGATAAATAATAATAAATCAATTATTTAATTTTAAAAAATACTAGAAATAAAAATTAAAATAAATTAACACTATAATTTATAATTCTAAAAAACTCATTGACAGAAAAAAACTAAAACATTAGACACAGATTTTTTTTAGATAAATTAAAACAATTAAATAATTTAATATAATAAAAAAGTGTAAATTATAATATTTTAAAATAATATTTTAAATAAATGTTGAAAATGAGAAAACAATAAAATATTAAAAGTTCACACGTACAACATTTACATGATGTGGTGATTCAAGAAGAAAGGGAGGGAGGTCCAACATGATGGAAGGATAAGGAATATAAGATGTAAGTCAAAAAGGGCTGGGTTAATGAAGTGATTACTTTATTACCTAGAAGTGTTATTCTGGGAGTGAAGCTAGGAAATCACGTTGATGGATTAGAGAGTTAACGAATATTCCAGTAACAGGAACTAGTTCAAGAAGTCAACATCAATTAATGGTAGGGATTATCTAGGGAATTTTCCAGTGATGTCATCTCTCTTCAATTACTTGGAGATAATTTCCAAAAACAAAATGGTAGAGGGATACCCAACATGAGGAGAATAAAGGATGAGAAATGAAATTAGGATTCAGGGAGCTATATTTGGATTAAAATATATAAATCTAAAGTGTTCTGGGATTATTATTTCATACCGAAACCAATGTAGATAAGGTCTATCAAACAATCGATGTCCCATGTGATTGATAATGAAACCATTGTTAATGATAACATATTGACTAACTATGGTTATTATAAGTATAAAAAATATGATGGTGGATTGATGGAAGACATAAAATAGGGATAAGGAGGCTCATTGTTATAGAATCACTCTTATAGTGTGGTCATCACTAATCGAGAGGCCCCAATAAATGATGTGTTGATAGACTATTGGGAGGAGGTATGTATGGAGGCTGGAAATAATAGGTAAATATGGGGTTATTTCATTAAATCTGTGAAAAAAATATTGGAGAAACAATTATTAATTAAGCCATCCCAATATTATGTTTTTAAGATGACCAAGAAAATGATACTTATGGAAACAAATAAGGAGAAGAAGGAGTGGATCAACAAGAAAGGTCATATTTTGGAAAGGAGATTCAATGAATTTCAGATAAATATGTAGAATTACATTCAAAAATGGGGAAAGGTGGATTAATTTTATGAATACCTCATCGAGGATGATTCAGATACATTTGTAAACATCAATGGAAATTATACACGAAAACACTTATAATATGATTAAATTTTTATTAAATGATAGTATGATCTCTTATGATGTCTGAGGATTTGTAATTTGTACTTTTATGATTTCTACCTTATTCATTAAAAGTATTTTGGAAAAAGGTAACAATATTTACAAAATAAATTAAACATTATTATCTATTTATCATACCCACATTCTACGCTGATAAAAAATTTAAAATAATGAAAATCTATTAAAAGGAAAATGATAAATTAAAAAAATCAAAATAATTAAATAATAAATTCAAATTGTAAGGTAAATTTCCAAAAATTTAGAATAAATATTAGTAGTTTAAAATTAAATTATATGAAATTTATTTAATTAAAAAAATATTATATATTATAATTATTTTAATTAAATTAAATCTAAACTAATTATTTTGTTAAAATAATAAAATGTATTGAAAAATAATGTTTTTTGAAGAAAATAAATCATTTATTAATATTTAATCAAAATAAAGAGACAATAAATATTAAAAGAAATTAAATCTAATTCAAATTTAAAATAATTCCCAAATTAATTATTTTAGTAGTTTTATTCTTCTAAAAAAATGTGAATTAAATAATTATAAAAATTATATAAAAAACTAAAAAATAATTAAATTGAGGATTTTAGAATGAAAAAATGTATCAATATACATATATATCACTTTCCATATGAGAAAAAACAATTTTGATAGTAATTTTTTCAAAACACCTCAAGAGGAAATGGAGAAACTAATAATAACACGAGGAACCCTAAAAATGAAGAAACCCCAATAAAATTATGATCGACTCGAATCCCTAGGCCCCCTGAAAATTCATAAATATGAAAAAATGAGAAAAATAATGGATATTAATATAGGATGGAGGTTATACATGATTACCAAATTAAATCAAACTCAACCCCTAATTAAATCCCAAGATAATTCCATGGAGAATAAGGGAAATGGGGAAGAGGTACAAAAAAACACGGGGGATTACTGGGAGTGAAAAGGGGAACTCGAGGAAAACATAATTCAATAAATATAGGTAAAGTGTTCCCCAACTATTAACCTCATATTGGATAAACCTTCGAAACTTTATGATTTGGTTATATGGGGGAAAAAATTGTTCACTAACTATGATATATTCCATTGATCCAAACCTATAATTTTTTCATGTTTGTCACTTGATTTTCGCTAACTGTGAAAATACTATGAAATATTCCCTAAACTCCCTATTCCCCAAAAAGATAAATTAATTTCACTAAAAAATATATAGAACGGAAAAAATTTCAATAAATAAATATAATATAAAAGAAAAATAATGACTAGGTGTGATAATTCCACCCACAATACCATATTCTAGCCTCTCATACTCTTGAATGAATGTTTGGTTGAAGAATGATTATTGGAAAACTTTATCAGTAATGAAATGATTTGAGAAACCGAGGAATCATGGAGGTAATCTAAAACTATTAAATATAATAATATATTTAATAATTAATTTTTTAAATATAGAACATCATAAATTCCAAATTCCCCTCATCGTAGATGTCCATTGTAGACTTCGAATAATATAATAGAAAACCTAAAATTAAAAAATGTACCTTCAATTGGTAAATATATGTTCAATAAAACATTATCTTGAAAACTAAGGAATGCAAAGACTGAGAAGAATAAAATGGAACAAATAATAAAAACTCAATCAATGATCTTGAAGAAACACCTCGAGTATAATCTACAGTCAATGAGTAAAACTCTTTCTCTAGGATGTAGTTTTCATAGAAAAATAAAAAAACTAGTCCATAACCAAATATCAATTAAATCATACAAGAGTGATACTCATACACAATGTCAAAGAAGACTAATATTTTATAACATGTTAACTAATGGTGTTCTTCCCACCATACTACGAACATTACTAATATATCAACTCTTGAAAACCCCCACGTACTCCTATGAACTCGAGAAATAATGTTCATCAAAAAATAAGTACACCCTATGGAAGGAGAAAGGTTCACAAGGAAACCACTAAAATTAATAGGTACCATATTAGGTTTTCTTGTCCAGTATGTTTTTAAAAGTCCCAATTAGGACAATATCATAGGATTTTTATCACCCAAAATAAAAAAAATCAAAATAGGGTATATAGGATAATATTATGCATGAATAGAAACACATCGATGAAAACACATGAAAAACTACCACAACCATAGACTAACAATTTAAACCTATTAGAGGGAATACCACAATTTAAGGCTAGAATACCCTCGAGAATAAAATGAAAAACAAACCATATATTCCTGAATATCTAAAAAATTATAAAAAATTCATTAAGAATGATTCAATATAGTGGAAAAAGTTATAACAAACATGAACCACCATAAAACTGCGTGTTTTGTAGCTTTAGTAAGAAAAATTCTCAAATAAACAACAATTGTAGTAAAAAAATTTTTAATACACCTATAACAGAAAAAGAATAAAAATATAGATCATTGGAAAAGAAATAATTTCACATCTTTATCAAGACTATTCATCTAAGAATAATCAAAATATCATATAATTGTAATTCTGTAAAATCCATACATCACAATTCAAAGGAAAACGTATCAAACTAATCTAAGGATCATGGATAGACAAATAGAAATAACCATGTTTAGAATAAATATACAACAACTTCATTTTCCGTTAAAAAACACCAACACAAAATAAATAGTTTAAAACATGTTCTATATAAGAAAATACGTCATTAAATTTTTCATACCCCTTAAATGAACTAAATTTCACTTAAAGACTTCTAGTTTCATTAACAACTATAACAAAAAATTTCACAATCAATCCTAAAATTTAATCCCTTACAAAAAATTCTCAACTAATTTTAAAAACATTCTTCTCTATTCAAAATACATCCAATATGTTGTTATAATATTATTCATTATCATCTCATAATTTTTAAAAAAGAATTTACAATTAAAAACTTTACTAATAATAGAAACCTTTTTATGAAATCTTTTTCAATACATGAATAAACCACATTTAGATTTCTATAGAGTCAAATAAAATAATGAAATTATGGTTATTTTGAAACTATTTAATAATACCGGATGTGATTTATTATAATGCATCAAAAAAATACTAAATTTATTTAATATAATGACAAGAAAAAGACAATAAATTTTTTATCCAAAACAAAGTTTTAATGAAACTAAATCACATACTATTTCTAAAAAATATGAAAGACATACAAACATCTCATAAATATACCATTCATATTAGAAATACCAACCAAATTATAATCCCAATTCCCAAATAAATTCATCCTCAATTAAATCAATAACTCATATAAAACATCTAAACCTATCCTAAATCAATAACAAGAATTAATAAATCAAATCTTAACTCTTACGAAATAAAAAAATAAAAATTCATAAAAAAATATCATGATGACAAGTTTAGATGGATGGGTAGAGAAACCATGTAAACACTATGTGTCTCCTATTGTAAGATACCCAAACCGGTCTACATATTATATTCATACTTTTCCAAACTATGAGATGTTATATCTCTTCCCAATTCAACCTCAAAACCATATACTTCTAAAAAACCATAAATCATTTTTAAATCCTTATGTTTCAAATTATTACTCAACATATGGAAAAAAACTGATTATGAAGACCAAATATTATTTAATCATAGATAGATATGGTAACACCTAATTGCAATGAGAGATATATTTTAAAAACAATTATTGTCACCTACAACTCAAGTTATTATTGTCCAAACTCTTTTAAACCACGTTTTCCCAATTGTATAGGGAATTCTGATACCATTTATTCATGATCCAATGTAAAACACCCCTAATCTGAAAACTCAATATAGTATTTGGAAAGGAAAAAGGGATGATTATTTTATCCCTATAGACTATACATAATCACCAATTGAATATAATAACACTAAGTGGGAATGGTTTTTTCTTATTAATAATCCATTAAGTAAGGTAAATACACCTAAAAATTCATCATTAACATTATATATATTTGATGGCCACCCATATAAGATTATTAATTTTGAAATAAAATGGAATCCAAACATAGAATAATGTAAATAGACAACAAACAAAATCAAAATTCAATATAATAAACATATCTTACAACATAAAAATAAATAAAACATGTCATGGAATAAAGTGAACACTATGGATACATCAGGTAACCTAGAATAAAAAAACAAGAATCACCACTACCCATATCCTTGCATAATTTAAAAATATTCACGTATCACCACCAACCATCCAGAACAAGAATATGAAAACTGATCAATTTACTCATATAGAACATTAGAAATATATTATATAAATACGATAGTGAAATTATACCCAATAGGTATCCCCCACACTTAATGATTATTATTTAAAATAAATCCCAAATAAATCTATTTTGAAATACATATATTATTATTTTTTAATTTTTTTAGTAAAATCATGTTTCAAGTCAACCCCATTTAAATCATCTTTATCAAGAAAGAAGTGCACATTTTTTAATACAAACAACTAATAATTTTTTTTAAATGATGGTCCTAAAACCAAATTATATGAATCAGAAAACATTATTTTAATGGTTTTAAAGTAGTATAATTAATTGAAAACAATTTATATCTTATAAAAACATATACAAAAGAAACCTTATGTAGGATATTTCAAGAAAAAGTGAATTAATGCAATATATAAAATTAAAAATAGTTACAATATAATTGAGGTACTCAAGGGAATAAGGATCCCTAAGGACTACATAGAACAAATATAATATAATCAATATAAAAATATACTGGCATTCCATAACATCAACCCACCCTAATAGACAATCATACCCTACCTAGACTAACATATGGAAAACATTGAATGTGGGAAAAACCCTCACCATAGGGATACTAGAAAGATAAATTATCATGCACTAGTACAATAAGTATTTAATGGTCTCCTTGTTAGATATCTATATATATCAATGAAATATAAATAGAGGTGAGAAAATAAATTACCACATTATAATATTACCATATCAATAAATAATTTATCTCACCATAAGCATTAGACACCCATTATAGAAACACCACCTTATTTCCTAACAATAACAAAAATAAATAAATAGATAGCCTATAATAAAATAACCACATACCAAAATAACATTTTAATTTACAAATACACCATGGGTAATATTCTTTGGATGGCACGTTTAATTAAAATTTTGGAAGGTGATAACCAGGCCTTTTAGTAAAATATGAGATTCCAAACTATAAATACATCCATTAAACACTAAAACACATAATCATCACATTATATCAATAATACAAATAGTCTCAACCCCCAGTTTAACAACCATCAACACACTGAAATTACTAAATAATCCTTTTATATTAATTTCAATCCAAAAATCCATCATAATTTTGTGGATCACATTGAAAGGGAGAAAAGATCATTTAATCAGACACATAAAGGTCATTTATTTCAAAAAAAATATTTTCTATTTGATACAAATTAGAAGTTTCAATTTTCTATTGAGAAAAAAATCCAAAAGAAGTTAACTTACTTAAGAAAAATAATTTTATATATTTAATAACATTTAAAAATAATAATTACAGGTGTTTTAAATTTAAATGAAATCATATTTTTTATGTAAAATAATTACACGTGTAGAATAATACCTCAAAATTATCTCATTAACTATCAATGAATCCAAAACAAATCAAGAGTGAAATAATGAATGATTAAATACATGAAAAACCCTAAAACAAGCTAAAATCCAAACAAAAAACTAATAAAATTGAAATCCTTAGTAACCAATGACCATTGTAGTGAGAGAAAGAAAGGTGAAAATGATTTAAATAAAGAGATAATGAGATTTAAATATATTAACACAATAAATACACATTAAAGTAGGGAGAAAAGCCATTAATATGATATATAGAATAAGAGAGATAAGAAATGATGGTGTTCCTAGTCATGGGGTATAGTTCAAAGAGAAAAGGGGAATTAATGGTTAAATGTATATGAGGGTAGATAGGTAATTTCAAATTTTACATGATTGAGAAATTTTAATTATTTTTCAACATGAATTAACAACCCATTATCCCCTTACCAGACAAAACTATGACACTACATAGTCTAGACACATAGTTAAAAAAAACTATGTGCCAATAATATAAAACACTACTAATACAAAAAAACATGTTTTTAATATCTATGTCATGGGTTTCACTAATCAAGTTCAAAAAATTAGATAGGATATGATCACCCAATTACTATGAATTTCAAATGAACTTAACCCGAAAATCCAAAAAAGTGAAAAAACTGAATAAAAAGTATATTAAAAGGAATAAATAAGGCCTGGGTGCCCAAAATCTAGTGGAAATAACTCCTTTTCCAAAATTCATACGCTTTAATGCCAAAATTAGACCAATGAAAATAGTTCATATAGAAAAATACGTCATTATCTTTTCTGAAATGTTCTCATGTTTATTTCCATTTTAGGGGGCCAAAACTAACAATTAACTGAAAGCCTCATTAAAAGATTTCATAGTGTCACCCAAGAAATAATAAAGATATGACTACATATGTGGTAGTATATTCTCACTCTCACATCACATTTTAATGAATATAACTAGATTTTGAGATTTTATCTAAATATATAAATTTCTTACAAAAACATTATACAAAACTTTTTCTTTACATCGTCCATAAATATTATTATTTAACTCATTATTGATTCCCCCACATATCTATATTATTTAATCGCATTTAATTTATAATTTTATCATTCAGAAAAATATAAGAGTTATTTATTTCTATTTTGTCACATTATGTGACTTCTTAATCAGAATACATCCCAAAATGTATTTTCTTATTGAATCCTCTAGTTTAATTCAGTTTCAAAATTTTTCATTAAGAAAACCACATTTTATTTAAGTTATGTGATCTTTTTTATCCACACATTGATGAAATTATTATTTGTTACCACCTTATATTTTGTATAACCATAATATTTTAATTTCAATTAAACATTAAAATAAATATAATATCCTCAATGTATTAAATTTCAAGAAATACAATCATCAAACAAATTAAGATTTACTATTAAAATATTATTATTTAAATGTTTTTGTTATAACATAACCATTAAAATTAGTTTAATGAATAATAATAACCATGTTATGAGATATATTAATAAGGATTTTATATAATTCAAATTAATTTATTTAGTTAAAATAAATATGTACACCATTTATTTAGTAATTTTATTTAATGTTTCAAAAATATGTTTTCTTATAAAATTGTTTAAATAGAATTTTTCTTTAAATTATTATATTTTATTTTGACCAATATCAAAAAAATTTATTTAAAAAATAGATAACATTTTTAGATTCCACATATTTATATAATCCTCAGAATATTTTGTATGTTTCTTTAAGAAATAATATATATCTTCCAAGAATAGAATAAAATACTATTTTTTATTAAAAACTATATTTCATTTAATGAATTTACAATGTTATAAATTTTTAAATAGAATAGAACATGAATTCGTTAACTTATATTATCAATAATATAATTAAGGACATTAAAATTAATTTTCTGTTGGATTTCGCTAAAAAAAATTATTCTAGACAAATTCATGGAAAACTACTTTTCTTCATGTTTTGCAGGTTGTATTTAAAATTATATTTTACTACATATATATATATATATATTGAATCTTGAAAATTGGAAAAAATTGAAATCATGTGGTTCAAATTTATTAAATTTTTTACTTTTATATTTTTCATTATGAGTGATAATATTTTAAAATATTTGACACCTTTTTAATTGTAAAATGTGTAGGACTTGGTAAAAACCCTAAGATAATGTCTAAAAATAAACCCAACACATTCCTTTATTTAATTTTATAGAATAATGTAGATCATAGTAAAAAAAATCCTAAAATAAATTTTGGGTACTATTTTCCCTCAATAATAAAATATATATTTTATTTTATGTACTAAAAATTGGAAATTGTCACACTCTTGATTATAATATTCCAAATTTTTTCATAAGGATTAAATGAGGATAAGGATAGTTTTAAAAGTTTATTTTAAATAATAATTATTTTTTTCATAGTCATAATTAATTTATAATTTTATGTAATGGTGTTATTACTATAATGGATTATGTAACAAATAAAAACAGAATTTTATTAAATAATTAAAAAAATATAAATGATTATAAAAATATTAAAAGTAATACAATGTTGGGGGATTAATTTGATTCAATATATTTTAAAAAATATAAAATTTTACAGATATTTTTTATGTTTAAATTTTAATTTCATAATTATATTGATGAATTTAATGATAATGTAAATGAATAGATTCAAAAATAAAATAATCGATATTTTATGAAAATTAATATTTTTAATAATTATTTTAAAAATAAAAAAATGATATAAAAAAATTATGATTATAAAATTTCATAAAATTTATACAATCTCTATTTATAATGTAATGTTTACATTATAAGTATAATTATATCTCTATATGATTAAGAAATTATTTCCAATAGTAAAAGTCAATATTGGTTTACGAAGGGGTTAAACAAAAATTGTGTTTACATTGTAAAAAATACTTCCTAAATTATTTTGGATGATAATATTTCTCCCATATCAACATTTTTTATAATTCATGTATTTTTTTAATATATATTCTTAATAAAGAAGGAAATTTTATTTTAATATTTTTATAATTGCATTTGTATTATTTTCCTTCATTATAAAAAAGAACCCCTTATTTATATTCATTTGACCTTCTTGATATATATATATCAAACAAATCCTTCCCAATTGCCTTATAAAATTACCTATCTATGATTTACTTGTCTTTTTATTTTTTTAAAACCATTCAAATTATCCTTAAGAATGTATTTAACTGAAGAATACTAAAGAATTAGTTTTCTTCATTACAAAATCATTCAAATTTTATTCCTTAATATACTTGACATAAATATATTGTATCCATCAAAAATTAATAAATAAAATATAATAAATAATGAAATATTATATTATTATTATAGAACAACCATTTTCATCCATTTTCCTTCATATGAAGATAAAAAACATGGCGCATGCGTTCGTTTGACTTATAGTCTTCATGTAGCGGTGTAATTAATTTTTCATCACCACATTAATTGGGTTATAATAAATATGGAACAATTTAATATATATTATATAATTGAAAAAATTATTCTTCTGATATTATAATATCATATCTATGTCTTTATCTTCTAACCCATTGGAAGATAAGAACTTTCATTATGCCTACATGTTTACTACCATCTTTAAGAAGTTAGAATATCTATTTGTAATTTAAAATTTATATGGTTGTTGCCAAGGATAGATTTAATAAATATGTATGATATATATAAAATAGTAATTATTCCTAATATTATAATTATTATTTACCTTTATTTCATTCCATGAAGGAGAAATTGAAAGAAAAACATTCATGTGTACGTATGTCCTGCCATCTCCATGAATGGTTTAATTTATTTTTTTATTTGTACCATTTATGGATGAATATATATATATATACTGAATATATATGATAATTATAACGTGAATAACATTTCAGATATGATTGGATAATGATAAATGAATAATGACGGGAACTACAATGCTAAAATTATATTGATAATCAAAATAGTTAACACTCATAAACAATGATTTTAATAATGAATTATTAAAAAACTATGTTTAATTGTTATAAGTTGGAAATATATGATTTTAAAATAATTTTTGTGTTTCATTATTATAATTATAATGAATTTAAACTTGTTATAGTGTAATTAAAAATCACGTACATTGATTTCTAGATCTGATGTAAGGGTTTTCTCATCTCAGTTTTGTTTTCAAGTGATAGTTTTAATATTCACAACTTGTTTCCTTAATATGGTTTATATATTATCTATTATATAAATTATATTATTAATACCACTATATTCATGTTATTTATTGTCTCGTATGATTTTGTTTTCATGTGGTATGTGATTCAAAAGATAACATAGTGGTAAGGGACTTATGTAACAACCTTATTATTTACATGGATTGTTTGTGAATAAGATTCTAGTGATGTAATTCTATGATCTATGTCCCAATTAACTCATAATTATTTTATCCAATATTTATCTCTATATGTTACATTTTTTCTTTTATTTTTCTTTTCTTTAAGTACTCAAGTGAAAAAAATAAAATTTGTAAATGAAACTGACATAATTTCTCTATTTGGTCGAAATCCATTTTACTACTATATTAATGTTTTGTTTAAAATTTTTCTAATTTTTTTTAATAATCCCCTTTTTTCATTTAAAATCTATTTTACCCATGATTTAATTTTTACAGAAAAATTAAAAGGAATCATCCCGTTATTTTTCGAAAAGTATCCTTTTACTATTTACCAAAAATTTAAAAGGAATCATTGTTTTAACATAAAAAACATGAATGGAGTTTTAAATATCATGAAAAAATAATATTTTGGATAATCCTTTACATTTTTGAATATATATATTTTTAAAAAAATCATTAATATTAAGGAAAATTTTAAATTATAATAAGTTATTTCAAAATGAAAAGGTATTCTTTTCCTCATGAATTGTTCCAATGATCTTTTAAATAAATATTCAAATATGAAAACATACATTGATTTTACTAATCATATATTCCAATGATACAATCTTTATTATTTCAATTTATGTCATATGATAGAAGAAGTATTGATATTCTACAATCTTGATTCAATATGGATAATTTTTTATTTTTTTGAAATTTTTAGAATTAAATTTTTCAATCTTCCAAAATATAAGTAATTTATATAACATGCATGTGATGGGTGGGGCCTAATAATATATATCCCATCCATGCATAAAATGGTATTATAATAAAAAAAATGTATTTGAATAATTTATAGTCTAATTTCAAAATATGATTTCATAATAGATTGGTATTTGGTGTATGTCTTACAATATAATGATAATGTATTGGTTGATAGGTCTTAATGGAATGATAGTATCTTGGTTTAGAGGCCCAGATTTAATTATAATTACATGGTTGAGGGGCCTTATGGTAAGTTTAATGATTTCTAGTTTGAGAGAACATGAAAATAAATGTCTATAATTATGCATTTATTTTATTTATAATTAACTTTTCATTATCCATTTGGATTATATGTTACTATTATTAATGGATTATCATTTAACTGAATTTATCAATGAAATAGAATGTGTTTTGATTACCCACACTACTATGTTGATGATTTCTCATTTACACATGACAGTTTCTTCTATAAGTAACTGTTACTGAGCATCAAATCTCACCCTTTATTTTTTTCTTTCCCCAGGCTATGAAGAAGGATATTATTAATGATATCATGAAAGAAATAATGGTTATTATGATATGTTGTAATTATTCCAATTTAATAGGGGAATAATTTATGTATCTACTTTTCCAATATAAAAAAAACTATTTGGTATCTGAAAATTTGATTCCATATATCTAGTGCCAATATAATAATGTTACCACCGAATCAAGGATACTGGAGTTTGGGATATAACATATTTTTTTATAAATTTTTTTAACATGATGTAAACAACTTATGTATATTTTTATTTTATAAAATTTATATTTTCCAAAATAATCAATAAAATTGTTATTTTATCTTTTAATTGATAATTATAAACAAAAAATTATTTTTTCAATTATTTTTATATTCATCATTCATTGAATATCTAATTCATATAACACACCATTGAGTTCACATTCTTGATTAAATAATCGTTTTTATTTAAAAAGTTATATTTCATATTGATTACTCTATACTATTTCCATCATTGAATATTTTCAATAAAATTTAAATTTAGTTTCACTTTAATTTGGGGACATGTCAACTTTTTTATTTTAATTTTGTTTAATAATTATCTATTGAAATTTATTTTGATATTTTTTTCTATATTTTACATTGAAATAAGAATTCTTGTTTACATCTATAGTAAATTCATCACCAAATCATCAAAATCATGCCTTATTTAAAACCAATATATTATGTGTTCATCCATATAATAATTGAGAGATAATAATGGAAATTCCTCATAAAATATTCCATTATGTCATTAGAAATTACTCTAAATAAGTGATGGAAATTCATCATCCCCAAATTCATCAACATAAACATTGTTGTAACATCTCATTACCGATCTATAAGTTATATAATTATCATCATCGTGTTTTTCCATTTTTTTGTCTATGTAATGAGAAGAATAAATTGGGAGGATTCATATGATGGCGATGTCCAATATTGTTGGACTCTCATCTTTAACCTGAATTTTTGGCATGGAGATGGAGAACTTCCTGACATGTAACTAGGTTAAATGACATGTAATAGACGATAGGTCCAATCAGTGAATGAGATTCAATCTATGAAGGGTTACATGATGATAATTGTTATTTCACATCATGTATTATTTAAACACTTCATTTTTAATCCAAGGTAATGGTTTTTTTGGATCACTTGAACAATATGGTTTTCAAGAAATTTAAAGGAGTTACAGGTTATTTAATTCCCTAAGAAGAGATTTATTACGGAACCGTTCGAGTCTTAGGTGTCCATTCGACCACCAATTATCATTTTCTATCTACATGAAGTTCCTTTTTGTTGATTTCAAGGGACACTACTCATTCTTGATCTATCCTTTTAGCATTCAATCATCATTTATTTGTGGTGCGTCTCTCCAGATAAGTTGTGTTATCTCATTCCAAAGGACATTCCTCTCTTGGTTGTGGTGTGGGAGCTGTACATTATTGAGGGTATTTCTTGGCATATTTAGGTTATCATTGATTCTGGATCCCATTTCAGGTGTGTGTGACCCATATTTTGAGTTATACGGTTCCGTCACAAGACTTTTTTGATGATCCTTATTGGTTCTGCTTTTAAATTGATTTATAAATGGAATTTAAATGATTTTTATGTGTGTGCTGATAATATTTTCTAATGAAAAATGTGTTTTCCCTGGTTATTTATAAATGATATAAAAAGAGTATAATTATAGAATTTAAATATATTTTTGAAATGGTTTTCAAATTAATATAATGAACTGTGAAAATGAGCACATGGGTTACCTTAGGTACATTTGTGAATGTTTCAAATTGAGGCCATTCTCCATGTTTTGTTGTTATTAGGAGGTTTTCCCATCATAATTTACACTTTTTCATAGGTCCATTGTTCTAAGGGTCTAATTTTTACATTTTTGGTGGGGTTTACTCATGGGGTATTCTTATGCTCCGATGTCCTATGTTCTAGGAACCATATTGTTCAACTGATTTACTATGGTCTGAGAAGTCATCTGTTCTAACCTATAGTGATTCATGGTGTTGACACATGTTCTTTTTTTATTTTTCATTGTTTTTTTATCTTTGATATGAATATTTATTATTTTGCGCGATCTTATGGAAAATGTGAAATGATGTTGATAATACTACTTTTTTTTAGAACATTGATAAATGGGAAATGTATTCCCTGATTTCTATAAAATTAATTTACTTCTAATCAAGCTACATTTTATATAAAATGAAAATACATCAATCGTTATATTGATATATGTTATGGAAAACCTAGGTGGTATCTTATTGAGGATATTATCTCACACTGAGCACACCTATTTAATGGTGTATAGATATATTTATGTCTTCTAATGAAAGGGAATTAATGGATTTATAGTAATGAGGAAAGGATTCATGTCAGCTGGGTTGGGTAGCTTGTGATGATATGGGGGAAATTTTTCCATGCCATGACATGGAGTAGCTGTTTGGTTTTGGTCCTCTTTTAGTTTGACTAGTCTCTTAGTGCTTCTGACTAATTATACATTTTTTATTTTTATGATATTTTCTTACATTTATGGAATATATATATTTGAATTCTATTGTTTCTTATTGAAAAGTGTATATATATTACATGTGTTTGTTTAGGTTGGAAGAAAACGATCCCTCTAGTTTGTTACTCGATGCCTGGGTTCTTATCTTCATCCTATGGGGATTAGGATTATCCTATGTGTATGTGGTGGATCGAGTTGGGGACTAGGTTATAGGTTAACCCTGTAAAGTTCATTACAAAATTATATCTATAAGGGTGATGTTTTTTGGGTTTTTTTAAAGAGTAATTTTCATGGAATTTCTAGTAGACTATAGATAGGGTTGGAGAGACATGATATGTATGTTGAGATAAGTGTATGGGTAGCCCTTTTCATGAAGAGAATCAATATTCCCTGGGATGTTTGGATATGTGTTACCAGTGTAGGGATTTTTTATTAAAATCTCAACTTCTTCTTATGGGTTTTCTGGTTTAAACTGAGATTTTCCTTTTTGAATGGTCGCTCCTATTTCGGTGTACAGTAGTATGCCTCTGATATGTCATCTAGAGGTTCCTTAGGAAGGTGTAGCTGATGATCCATAAGGGAATCCACCAGTTTATCAGAATCTCATCGAGAATATCATATGGCTAGTTCGTGATAATGATCCAGATGTACCACAATTTCAAAAAAATTTTTTTGAGGTACAAGTAAGAGATGGAGGAGAGAGAGAGAACAGTGATAAGAATTCTTGTGTGAGAAGAAACCATCCATTAAAGGAATGAATTAAACTCAAGGGGAAAACGATTGAATGGATAAGATTGATCAAATATATGACTTATTGGAGTCACATAAGAATGTAAATGTAAAATTTATGGCACCTAGATTTGATATTTTTGGTAAATGATGGTGGGATTCCACTATATATTAATCCCAGAATGTTGACATGGATCAGAATGGTTTCAAAACCCTACTCTCCCAATAATTTATTATATAGTCACTAATGTAAACTATGTTACTAGATTTTCTGTCTTTGCAACAGGGAGATCATTCAGGCTCGGCATACACAAATTTGTTTGTTAAGCTTATCTGTTTGTCTCGGGATATAAGAATGAATAACCGGTGGAAGTCATAGAAGTACTTACAGTGATTGCAACCAAATTAATTATTTTATCTATTAATGATAATTAATTCTACCTATGAAAGAAGATAGAATGGTTTATGATGTAATAGATGAATATATAATGCACGGTTAGTTTTACAACCTTTTGAATTCCATCTAGTGGCATCTATAGTAGCAAACATGGGAAGATGAGTAAGTGGCAGGATCAACCTTGGAGTGGTGGAGGTGGGTCTTAGCAGTGAGCCTCCTCTTCACTATATTCTATAATTATTAGTGTTCCAATTACATTATATGAGTGTGTAAGGGTATGAAGTACAATTCATTCCTGTCCTATGCCTATGAAGACACATAATATCTATGGAAATGTTGCTCACTTACAACACAACTATTAGGATAAATCTATGACTTGTTATGATCAAGTTTTTTCATCTCCAAAGGCTATAGTTGGAAAGCCAGAATCTTCATAGAAAATCGTGATCCAAACACATGCCTCAGTAGTGAATAAATTTCATGCTGCAAATGATTTTCTAGTACAGTTCAATGTAGTTCTGGAAAGAGTGTGTGGTACTATCTTTATTGCATATTTTGTAGTAATTTTTTATTTGATATTGGTTTTTCCCACTCATTTATATATTAAATTTTTTATTTAAATGGTTAAATATCCAACATAACTTATGTAATTTGTAATGGAGTTACCAGTAAATCATTATAAAAGGAATGATTAGGGGTTTTTATGTCCTTTTTTTTAATGATTACTCTTACTGAGTCAGCTTGGTATTTTCTTGTTTTTAGTTTCATTTTATTTTACATCATCATTGGTATGTACTTTCTTCGACTTCATCATGTTGAGGTTGATTTTTATCATTGATGTGTTTTGGTTCTTACTGTAGATGGGATCTCTCATGTGTCTTAGGGGGAGTGGGACTTGAGATCTGGTCATGGAGTAACTTTCCACCCAATTATCAAAAGTTTTATTGTCAATTTTTTTGATCGATTCCAATGAAGTTTCATCTATTATTGATCATCCCATTATTGTTTAGGAATTTTCTAATAGCTCCCCAGATGAATTATTCAGGCTTCCTCTAGAGATAAAGGTAGTGTTTATAGAGGACCTTGTTCAAGGAATGTAGCTGATATCAATACCATATTATCATTTGAAACCATCGAAGTTAAAATATCTCATGAATTTGTTTAATTCCCTGCAACAAATGGTGTTGTCTGCTATAGTGTTTTTCCTTGGGCAACCCCTATACCATTTTCCATGATGGAATATGGTTAACTTCAGCTGTTTGTGGTCTATTGAAAGTTGAAATGGGTAATAGTTTTTTAGAAAATATCATTTCCCTCATGTGGGGGATTTATTTGATCTGTTAATAGTGGAAAAGTGGTTTTCAAATATTATTCTTTTATCTGGTTATTATTGGCTTAGATATTGGGATTATAATATACCGAAGAAATATTTTTTTTGTGTAGGTATGGCCTTTATGAATTTCTTGTTATTCCTTTTGGTCTAACTAATTCTAATAAAGATTTAATAGATTTTATGAATGAGATTTTCAATTAATATCTTGACACTTTTTGGTAGTTTTCATCAATGATATTCTTCTCTATTAAAAATCCTAGTGTGATCATGAGCACCTTCTGGGTTTTGTTTTGGAAATTCTGAGAAGAAATTTTATGTATGGAAAGATTCTGAAATTTAGATTCTATATTCAAGAAGAGATGTAACTAAGGAATTAGTTTTCTAAACATGGTTTATTAGTTGATCCTAAGAAGGTGATGGTTTTATTTTCATGGAAGGAACCACATAATGTCTTTCAGATATGGTGCTTCTTTGGTCTTGTTGGAAACAACATACAATGTGTTATGTTTTTTTATAAGCTAGTGTCATGATTGACTACTCATATTAGGAAAGTAGGAAAACTCACATGGGATTATAGGTGTCAGTATTATTTAAATGAACTTAAATGACTTCTATTATCATCCCCTATTCCAATTTTACTTGAGCTTCGTAAGGGGCAGATGGTGTTTTTTTATGCTTCTCCTACTATTTTGGTATTTGTGCTTTTGTAGGAAGACCAGGTGGTAGCTTACATCTGTCATCAACTTTGGACACATGAGAAAAATTACCCCATCAAGGATTTAGAGCTTGATGCAGTTATTTATGCATTTAAATGTCGATAACATTATATTTTTTTGGGATAGGTTCATGGTCTTTTTGGATCACTAGGATCTATGTTATATATTTTCAAAAAAAAATGAATATCAAACTACGAAGAAGGGTAGAATACCTTTTGATGTCTGATTGCAATATATCGTACACCCTAGAGAAGGTGAATTACATTAATGATTGTCTTAGCAAGAATGTAGCATCACATGATACTATGAAATCAGAAAAAGAGTGGATCCTTATTGGGACTCTTTCTCAGTTTCACCTGGATGATATGGAGAATTCTTCAGGTACGGTTCTGACTAGTGTTTAGTTATCATCATATATTTTGGAGTCTAGTTTACCGATTTGAAGGTAGGATTATGAGTTTAGAAAGTTTTGAGAAAGCCTTTATGGGTGGGATACTATATCTAGTTGGTCACTCTCTCTCTTCAGATGGTATGCTCATATTTGGGAAGTAGGTTGTCATCCCAACATCTGTGAGGAGTTTAGTATAGACTAATTGTCACCAATATTTATGGTCCCATCATCTATGAACTAAAATGACATATTATTACATGAGATGATGATTCTGGTAGCTTGGTATGAAGTGTGACATTACAAATTATATTTTCCACTATTACACATGCTAATTGATAAACACAAAGTACTTTAAACCCTCTTGTTTACTTCATCCTATTTTATTTCCATAAAGAAAATTAGATGATGTGTCCATGGATTTTGATGTTGGATTACCATGGAATCTCTCGGGGAAAATTTTAACTGGGTAGTTATTGATCAGTTGATGCAGTCTTCCTTTTTCATTATAATCAAGGATACCACTAAGGATGAGGATGTGGGTACGGTAAATATGCCAGATATTGGGAGGTTACATGGGATACCTTGTTCTATTTCTTAGGATATGGATTCGAGGTATACCATGAGGTTCTATAGTAGTCTCCATGAAGTGATAGGAACATAGTTCATGTTGAGAATTGATTACCATCAATATACAGAAAACCAAATGGAACGAGTGATTCAGATCCTTGGGGATTTTCTTCTTCCCTATGTCATGGAATTTTGTGGGTCATGGAATAACCATCTAAAAGTGGTTGATATTTTTTTAAAATAATAGTTACTAGTGTGCTATCAAAATATTTCTTTTTTAGGTCCTTTATGGTCTCCTATGTAGATAAACTCTTTGATTGGATAAGGTGGGCGACGTATCTTTAGTGGGACCAATTTTTGTATAAGAGACATTAGTAAAAATTTAGGATATACACCTATGTTTTTCTTACAGTACATAGTTGATAAAAATAATATTTTTATTGGAGGAATCATCCATTTGTGGTTTTTGATGATTACCAGGTTTTTGGGATAGTTTCTCCCCATTTGGGTCATCATCGACATGGAAAATATGGAATTTTGGATCTGATATATGTTGGACCATTAGAGGAAAATGTGATTCTCAAGAAAGATTAATATCAATTAGAATTTATGGTTCAGTTGACTGGTATTCATGATGTTTTCCACATACCTCTTCTTAGGAGGTATCATCAAGATCCCTCCCACATTTTGAGTTGGGGTGAAATTGACTTATAAGAAGATTTTGTTGTCTTGGAGTAACTAGTTGTGAGTGATGACACTTCTGTAAGATTATTTCACGGGTAGGTGATTCTATTGGCCATATTAGATTGAAAACATGGATGTGATTCTCATGAGAGTTGGTAATGTGAGTTATTTTTAAGGGAGAAATGGTCTCATCTTTTCCGAGGATTTCAACTTCCACATGACTTACTAGAGATGAAAAGTCATTATCGTGATGAATTTGATAAATCACATTATGAATCTATTAGGTATATCCTTAACCTCATCATAATTTTCCTTTTTCTATGTTATTTTAAGGTTGATAAGGAATTCGGAGGATACCTATGATGGTTATGTCATATATTTTTTGGAATCCCAAATTTAATCGGTATATTATTAATGTTGCAGGAGGATTTACCTTTTTTTTAACTTGGTTACATGATGTGTAAGATATATTGTGTGAAATCCAATAATGGGATTGACACTATAAAAGGGTACACAATGTGAAGAGTTGTTTCACATAATGAATTATTTAAAGACCAAATTTTTTTATCTGAGGTGATATATTTTTCTGCATACTTGATCATCATGGATTTCATGTCATTTGAAGTGTTTCATGTCATGTAATTACATAAGGAGGGAAGTTTTAATGAACCGTTCATGGTGCGTGTGTCCATTCAGACACCATTTCTACTTTACTCTCGACCCGAATATCCTATTAGGTTATTTTTGGAGGCACTATTCCATCCTGATCATATAATCAATGTTAGATCATCATTTTTGTTATGGTTCATATCTCTGTATAGGATGTGGAATATCATTATGAAGGTTGTTCCTTTATTTGTTGTGGTGGAGAAGCCAACTATTCTTGAGGGATTTTTTTCGATTCATATGTGTTTTTGATGTTTCATCTCGTTGTGGGCATGTGCAAATTGAGTTTTGAGGTTTGTGGTTCTATCTCTAATCTATGTTTATGAGCGTTATTCATATTTATTTTTAATTGATTTGTGTATGGAATTGGGATGATTTTATTTTGTGTAATGAATATATTTTATTATGA
Organism: Viscum album; assembly: GCA_963277665.1. Classification (NCBI taxonomy): domain Eukaryota; kingdom Viridiplantae; phylum Streptophyta; class Magnoliopsida; order Santalales; family Viscaceae; genus Viscum; species Viscum album. The sequence goes on from OY728127.1 coordinate 794,422,592, forward strand.
AAAATGTGTTTTCTATAGTTATTGAAAAATGGATGGAAGGGGCTATTTTCAATGAATTGAAATGGATTTTTGAAAGGGATTTAAATGTAATGGAATGGATTGTGAAAATGAGAACATGGGTTACCTTGGGTACATTGTTGGATGATTTATATTGAGTCCATCATCCATGTTTTGTGCTTATCTGTACGATTGTGCCTGGGTATTTCATCTATTTACTGGGACCTTTGTTCTAGGTGAATAATGTTGAAATTATCGTGGGGTTACTCATGGAGTATTCCTCTTCTTCCTAGGCCTATGTTCAAAGAACTAGATTTTGAACTTTATAGATTGTGGTATGACTAGTCTACTAGTCTGGATAATATTGATCCTTGGTTTTGATACCTTTGATTATATATAATTTTACTTGGATTTGTTATTTTAGCCATGATTATCATGTTTCTGCATATGAAATATGATACGGAAAAAATTCTCCAAAATTGATATAATGACCTTTGTTTTAGATCCGTGATAAAGGGGAAATGTAAACTATGTTTTCCTTAAAACTGATTTAATTCTTATCATATAATTTTTTGCTTAAAAATTATATAGATGAATTTTTAAAAAAATTCTTTTTATGGAACACCTGGGTGAGATCCTCTTTAACCTATTATCTCACACCATATGAACATATTTGATGGTGTATATACATGTTTATGTATTCAAGTGAAGGGAATAGAAATGCGTTGTAGTTAGGAAGTGAGGTTTTATTTCATTTGGGTTTGGTTGCTCATGGTGATATGGTGGGAGTTCTTCCATGCCATCACATGTAGTTTCTGTTTGGTTTTGGTCATTTTTATTTAGACTTGTCTCATTTAATGTTTTAATACATTTATAGTATTTATGATTTTTCTATTTTCTTATAGTTATGGAATATATTTAATTGACTTACAATGTTACTTCTTGACATGGTTAAATATATGCAACGTGTTTTTTCAGGATGGGAGAAATAATTTTCTCTGGTTTGTGTCTGGATTCTAAGGTACTTTTCACTAGCCTGTGGGGATCAGAAACACCCTTTGGGTATGTGGATGATATGGTTAGGTTCCATGTTTGATGGTAACATTGGTAAATATGTTAAAATTGTGGAATAATAAATTATCCATTGATTTTAAATAAAATTATTTTAATGATTAACATAACATTCCATCTATACTCACCCACATTTCATATGATACTAGGGTTCATTGAAGATCATCAATTGATAAATCTAATAAAATAATTTACCTTATGGATGAGACCTTACAATTATATAAATGTTTCATAATTCATTGTATCATATTCAGGATTCTTAATTCATTAATTTCATAACCCATTCCAAGTAAGGGTATAAAAAATCACTAAGGTGGTTAAATAAACCATCAATATTGACATTAGGGTTTATTGAAAAATCACCAAATGTAAATATAAGACCAGTTGATTTTCCTCCTTGAAATTTTTTTATTATTTTTGATATTATATAATATGTCTTATATTTCTTTCATAGTTCTACAACTTCAAAACTTATTGGAGATAAAATTAAATTACAGTATCATTAAGGAATTTATTTTATATTACTAATAATTGGGAATATACTTGTCTGTTTAATTTAAAGAAATATGTGTGGGATTATTTACATTTAGTCCATGTAATGTGGTAGATAATAGGTGGAGACCTAGATATTAAAGATAATATCTTATAATATTCTTCCATGTATGATAATTACAACAATAAAAGACTCTATGTCCTTTTACATCAATACTATTTATATTTCAATGACTTATTGAATGATAATATTCCTACTCTGATACCACTTTATTAAGCCAAAATGCCAAAATTCACGTAGTCAGGGGACATATTAGGGTATGAATATTTATTGCCAAGTGTATATTATTTTTATGTTACTAAAAAAACAAAAAAAAATAAATCTAATCAAACTATACAAAATAATAAAATATGGAATCACAAGTAGAAATTTTGGATATAGCCATGGTAAAAAAACCTTGCCTAAAGGGGTTAACACCATGGCTATAAGCTATTTCCAAAGTTCCTGCTGGTTATGTCACGTGTTGACGTGGAAATAAATAAAAGCTATAGCCATGGTTTTATTGTGATATATCCATATTTTTCCACCGTGGAAGTAGATATATTTCCATGGATTTAAAAATTGTTTCTATAGCCCCCATGGGTGTCCACCATGGCATTTGTGCTATATTAGTAGTTGTCCATCATGGCAATAACACCTGTAAACCATGGATATGGGAAAAAAATAATGTGTTCCCAAAAAAATTCACTCTCTATACATATGATAAGTTCACCTTCCACCTTACCACTACACCAGAGACACCTTTGGGTTTTTATTAATATAGTTTTATATATATTATTAAAACTAGTGGCTATAGAATCTAAACCGTGGCTATAGACCTTCCCACAATTTTTTCACATGTTATTTTTTTCCCATATAGAGGAGTGCGACCTATAGCCACAGTTTTGAGGAATCATGGATATATAAAATAAGTAAAACTCTATATACAGGTTTTAGTAAAATCGTGGCTATAAACCACTAAAGAACCCTATATAGCCAATGTTTTACACAAACAATGGATATATCCCTTGGAAAAAAATATAGCCACTTTTTTACAGACACCATGGCTATGGTGCTTGGTAAAAAATACATATCCATGGTTTTATAAAAACCATGGCTATAGGTGAAGTAAAATATCCTATTGGAAGAGTTTTATAAAAACCATCTCTATAACCCTCTTAGAAAAACTATGTAGCCACGGTTTAATGGAACCATGGATCTAGGTGTATAACAGAAAACATTATAGCCACAGTTTCACAAATATGTTTCTATATCCTTCAAAAATATACCCTATATCAATTGTTTTATATAAAATCGATGGTATATCCTTAATATAAATACCAATAGCCATAGTTTTGGAAAACCGTGTCTATAGCCCAGTTTTATAATAGTGAAAGTAATGTATTGGAACTGGTGGGTTTTACATGATGTGAATAAAATGTATATTTCTAAAGTGACCATACCATTATTATCAAATACATATATAATTAACTAACACAATGTTAAGAATGTATACTATCAAAAAATAGGTCTCTTAGAAATATAATTTTTTTAACTCCTATTATATCTCTACTCACTACTTAAAAATAAGGTCACATGATTATGAATTATAATTCATTTCAATGAGTCTTTAATAATAATAATATAATAAAAAATTTAAATGTGTTTGTATTCACTAAAATTACATTTATTATATCCTAAATGTAAATATCATGCATGTTATTCAGAAAATAAATATTATATCTTTCCCAAATCTAGATTAATAGAACATATTCTCTTAATTTTATTAATAAATTTCTATTATTTAATAAAATATAATTTAACTCATTAATATCATCACCAAATATCTCTAACATGATATGTTATATATCTGTGCTTTAATTGTATTAAAAACCATCCATGACACTTTAGTTGTTTCTATCAATAGTTAAGAAAACAATTTATTATTTTTAAAAAAATCTGTCTGTGATAATATCTATATACCCAAGATGAGATTATATATTCCATATTTTAATAGTGTATTTAATTTAATTAAAACCCTTCTCTAAAAATCATTGTTTTTAGTTATTACATATCCCAAAATCAATATCCTTTAATGAATAGATATTTATTATCATAAATATGTTACAAGTAAATGTATATTATTTCAGTGTAATTCATTATTCCTTCCAAAATCATGGCATCTGGATATGTTATAATTACTTTTATATTCTAGAACAACCCCCACAAAATTATTATAAAATACATCTCGTTCACACACCATGTCCACAATCTATCGTGTAATACATAGTTTATAATCGATAGCCCAAACTCTATTTTTATTGCCCGGTAATTTAGTGTGATTTTCTAGATCATAATGTATTACATCACACCTCTTCATTTTAATTTTACCTTACATAAAAAATAAAATATTGGTATTTAATCATTATGATTTAGTATTTCTTTTAGCAACCAATATAAACCTATAAAATTAGTATGGAATATTTATATTAATCAAATTGTTTTTATTTTTTTAATGAAACAAAAATTAAATATAACAAAAAAATATTAAAACCTCTTTAAATCATTAATATAATAATAATAAATATAAAAATAGATTTTAAAACAAACATATCATATGTATATCACATCGCATCATTCACAACTTTTTATCACCATTGGTTTCAACACAGTGGCCTATGTTGGCAAGAGACCTCTTAAGAAACTCTCATGAAAAAAAGTTATATATAATATATCCTCCTCATGATGATAAATATATATACTTATAACATTATTTAATTTTGGTGTGAGATTAGAAAACTAGCATTCAATAATGATGTGGTCCTACTAACACCTTTTTTATCTTTTACCATATGGTTAGCCTTTATAGATTTAGCACTTATAACTCCTCTTAAGTGATCCTTCATTTCAAGAGAGTGAATTATATATCATTTCGATATACCATAATGTTTATATTTTTTTTGGTATCTATGTTAGGGAGATTGGGTGAGGGTTCCAAGATTCCTAGGAATTCGTAATGATCGTAGTGTATCTATGAGGGATGGTTTCATATGAGCTCCCAATAATAATCGATTTTTTAATAAATTTCCCTATTCCATATACCGATTACGGATTATAAAATAAATCTTATCGAATCACCATCAATTTTCATTATAATATAGTATGAAAATCATAAAAATAAAACCATTAGTATCATATACAATGGTGGGTTTTATATGATCACTCGACAACTCCAATTGAAGGGAAATAAGTCCACCTTATGTATAATATTTTTTGTATTCTAATGATTTTGAGCCTCCCATCCATATTTTATCTTATATATATTAAATGTAAAATTCATGGATTTACATGTCCCAATCTATATGATGGGAGCTCAACTCATCCAGATAAGATCTTATTTTGTAGTTTGGGACTCTATTAAGAGTATTTAAAAATCCATCTAGAGTCATGAATTATGAAATTCATATTAAATCCTTAATAGGGATAATTCCTTTCATTAAAATGTAATGTAATAATTATTTAAAGAAATTATACTGGGAAAAAATATTTATACCATTATAGTACAGGGGTATCAAGCCTAATGTGAATTATATACTAAATAATTTACAGATAAGAAGGATGTTATATAATGATTTTAATCCCTATAGGTAGGGATTTAATAATTTTAGTTTATACAAATATTATGTTTAACTTGAATACCTATAGGGTATCCTCATGTGTTTTAATTCCAAATGAATGTAAAAAGATGCTTCAAAATCTCATAAAAATATTTTTATGGTAATTTGGTGGTTAAAATCCATTTAATGACAATGAGGGTGACTTTGGAGTTTAAAATACATCAAATGGATATTAAAGTTAATTTGGAGTATAATTATATACAATAAGGTATTTAATAGTTTAAATATTACTAGTAAAATTGTGAAGTTCACTATAGAGTTTAAAGCTATCTTAGATGGATCCCTTTGATTTAAAGAACCATGGGAAATTATAAATGATTCAATGGAGTAAAAATATATCAATATATGTTCTATATGATTTAAATTCGTAGAGGAGAATTTTAAAGGTAAAAATAGTGTTTAAATTAATCTAATAAGTATCTATGTTATTAAACAACACCCTACAAATTGAAAATGTCACTTTAGAAATAAATCCTTCCAAGAAGTCACACTATGATATTAAGACCCACTAAGAAATTATAATGGGTGTTTTACTTTTTAAATATATCCAAGAAGGATTTACGGTATATTTTTGGGAATACTAAAATTTATCTACATTTATTGGGTAATATCCACATAATTAAAGGATTTGTTCTTTAGAATTAATCTGAATTGTTTAAGAGCATAAAAAATCGGTGACAGTGATATTAGGTTTTGAAATCAAATATGCTTCAAATATAACCATGTTATGGTTATGAAAAAATATATTGGTAGAAGGGTTTTGATAATGGTTTAAATAGATGAGTAATTTCATAAAAACCATACAATATAAGTATAATGTGAGATTAAAATATATGAAAGAGGTAATATTATACAATTTAATGTCTTAGGTAATGGAAAATTACATGGAATTTTAATTTATACATTAACAAAATTTTTTATAAAGATTAAGGTCTCGTAATAGGGAAACTATGTTTCGAAAACCAACTAGGATTGAAGTTATAATATGAACAACAAATGAGAATCCAAATGTTGTTTCCCTATATATGAACTTTGTGATAGAATATGGATTTCATAATACATATAGGTAGACTAATAAGGTCCATGATACCCAAATATAAAATCATTTTAAATGTGGGACTAACAAAAATATAATCCATATAATTTATAAACGCATATTATTTAACATATTTATATATGTGTAGGAAGATCATTAGGTAACCTTAGGTAATATAAAATATTTTTTTACAAGGGAATCAGTGAATGCTAATGGAATGTGTGGCTTTCAAAATAATGAATCTTGGTTCTGTCTAATTTTGTAAGGATTCATCATCATTATCAATGTATAATTGTTGAGGAAAAAGACTTCCCTTTTGAAAGATAATTTTTTTTGAATGATATAATATTTCTAAAACTATGGTGATTCTGCAATAGGGACTCTAAGATATGGGGGTGACAAGGGTTTAGGATTTGAAATACACTTTTTGAATTTTCCCACAAATAAGAATTATATTGTTTTAAAATTTTTACTTAAACAAAGGGACTTCAGGAAGAAAATTTGTACAAGAATAATATTCACATTATAGTTTTAGAATTTCTTTTCACTTATGAGCCCATGTTCTAGTCATATTTAAATTCTTATAAAAATTGAATTTTGAGTATAAATAGTGTTTTGTAAAGGATAAGTTTTCTTTGAATAAATTCAGAAGTGTTTTATGTTGTTTAATGAATACATTAGAATTTTGAAAAAATTTCATATGTATTTAGTGAAAACATACCACTATATATTAATATAAAAATGATTATCCACTAGATACATATAATTAATGTTGGGATATGTGTGTCTCAATTTTTTTATTTTCTATTTTATGTGTTAACTAAATATTCAACTAGAAATATATGTTTTAATTAAAGGATAAACTATAAGTATAAAGGATATATGTTTTAAATAGATCAAGTAAATGTGATAAAGAGATACATATGAATGAAAGGAGTGTTAAAGTAGTTACATTAATGAGAATAAGATGTTATTTATCTGAAATTATAAATTTCCATTCATGTGTAAGTGAGAACTATATTAGTTCCGCTATATATGTAATGGATCATGTAAAATCATGGGAATAATTTATAATATCTCTAAATAATTTTTATAGATATTTAAATACAGGAAATTAAAGATAATATTTGAACACAATTTGTATGAGATTAAATATAATTTTTTCCATATTTTTAGTTTTAATATAAATTATTTATGGTAGATAGGAAATAAAGAATCTAATTCGATTTAATGAATTATTTTTATTTTTCCTCTTTTAGTGATAATAATAAACTAAATATATTTATGATTTTTGTGACGTGAAATGTGATAAGATTGTTAATAGATTAACTAGAGATTAAGAAACTATGTACAATTGGTTATTCCCAAAATATGATTATTTTTTTTTATCATCAAATACTAATTAACATATTGATTATCATCTTCTTTTACAAAAGAAGAATCACCCTTAATAGGAAAGAGTAATTTTTGGATTTTTGTTTATTCTCACCAGCCTATGATAAAATTATTTTTGTTATTTTCAACAATTTTTGTAATGATATGGAGGGACATTGACTCATTTAGAAATAAGGGTCAATAATAAAAAAAAAATTGTAAAAAAATATGGGTTGTAGTACACTTGGAAAAATATTTTGATTCTATAAAATATTGAATAATTAGTGAAGTATAATATTTCTGTATATAGGGACCATTTATGTAACATGTTTGGGTAAACCATGTAAATTAAATGCGATCCATTTCATTTATGATAAATTTTATTTTTGTGTTTTTAGGTCATGAAAAACACAACATGTATTCATTTTAAAAAAATAGGATCTATATTTAATGAAAAATTTATTAATATCATGATTCACCCCACCCCAACCCTCATGGCATCCTAGTGATACGATATATCCAATATCTGGTATAATATCCATAATGTAAAATTGTGATTAAATTGTAATAAAATGAAGTCACTAATATATAGAGTCATTTTGATGCAAAATAAGTTCCAATATTATATGGGTTCAAATATAAAATTTTTCAAAATATTATGAAGTTATATATACGATCTATTGAGCTTATTTTTTTTTCTAATAGTGTCTATGGTATTTAAATCAAATATCTTCTTGAAATGGATTTTCGAAAATTGTAAATAATGATTCTATGTAATGATCTAAGGATTAAAATAATTTTTATAGTCCTTTAATATATATATATATATATGAGAGTATGGGAAAAGATCACCTAATTCTATGCTTCCTAAGTTTCCTGACATTTTAAAAAGGATATAAATGTTAATTAAAAAAATGAAATATTTTAATTATAATATTTTAATATATTATAATGAATCAAAGTTAATGTAAATATAAACTTCTCATAAAGATAGTTGGTGTTTTATGAGTTAATAATGGTAAATAAATAAAGGAAAAATTACATTAAAAGTATTAAGAATATCCTGATAACACTTTTAATGTTTTTTAATGAATAGGTTTTGATAATTTAAGAATGTGAACTATGTAAAATGAATCTTAATGATTATTAAATTTATTTGATGACATATGAGATAAATTTATTTTTACCAAAAAATAAAAGTGATTTATTTTAATGATATGGATAAATTGAAGCCTTTAATGAAAATGATGATTATTATATTAATGAAGAGTTAAATTTATTAATTTTTAGAAAAATAATGGGAGGTAAAATAATTTTTTATGTAAAATTTCCTTTTTATTATTTTCAATGAGGAAAAATTGAGTATTATTCTATATGGTGTATAAAAATATTTGACTGTTTATGAGATTATTCCTCAAGAGGGGGTCATTATATATTTTATTAATGTGAAAAATATACATAAAAATTGAAAAAATTGGATTATATTATTTTTAGTAATAATCTTGATGATGTTGAATTTTCATAAAATGAAGAGGAGACAAAATTTTAGACACGTAGAAAATAAGCTCTATTTTCTTTTTTTCTAACAATTCTTAGTAGCATTAAGGTATTTTTGATTTTTAGAGTGAATTTTAGTATACTCTTGATGAATTGGATTCACATGAAAATATATGTGTTGAAAGATTATTAAATAATTCAAATAAAAATTTAGAGATATTTCATAATAAATTTATATTATTTTAATAGGGTTTTGATTAAGAATATATTTTTCAATAAAATAATTTCTAAATGGTTGAATTTCATATAAACAAGAAAAATAAAAAATTTGATATTTATGCAATTAATGCATGTATTGAATAAAATTTTAATATAGTTTAATTTATTACAGGATAATTTATGGTTGTAAAAAATATAGATTCTGATATAAAACATTGAAAAATAGGAATAAGTCAAGAAGTTATAGCAGTATAGTGTTAACATATAATTTTTAAAAATGATAATGACATGTTTTTTACTATTTTACAGTGAAAAAGAGTTTATAAATATATAATATAGTATAGTTTTTCATAAATGAATCATCAAGATCCATTGATTCCACCACTAGAAAAAGGAGATGGACCTTTTACCCTTTTAGTAAATGGAAAAATCTATTTGAATGATATTAATTTAATTTATCTAAATATATATATAATATATTTTAGTATAAGATGAAAATATTTTATTATTAAGAATAAAATGTACCGATAAATGATGACAATCAATACAAAAAATTCATTCCATTGAAGAAAAAAATTCAATTCTTGAGGAACATAGTTATGAAAATGAAAATATTATTCAATGTGATCGAAATAAAAAAAGTAAATAAAAAATAATAATTTATTTCATGAATAAGAATGAAGATAGAGTAAATTTAAACTTGGAAATTTATTCATTAAAATAAATTGAAATAAAAATCACATGAATACTTGATAGTGGTTTTTTATCATATATTTTTAGAAATTTTGATTTACATAACAAATATAATATATATCATTGTAACTTTTAGAATTATGAATTAAAACATTTATATTAACTGATGTGTAATAATTAGAATTATTTTATAAGACCTATATAATTTGGATGTCGTATTTTTTTTGATGAAGACATAATAATTTATGTGAAATATAGTACTGTGATTATCTTAGAACTTCTGTTTAATAAAAATAGATTTACTATTATAAATACTAATGGAGGGTATCTAAAATAAGGATGGGATCATCGAAATATTATTATAGTTGATGTTAAGGAAAATGATTTCTTAATAACCATTGATGTAGAAAATGGTATATATCAGAAGAAGTTTTTCAATATTCATAATAAAATAGGGGAAACATAGAATATTAAAATTTATAATTATTATAACTATTTTTAAATTTCAATGAGAAACTATAAGTGATTCTTCAATGAATGAAAATAGTGTGAGAAAAAGCACGACATGAAAATGGTAGGAAATCAGACTAGATATTTCATTTATATATATATAAGAGAGGGGGTGTGTGTGTTGATTTTTTGAAAAAATATAACCAATGGAAAAAAAGATAATTTATTTTTCAAATTGATAACTACAGTTCGAAATAATGTATTTTTCCTATATAATAAATAAATATTTTATGATTAGTATTTTAAATTATATAAGATTTTATAGAAATCAATGTGAAATATTAAAAATGACTTTGAGAATAAATAATCATATGAAAATAATATCAATTGAGGTTAATAATTTTCATGAGAATCTTTTCATATTATGAGTGTTTATATGTTGTATCTCTATGAAAAACGGTGTATTTTAATGGAGAAACAAAACATTTAATACATGGAAAAAACATTAATTATTTTAAATTACTTTTACATGACTACGAGTATGAGGAAATTAAATATATAGATTTCATTTAAATAGAGTTTAACTCTATTAAAGAATATTGGAAATACCATACTAATTATGGGGTTAGATATAAAAAAAAGACAATTGGTATCAAATTGTTAATTAGAAATTATAAAGAAATTAATTATATGTTTAAATAAGTTCTAGATAAAAGATTATTTATTAGATATTCCATGAAGGTAATAGCTTATAAATTCCTAAAATAATAATAAAATTATATGAACAATGATTCTTTGATTATTTTTAAAAAAAATATATAAAAAAAAACCATATAAACCACAAAATTGTAATTTAAATTTTTTTATCATGAATTGGATTTCAAACAACATAATAATCTATTATAATATAAGTAATACATTCAGAAAGAGGATAATAAAAATGAGGATAAATAAAAATTTAGTATATAATGATATGAAAGATAATTGAAGTTGATTAATTAAATATTTTCGGTGAAAAAATTTGCCAATAATACTACACAATTTATGAATGATCAAAAATATTATCTGTTATATGATGTAAATAAATGTCTATTTATAGATGTGGTAAAGGATGGATAATGGGTGAAAGAAAGAAAGAAAGAGAGAAATAATATTTTGAACCATAAGACATTGGACGTTAGGGGAAATCATGTTGGACAAAATATTTTTTGATCCAAATAGGTATTTAATATCAAATTTTAAAAATATGGAAATGTTGTGAAGAACAATTGTAATGACACATTTATTATCATTGGCTTGAGAATACAATTAATAATTTCTTTTCCATAAGAGACATCCCAACAGAGGCCAATGTCTGTAAATAAATTCCAAAGGGTTTCAACTCCATGTGGGGGATGATTTGCCCTTTATGAATTAAGACCACCAACCCAACAAATGATAACCAACCCACTCACTATATGATGCATGAAAATATTAAAGACCACACAACCACTTAACTTATTTCAAAACCACACCAAAGTGTAATATAGTAGAAGATAAATAAACTATCAATGTAAACATAGGAAGAATAACTAATGACTCCATGATGATGAAAAGATTCCATTATCTACATTCTCCAAACTCTAACATCACAAACAACCCATCTATCCTGAGGTGGTGCTAAAAACGTGTGATACATTACCTTTTCACATGTCCCAGAATATAGAATATGAAAAATCACCAAAGTTCCAATGTAGGGGTCAGTATGAAACTCAGTAGTTGTTATTCAATGACTTCACTACTCTTGCCACTAGGATAAAAAGTTAGAAACATTTATATAAATTTTTTTACCAAAAAATTTCTCAGAACAATTCATAACTAAATATAAACAAGTTCCAAAACCTTTTTTAAACAAAGTAAACAAGTGTATTTCAAACCATTTTCTAGTAAGTTACATTTCCATAAAAACAACCAAACAAGGATTTAAAAACATTTCTCCATATAACATTGGCATACCCATTCCATGGTTCACAAAACACACACCCATGCATGCTTCGTTAGATATTTTTGTACTCATGAGTGGTCTCTCATCCAATAACCTTGTGTCCCAATGACACACACCCCCGATTCGAGGTCACGCACCTCATACCACAATGGTATTTTTACCTTATTCAGGGGAATATCGAACATCAAATCACAAAATACCCCTATGTATTCCAAATACATTTCAAATAAACTAATTCAAACTAGTTCAATAAAACTATACTCTTATTGAAAACCAAAAACAAACCCAATATCAAGAAAACCATTTCATTTAAATTAATGATTCTCTTTTATTGAAAACATACAATAAAATACATGATACTGATTTACATAAAATACACATTTTAAAAACCATTTTTAATGCCAAGAATGAATGCACTTTATTAAAAACCCCCAGTTTTCCATATTTCCACCACTTACTAAACCTTCACAAAATAAGGCTTCCAAAAAATCAAAAGCATCCAATTCAAGATTAATTATTCATAAGGAAATAAATTATAATTAATTCTGATATGTTCTATCAAGATGAGTCTAGAGTTAATCCATATACATCAAAGGATTTGATGAAAACTAAAAAAGACAAAGAATGCTAACAAAATTGGGTTGGGTCTCCATGAAACCACCATAGATATCTTCTACTATCAATCATGGACAAATCTCAACAAATTTGGCATCCAAAATCATAGATCTACTCATAACAGACATAGATCTATGAAACAAATAATGGGGGAGTAGTATATCTAAGCAGATCTATGAAAACGATCAAGAACAAAAAAGAACGATCAAATACCTCAATAATCTGGCAAGAAATCACCAAAGGAAGCCTTCAGATCACCGATAAATCAATGGGAGAACCCTCTTTGGCCTTTGGAGAATAAAAATCCCGAGTTAGATATAGTTTTGGGAAAAAATTGGGGATTAAAGGCAATGTATAACCCGATCCACTTTTTTAGGATCTTGTTTTTACCCAACACACGGTTATATCCCATGGTAATCCAAACTGGGTGCTAACCATGCATTTGCTACTACCTCAACAATGTCCTCACATGGCCTCCTCACATGGTCTCCTTAACTATGTGCACATCGTGGTGAAGCTCTTTTCCTCAAACATACTATTGTGCATGGTTTCTCTTATGATCTCGGTATGGTTTGGGAAAACTGTGTGTAGGCCGTGTGCCCCTCCTTTTCCCCCAAATCAAAATGACTATTCACCAAAATCTCCCACCCTTCTCCAATAATCAATAAATACATAAAACACAAAGAATGAGGATACATTCCAGAAACGGAGGGTAATACATTCAACCCACCATCGTTCTTTACATTTCTAGAATGTAGAAAACCATTAATAAAATGAAAGATTTCCGACCATTGCTCTTTCATTTCCTTCTCACGTTCCCAATACTATTTTTGAACATTACCATGTTACCATAAAACCCACACTTGAATAATGATTTTCCCATGAAAGTATTAATCCTTCATATCAGTAATCTTTATTGGGATATATACCAATGAATCATCTAGATCTAGGTCAATGTGATCTGATATGATCACATGGATAAGATAAGGATGATACTTTTTCAACTGAGATACGTGGAACACATTATGCAGTTAACTGAACCATGGTGGAAGTGAAAATTAATATTCATCCTATCCAACCCATTCTAGTATCTGAAAAGGGATAATTTATAAGGGAGATTTCTTTTTCTTTATCCCAAAACAACGATGTCCAAGCCTTGGATAAATCCACAGGAACACATGATCAGTCGTCGTGAAGGATAATAATCATAAAAAATGATCCACATATGAATTATGAAGACTCTGAGCTCTCTACACATGTTTACATGTTAAATGAATCTTCTCCATTATTTCCTGGTCATGGCTTAACCCAACTAGTGAAGTCTTACCAGTTTCCACCCAATAGAGTAGAGAACATCACAAATTCCCATACAATGTTTCAAAAGGAGACACATGTATCGAAGCTTGATAACTGTTATTATATAATAACTCCACCAATGCCATGGTCTCTTCCCATGAGCCACTAAAATACATTACACAAGTTCACAAAATATCTTCCAATTTTTGTGTCATACATTCAGATTTCCTATATATTTGAGGATGATATGCTATACTCACAGTAAACTAAGTCCTGATAGAATTTTTTACGGATTTCAAGAAATGAGACATGAAACTCAGTTCTCTGTTTGAGACTATTGAAACTGGTACTCCATATCTCTTTCAAATTTATTTGATATAGAATTTGGATAGATCCTACACTATATGAGTTTCATATATTTTAATGAAATGGGCTGACTTGGAAAGACGATCCACTATTACCCATATAGAATCATGATTTTAAACCATTCTTGGAATACCTGTAACAAAATCCATGGCTATCATCTCTCATTTCCACACTGGGATAGCTAAAGACTGCATAATACCTACTAGTCATTTATATTCAACCTTAACTTGATGACAAGTTTATTACCATGAATTAAACTCAGCCACATTCTATTTCGTGCCACTCCGCTAAAACTATGCACACAATTCCTTATACATATTATTTATTCCCAGATGTACTACCCATCTAGAATGGTGGTAATCATGAAAATATTTTTCCAAAAAATCCATAGGTATAACCATCTGATTTCTAAACAACAACATCAATGTCCCATCATGTTTACATCCTTCAATGGTCTCCCCATCATTTATTTGTTAACTCAACACCATAGAAAAATATTCCTTATATTTCTAAAATATCTAATTCATCATTTCCATAAAGATAGTTTGTTCATTTTTAAAACGTAAAGGAATCACTATATATTCTTAGTGTCCATATCTTCTTTGAAAAGTTTTCTTTGGAATATTCTCCTTCTGAACTCGCAATTGGTGATATCCTAATAAAAAGTCAATTTTAGGCAACCACTGAGCTCTGCTATAATGATCGAACAGATCATCAATACCTAGAAGTGGATATATTTTCCTTATCATATCTTGTATTATATTACAAAAATCAACGAACAACAAAAGAGGTTTTTCTGCTTTCTTCACGAATAAGAATGGGGATTCCCACGGAGACATACTTGGTCGGCTAAAACCATTCCTTTCCAGCTCCACCAACTATAGTTACAATTCCTTAAATTCTATTGGTTTCATCAAATATGATAGAAGGGAAATATTACTGGTCCCCAAAAGTATATAAATCATAAACTTCACTTCCCTTATTGGTAGTAACCATTAGATTTTATAGGGAAATACTTATGGAATCTTATATATAAATACTAAAAAACAATTATCCTCAATCGCTACAATTGATTCCAAAGTCAGATCCACTAACTGTTAAGATATATTCCCCACTACTGGTTATAACAATCCTATCGCACCCATCATTATAGCCCTCTCCCATTTAAAGATAAGCTCTGTGTCATCATCACTTGTTTAACTAATATTTATTCTATAATAGTTTATGTGATCCTTAAATTTTTTCAAGAAATCCATACACATGATTACATCATAGACATCCATGTCGAATATAGGGAAATTTGATTTCACATCATCTTCATCTACAATTATAGAAACTTTTCTACACACAGATGCTCTACATTCTCCTTCTCTAAGATGAGCTTTATGTTTTATCCAAGTAGACATGATTTCTTCTTTTCAACATATAAAATAAAAATCATGAGATGAAATGAAGGAATGTGATACACTAGTATCAAACAACACTTGTATGAGGGTACAATTCAACACAATCATACCTCTCCCATAGATGGTCCAGTCTAATCATCCACCATCATCTTCTTAGCTACATAAAATAGATTCATCACTAAACTCTTATCCTATTTACCTTACTAAGATTTCCCTTATTGATGAGTCATATTATTCCTAGAATCACGAGGGCCAGTTCTACTCTGTTGATGAGTCTGATTCTGCTACTCTCGTCTTGTTGAAGAATACGATTATTGTGATACCCGAGAAGTGTCTCAAGAACCTAACCTCATTGTACTATGACAATAGAGCCTAATATAATCAATCTTCTTGCATTTATCACATACTCTCAGTTGTGTCATGCACTCGCATTTCTTGTGGTAAAACTAACCTCATTGAAAACATCTCACATGGATCTTTGGTCGTTATGGAAGGTTCGCTAACCCAATCCTCTAATTCTGATTCCCTCTCCCACAATAAAAATTAGTGTCCCTATTTTTCGTTCTACCATCATTCAAGTTCCCTACTATTTCCTATAGAAATCACGACACTTCTTCCTACCATAGCTCCTGATATTTTCTACTCATCCACTATCACTATGTTCACCAACTCTGTATAATCTCTAATACATTATATTTTTCTCTTCAATCGAATCTCCTTCTATAGACCTGATTTTACGATTTATTCCTTCAAGAAAACACAATCTTCATCCTTTGGTGAAAAGAGAACAAAATTCATAAATTTAGCGGCATACTAAGTGACAGTGAGATTCTCTTGCATCATGCAGGAAAAATCCATCATTTTCATGGTATTGAAGGTGTGAAGATAGAATTTTTTGTTGAATAAATTCACAATTTTCTCAGGTTCCTCATGTCCACAACTTTGAATGCTTGGATGATACTAAGAACTATCACTTGGTTCACCTATGGATCATGTGTAACCACATTATCTATAACTTATTCCCATTGGTTTCTACGATACCTATCGAGTTCCATTTTTTAAACAAACAACAACTCGATAAGTCTCAATCTTTAGAATATAATGGCTAATAATTTCAAATTCTATCACATAAACTATTATAATAGTGCTTTCCAAAATCATCCCTTTTTTGAAAACATGAATCTTTCTATCTGAAAATAAAACCATTTTCAAAAAACATTAACTACACTCTTTTAAAAACTTTTATTTAAA
Organism: Viscum album; assembly: GCA_963277665.1. Lineage (NCBI taxonomy): Eukaryota > Viridiplantae > Streptophyta > Magnoliopsida > Santalales > Viscaceae > Viscum > Viscum album. The sequence goes on from OY728127.1 coordinate 794,440,056, forward strand.
AAAAACTAATATTTTTCAAAAAAGAAAGCATCACCCTTAAACAAAAACATAAATCATTACTCCGATATGAGATATGAAATCCATTTAGGAAGTCATTCCTTTAATGCATTTCATGCTCGTATCATTGGATAAACCCATTACAATGAGATTCTAATATCCAATAATTGTCTCCAAAACAATTATCTACCCAAATCCCTAGTAACATAATTCTCATCATAAAAAGGTTATATACATATTTTTATCCTCTACATTTCTAGTCCCTAAAACCCTAGTCTATTGTAATGGAACGACCCAAGAAATAGATAAGATTAACTTCCAATTCAAGGCCAAGAAACTGATGACTACATGTTAGGAAATGACTAAACAAGATGATAAAATTTTTAATGACCCACTCATTAGAATTATATTTCTAATACAATGAATCATTACATGGACTTAAGAGACCACCCCAATAATCCAAAGGCTGGAAATAAATTCCAAAATGTTTCAAATACAAGCGTCAGATGATTTATAATTTAAAAAATAAGACCGAAAATGCAGATAACCATAACAAACCAACTCACTATGTGATGCATAAATAAATGAGAGACAACAAAACCACTTCATTTATTTCAAAAACACCCCAAAATGTACAACATAAAATTATAAATAAAATATCAACATAAATATTGGAAGAAAAACTAAAGAATACAAGATAACCACATGAATCCATGATCTATAATTTCAATGTTCCAACATCACCAAAAGACCATGTATCGCAAGGAGGTGTTGAAAACATGTGATACTTTACCCTTTCCCATGTTCCATAAGATAACATCATCAAAAGAAAAAAACTCCAAATTAGGGAAATTATATAACATAGTATGTTTTCCTAAATGAATTCCCTACTTAGGACATTTGGAAAAAAAATTTAGACACATTTACATTAAATAGTTCGTATAAAACAATTTCTCAAAATAGTATATAAATAAATATAAATAAGTTCCAAAACCATTCAAAACCATAGTGAAAAGTGTATTTCAACCCATTTAAAAAAATTAAATTCCCAAAAAACCAAACAAAAAAGGATTTAAAACATTTTTTTTCTTTATCACTCTTCCTTACCCATTCCAGGGTTCACAACACACACACACCCATGCGTGCTTCGTTTGATAGTTCCCTACTCATGAGTGGTCTCTCATCAAATCATCGTGTGACTCAATGACACTCTCCCACATTATGGGGTCACATACCACTTACCCTAATGGTACACATCACATATTCAATGGAATGTCGAACATGAACTCAAAAAAACACCCCAGTGTACACCAAAACTATTCCAAATAAACCGATTCAATCCATTTCAATAAAACTATACTTTTATTCAAACCCAATGAACAAATCAATTTCAAAACAACAATTTAGAATCAATAAAATATTCTCTTTTATTGAAAACATCCAATCAAATCCATGTTATAATTTTCCAGAAAATCCCAATTTTAAAAACCATATTTTAAAACCAATAATTGAAGGACATTATTCAAAACACCCAATTTCTTATATTTCCACTATTTAACAAACCATCAAAAAATATGGTTTCCAAAATTCCACAAACATCCAATTCCTGATCAGCTTATAACATGGAAATCAATTTGAAATAATTTTAGTCAGTTATATCAAGGAAAGTCATGGGTGAAGACACCTACCTCGATGGTTTTGTTGAAAAGCCAGAGTGGACAAAGAACGCTCTTAAAACAGGGTTAGTTATCTTGGAAACCACATTTGATTTATTCTCATATCAAGATCAAGCCCAAATATAAATAAATTCGGAATCCATAATCTTAGACCATCTTATAATAGATGTAGATATAAGAACCCAAAAATGGAGGAGAAGTAGATCTATGTAGATCTAATATACTAATCTAGAAAAATGAAGAACAATCACATGCCCCAATAATATGACATTGATTCACCAAAGGAAGCCTTAAGATCACCTATGAATAGATGGGAGAACCCTCATTGGAAATAAGTGAAGAAAAATCCCATGTTAGATCTGGTTTGGGATCAAATAAGGGGATTCAAGGCAAGGCCACCCCAAATCAACTTTTTTGGGATCTGGTTTTAACCCTGCACACTATTCAATTACACGGTTAGAAAAACCATGCACTAATCATTAATTAGGTATTTCCTCAAAAAACTCACATGGAATCCTCACATGGTCTCCTAAACCATGTGAACACCATGCCAAATCTCTCTACCTCAAACATGCTACGGTGCACGGTTTCTTGTATGACCACCATACGGTTTAGGGAAACCATGCAAAGCCCGAGTGCCAATCCTTAAGATTCAAAAACATAATGAAAGTTCCCCAAAATCTCATATGATTCACCCGTAATGAGTATATAAATAAAAAATAAAGAAATAGGTTGCTTAATAAAAACCGAGGTGAATACAACAATGCTAGTCTTGTGTCAAATGGTTATGTCAAAGATAAAGGAAATAATTTGCAGGGGAATTTTCCTCGAGTTGAATGATTTGATGTGATCAAGTTATTCTTAGTTATTTGATTATAATAAATATAATAAACTCAATATGGATATTAAGAAATAATCCATGAATAATTTTCTAAAAAATAATTATTAAATAGAAAAACCTAATGGAATTCAATTAGATAATGATAAAAAACAGCTCTTCATTTAAATAAAGATTTATATGACCTTAAATACGAAACTCATGATGGTTTTAGAGGACATGAGGTATTATTAATGAAAGATAAATTTGAATAATCAGTTTTAGATCGCTATCATTAGGGGTATATCACTTGTGATTTTTTTTTAAATTTTTGGTTTATATAGATGATATTATATTTGGAGGGAACATAATTAAAACTTAAAAAATACATTAAAATATAATAAATACAGAATTTTAGTATTATAAATTATTTAAATCACATATTTTTTATATTAAAAGTAAATAAATAAGGTGATTACACTTTTATCTCATAAAAAATGTATTAAAAATAAATATTCAGGAAATCAGTCTTTTAAGACAAAAAAAATTATCGATAAGAAATATGGTCAGTACAGAACTTGTAATAAGTCAAACTAAAAACGAATTTTTAGATCAAATTATAGTTTATTGATCATTTTTTATTTTACTTTACTACAACAAGGAAAGTAATTTTTTTGAAACATCATTGGTTAAACAACTATAGAGTTATTTGATAAAATAAATCCTCATGTATATGAATAGGATGTTAACTTTTATAAAAGGTGATAATGAATATGGTTTATGGTATCTATTATGATCAAACTAAATAATTAATTAATTATATTGATACTAATTATAATGTATATGTTATGTATATTAATTTGAAAAGTATAGGATCTATTATATTTGAGAGAAGTTTATTAGGTTTCTAAGAAAGAAGTAATGAAATTCATCATCATGTACTGCAAAATAGAGTAAATTTCTTCAAATAGGGATTATAGTAAATTAATTTGTATGAAAAAAATAATTGTAATGTCCTTTAAAATATACGGATCTTCCATATGTGATTCTATTTGATAAAAAAATTGTTATTGAAGCTATTAAAAATATAATTTTGAACTCAAAAACCAAACATAATGAAATAAAAATCTATTTAATTGAAGAGAAGGACAGATAAATACTCATATTTGACTATATTAGAACCATTGATGAGGTGGATTATATCTTTACAAAACCACTATTGTTACCATATATTGAGAGTAATAGTTTTGAAAATTCTTGTTCAATCATATACTTGAAAATTAATATTTCAAAATTTACCCTTCTTCTTAATTCAATTCTATATATTTCAAATGTGGTTATTTTAGATTTTATTTTGCGGGGTTATATAATCCAAGGGTTTTAAATCAATTATGTACACGGAATATATAGATTATTTTGAAAATTTCCATCTCTAGTCAATGGAAGAATTTAAGGGTAATGATCAGTAAAAAAAGAATCATTGGATTCAAAACCATTTTTTTATTTTATCTCATAGAGATTTGATTGATTTATGAATAGAGTTAATAATGTGTTTTATGGTTTTCTAATTAAAATTAATCAAGATTTGGATAAATTTAATTTCATTTTTCCAATTAATAGTTTATATAATTTTTTAATTAAATATCATGGTCAATATTTTTTTCATAATATAAAAACAATACTAAATAACGTAAATTAATTATTATATACAAAAGGATTTTTTAGTGGTTCTATGATTTCCAAAACCACCCATACTCAAATCTAACAAAATCGACTGAATCTCAGATAATTTTATTATATCCTTTTAATAGGGTTTATAAAGGTGATTGAAAGCAACCAACACATAATGGGAACAGATTATATTAGTTTTCAACCAGGTTCCTCATTCAATTATTTTAATAATATTTATCCATATTCTCCCCACCCACAATTTATATAATATGATCTCACTTTAGAAATATGAGAAATGATTTATAAAATGTATATAGTACTAGTATATTGTTGTGTAAAAGTGAAACGAAGAGAAATTAAATCTCATTTAGGAAAATTTGAATGTAACTAATTTGAAACTCATAAGGATCCATAATCATATCGATAATTCATGAAGAACAAATAGTAGATAAATTATTTTATCCCTTCAAATTCACAGTTTTGGATCACATTATTTTCAAAAAAAATAAAATGATTTCAGAATAATAAATAAAACATAATAATCACTATAACAATGGTTCATATATATTTTTTTCTATAATTATACTAAATAATCATCAATATATTTATTTTTTTCTTCTATAGAGGTTATAAATAGAACTTTATTGTATGTATTTGAGTAAAAAAACAATCCTAGATCTTCTTCATTAATGTAGTAGTCTACATAGCCAAAAAATAATCTTTTAAACAAATAGAAGCTCAAAAATTATTGATCAAACTCCTTTTATAATCATTTCCTTGGAAAGAAATCATTTCAACATCTCAAAAACCTTCATGAAAATTTATGAAATGTCAATATTTTGGATGGAATAAAATCATCTCTTTATATATAAAAATAACATTCATACATAGAATATATAAGAATAAAACATTATAGAGTTTGTTGATAAATAAAATTTGATGATATATAATATTAAGTGTTTCAAGTTAATATAATATATAAGGTATTGTATTAAATATGTATGAGTGCCTCAAAATTTGTATCGTTTAAAAATACATTCCTAAAATATTTCACTAATACATAAGACATAATACCTAGAAACATATGTCACTTAAAACGAATAAATAAAAACAACTTGTTCATACATAAGAATAAATTTCATTTATATAATATCTCATACATTAAAAAACATTGGTATTGAATAATACCTTTAAATTTATAACTCCATGGGCCCGAATTCCACTGAAGGTTCACCGAGCCTTGTGGGAAACATTTCCTCAAGTGAATCCCCCTGAATGCTATGGGAAACTGACTAGAATTGTGGGACTATAATGTGTTTGTAGGGAGAGTATTCCCTCATACCAGAGTATAAAACAACAGATAAGTATAATACAACATGATAAAATTAAATAGATTATGTAATCTAATAGTAAAAAATAGAATCATAATTTAGTAATAAACAATTGAACAACTGGTACTCATATAAAAATGCTGATGATGATATATGTCATGTATCTAGACAAATGGAAAATGTGGATACAAGAAAAAAACATTAAATGCTATAAAAAAGTAAAAAAATGAATTAAAAACTATCCCCAAAAATCCTATCTCTAGATTATCCATATGATACAAGGATTATCCTATGAAATCAAGCAATAAAGTGTCTGAACCAGTATGCTTTCCATTATCAACACCGAGTTATGTGTAATGTACCAAGGTAAAAAAGGATCATATATAAGGTGTGAGAGAAATATATGTATTCAACCACCAACATCACCTATAACACCATGTCTATGTAACATAAACTGAAATAATGTGTTTTCATGAATATATGAAAGTAAAGTATTTCAATATTGTAAATACCCAAGTACCTACTTCATTCCGGTACTTCTGTCCGAAAATGTAACTAGTTGATTAATTAATTAAGTTCCATTTTATATAAATAGGACACCTAGGGAATATCCAAAATATACATTACCCCATGATAGTAATATTTTAAGGTTCCAAGATGTATAAAGGAAACCTGTAATTATTTTTAATAATGAAAGGTTCCAAGGTAACAGACAAGGAAACCTAGACCTTAGTTTTCTCCAACTCAGTAGTAACTTCATCTTGGATAAGGGGTAAGAGAGTAATTAATGGAGTGTTATCCAATGAATTTCATAGTAGTGATATTATAACGGATTCCAATGAATAAATCTAAGGTAAAACACGATATGAAATGTCTATGTCCAAATATATAAACAAGGAACCTCGTGTATGTAGAAACCATACTAAATCCTATTAGTGTGCCCAAGGAATACTATAATAATAATTTAGGTATCCTATAGTGTAATACTAGGCATCCACTGATAGTAGAGGATCAAGTTTTATGATGGGTCTTATACAAGGCAACTAGCATCCTTGAATTGGAATGTTGCCCATATGTGCTCAAGGAACTCCATTGGAAATACAAACACTAACTCAAGAATGACCACCCTAATAGTAATGATTTCAATTTCTATATACAATTAGGAACCTTATATAAAATTCATTTTATATTTAAGGAAAATTAATAATAAATCCATTTAATATTTCACATGGTTCAATCCACTCCCTTTAATTAGTTTGCCTTTGAAAAATGAGCATATAACCATTTAAAAATTCATTAAATACATAATCATTCTATATGGATCATTAATCCACCTTCCATAATATGTTGACATGGGTTCTATGACATGAAACCAATCCATTCAATTTCAAACCATTAAATCATGTCAAATTTATAAAATATAATTTCAAATTAAATTTATATTTAATTAATTAAGTGAGGGACTTACCTTTGGTAGGTCAGGTGGGAATAGACCATGTTACTAGAAAATTTGATTTAACAATCCATTATCCATTTTACAAAGGAATTCATGACATTATCAAGGTCAAGAATAGTCACACCCGATCGGTGGAAGATACATAAGCATCAAAACACTAAAAATGAAAATACGATCAAACACCTTACAAGGGATGGGTAACATTATAGATGTAATGACCAATGATGATTAACATATATGGAATGAGTATATGAACATGGTTCTAAAGAATACATGTAGGGAATATAAACATAAAATATGACACCCAATGAAATCAACGTGACGATATGACAATTTATAAAATGATGAAACTCATGGGATGAGTTATTGAGCTCCTACCTCATACTCATCAGAGCCAAATCATATTGTATTATCCTATTATGTATACTTGATTGGAATATATCTCTAGAATGGATCAATATCCCGAAATTGGGGTATATGATCCTACATCTAAATACAGTCTCTTATAGGAAAAATAATTACAAACGATTAAAAAGGAATCTATAATATTCCAATGTAGATCAAACAAGATGAACTATGTTTAAATTAGACTATAGACAAGATCTAGATCTAGAGTCCTAGTTTATAATTCAATGAGGCTCAATAGAGGAGACTTTGGAGGGGATGTCTTCTATAAAAGAAAATGGGGAGACTTTGAACATAAAACTTTGTTTAAGTGAAAAATGGTAATTTATCCAATAAAATTAACATAGGTGGTTTGGATTCATGGTTAGCCAAACCATACACCAAAAATACATGGGAATATATATAAAGGGGGTACTATCAGGGTTTGGTTTCATGGTTAGGGAAACCATGTTCCATCTGTGCAAAATACATCTCCAAATCTTTCATTGTTTTTCACATGACCTTGTGGCGAAAGATTTATGGTTTGGAAAAATGGTGTTCCCTATTTCTGGTCACTATCCATCACCACACAGTTTAAACCAACCATGTTTCCTACCGACCATAGTTTAAAGAACCTATGTGGCCTATCCCATATGATTTAAACTAACAGTGAAGTCGACATTTCCCTCTAAAAATCTAGGTCTTAAGCTTCAAACAACCCATGGAAACACCTCACCCCTTTATGAACTCATAAGGAATCCACATTGGGTACATAAAATAAAATGACACAAAAATCTAAGGTATAAAAACGAGGGATAAAAACATGGTTCTTATAGTCTTCCCCCTATAAAAGAATTTTTCCCTTAGTTCACCTTCCAAGAGAGGCGAAACACTATCTGAGAACAACTCTAGCCATTGAGAATGTACATCGATCTCTCACTATAAAGTCTCATCATATACATGGTCATGCTACCATAAAACCCATACTACAGGGAAAGACTGGCCTTAGAGATCCGTCACCCCTGGTCAATGATGTGTATATGATACTCCTCAAATGAAGCATCGACATCTAGCTCAACATACATAGGATAAAAATTATTAGATGGGTCAGAATGATATTAGAAAAGCTGTGAAACATGGAAGATTTTGTGCATAGAAGAGTACATTTGAGGTATTACCAACCAATAAGCTACTGACCTGAATCTCCCAAGAAAAAAAATCCCCTACATAATGAGGCGACTCTTCCCTTTCCATTGTATCCCTTTACTCTCTAATATTTGAAACACACTTAAAAACATGATCCCAAATGTCAAACACTATATGCCATTAGCAGTGATAAATATAATATTTCTGTCTAGACTAAGTTGTAGTCATATGATTTCTAATCAAATAAACATTATCTGATGTCTCCTTCACAATATGACGACCTATTGGGCTTTCCTAACCCAAATCTAGCAAGCATAGGGATAAACATCATATCCTTACATACAAGGAATCTAAAGATCCATCTAATTTTTTTCATGAAATCTACTTTCATTAGAAAACATGACTAGAGGGAAAAACTTCTACCAAGAACTGCTAAAATCAAAGATGCATGCTCAAATCATTTCCTGTAAAATAAGTATTATTCATTCAAATTTTCCATCAATCTGAGAGTGAAATACCATTCTCAGAATCACCTATGTAACCATAACCATCACAAACCCTTCTAGAAACATGATGTAAATTGAGAATCCCTTTCTTAAATAATAATATGAGGAACCCCTTGTTGTAATATGAACTCATAGACATTCAATCTTCCAATATCATCTATTTGGAAAGTCTTCTGGAATGGAATGAGGTGAGTAACCTCCTCCTGTATGTCAATGAAAACCCATACAACTTCGCTACCTCATGGTGACGTTAGTAAACCGACTAAAAGGGACATAATGACATCTTCCCATTTACAGTATTGGTTGAAAGTGTCTTACACAAGTTTTTAGGACTCTGGTGCTCTACCTTCACCTGCTGACAGGTGGAACACCTAGTGATAAATCCTACAATCTAACACTTCATCATGGACCACCAATAATGGTTCCTCTTGTCTCGACACATTTTTGAGATTCCTAGATAAATTCCCCCATTGAAAATAATGGGTATTTTTCATCAACCCCTATCTCATATCTAAAATATCTCAGACACATCAATGTATACACCAGATGTCATCCCTATCCCCAAACCAATCAAAATGTGGTTCATCATCAGAAATACTCTCACAGAGAACCAAGTCCTCGAGATCTTAAAATTGTCTACTCTTTACTATCTCAAGGAGGGAAGAGGTAACTATCAAGGATGGGAGATAAGAAATTTTGGGACTATCATGAAACACTAGATGATTATCAAAAAATAGTTCAATTAATTTCCATTCATTACTAGTTTCCCATGAAGATTCTACATTTTTTTCTGACTCTGTGAATCTATAATGACATTTCCCTTTCTAGGCATATAGGAAAGCACAAAATTTAAATATTGTAGATAATTGACCCATATTCACTAATTTTAATTCAAGTCACACTGTGTAAAGATTTATTTGGGTATCCTATGGTTTGTAAACACCATAATTCACTATCCTAATTGATAGTATCTCTAGAATCGTAATTCATGTACAACTGATTCTAGTTGAATGTCGTACAATAGATAACTTCTCTCATGAGGCCTCAACTACCTATAACTGTATAAAGTGACTCTATCCCCCTTCATCAACACTACTCCTAGTCTGATGCCTATTTCATCACATAATAAGATATAGCCTCTTCTATTATCTATAAGAATCATACTAGGTTCTGAGACAATCCTTTGTTTCATCACTTGAAAGGATTTCTCGGAGGATTTTGGCTAGGGGAACTTGAATCCCTTCATTTTAAGATTATTAAAAGATGTATAAAGGCATTTTATGTCTTGTATAAAATGAATTTAGTAACTATACATCCCCATGAAACTCTATATATCCAACACATTATTGGGATATTACTTGGAGACCCCAACACTCACCTTATCTATGTCAATTGAGAATATTAATTATGAGAATATATGACCCAATAATTCAATATTATCTATCTAGAAGTGTCACTTAGCATTGATGGAAAATATATGATGATTTATCATTGTACTCATATAAATATCAAGATACATATCATAGTCCCTATGAGTGTGATTGTACACCAAGATGTCATCCAAAAATACTATGGCAATGAAATCTAGAGAGGGGTGGAACACCATATTCATCTAGGATATAAAAATGGTTGGCATGTTCATAATACTGAATGACATAACATGGAATTAAAACACACCGTACATACTATATAAAGAGGTTTGAGGTATTCCTAATGTCCTGACTCCTACTGGATGATAGCCTGATATCAGGCTGATCATAGAAAACACCATAGCTCCTTAGAGCTAAAAAAGTAGATCATCTATTTGAGGTAGTGGATAGAATTTATTTTCCATAAACGGGTTCAAATGTTTGGAATCAACACATAGATGAAATTTCTCATCCTGATTCATGGAGAAAATCATGGGAGAACCCCAACATGAATTACTGGGATCTATGAATCCCTTTTCCTCTAAGTCATGTAACTTCTTCTTGGACTCCTAGAGCTTAGTAAGTGCCATCCTATTTAAATGAATAGACACTAGATATAATTGGTTTAATAGAATTATTTTATAATATTTATATCACTTAAGATGTGTGCTAAAAAATTCATTGTGAAATATATACCTACAATAGTATAATAATATTGGTAATTCATCCTAAAATAAACTTGGATCCTCTATGATGTGACAGGAAATCTGTACAAACACAAAACCGAGCCCATGATGCTATAGTAATTCCCTAAAAGCCTATTTGTCTGAATACCCCCTGTATAGATAAGTTCTGACATCTGGTGAGGTAAATAACTACCATATTCAATTTAATTCTGCAATGGCGTGATAAATAACCAACCAATAATTCATGATAATAACATCAGAGACACTCATCTAAAAAAAGTGTTCCTATAGAAATGGGTAATTACCTAACTCATGGGTAAAGTCCCTACAATGGTGTATACCATTTGACCATACTCCTAACATTGTATCCAAGGTCATTACACCAATGTAATACTATATTTCAATCTCGATAATTTCAATGATAGATAAAGAGATGAATGAGTGTGAAGAACCTATATATAAAAAATTCGATATTTTAGTGGAGGCTGCTAAAATAGTACCTTATACTATAGATGGTCATGTAGCCTAATCCTTGGGAATCATCTATAAAGAATTCATCTAGTTAGATCCATGACCTTATACTACACCTAGACTACCATGATCAAAACTACCCCACTGGTGCTACTAGTGATTACGGGTCTAGCTACCATGGGCATGAACTCCTCCTCGACCACTCCTACTAGTCCTACAACAACTCCCTACTTGACATGGTATAAAATAACCACCCACTGATGATGAATATGGAAAACAACCACATCCAATATGAGCTTATAGAAAGGTCTAACTGAATCTATAATGAATCCTTATACTTCCTCAATCCTAGAACTCCATACAGTCTCTATCAACCTAAGGCTTCATATTCCCTTCTCATCCACATGGATGACACACCATAGTTCTAGTAGAAATGGTACCATGGATTCCATTTCATTAACTATAAACCTCATGTGAACTCATTCTGCTATTGGAAGCACTATGGTTATTCCACAACAATGATTCTCTATTCCAAGTATCATCATCATCCCTCAGGTTGAACTCAGTGATAATATTCAGATTATCTATTTTATAAAGGTAGGAAGGTGAATGAAATTCACGTGAGTATAGATGGAAAATTGAATCCCATCCTTGAATCACGTAGAACCTGAATTCTCATCACAATATAGAAGAGGTTAAAATAAATGTAACTTAGGGAAACATGGTTTATATTTCATGACTAAAAAATAAACCTTATTGAGATACATGAACTCTATGGATAAATTAGATATCAATATTTTGGGGAAAGATAAACTCCTAGAAGTCATTCTGTAATTAATCCTATACCATGCCCCGATTGTGTCTGGTCCAGGTAATTATATACCACCTGTGCTAAGCCGAATCACATTTCATGTAAGTAGGAAGATAGACCCTCTTCTCTTGAGGCATTTTGTAGATGCTTAATGATAGAAAATGTGGCCTCCAAATAATATTCAGCACCATGTGGTTCACCATCCCCCAAGAAGGTAGAAGGGTGTGGCTAGAATAACTCACATGTCAAACCAGCCATCTTAGGTGAAGGTTCTGGAGAAAAATGCATTGATTTCATCAGATGTATGAAAAATAATGAACATGAGAATTAGTTCCCAAATGAAGTACAATAACTTCTACCTCATGTGGAGCTTCTGGAGGTGAGACCAGAGGATCAAAGCCCACCATGTCTGAAGCATGGTCTTATCCACCATCCCGGTTCATGAAATGAGTATGTCGTGGCAGCATTTTCCTACAAATACTACGAGGACAACTCATAATATGTTTTAGGTTGATTAATATCAACACTAGGTTAAGATGAATGTAAGTAAGGGATCAATACCAATGGAATAATACACCAAATACCCTCTTATAAAGTTTAGTACTATTACTTCTAAAGTACAAATTATAGAGGTTAAAGTTGAAGAAGTGTTAACTATTCCATACCTCATTATTTAATGGAAACCATTTCATATCTTATTTACTAAATAGGTTCACTCTTTTTCCTTTTATAAACATAATAAGGATATATATGTATGTGTAAATATTTTATTATACAATTCTTGTTTCATATTTACAATTTTCATATTCATATATTAAAAATCATGGTTCATAAAGAGTGGATCATCATTCCTAATGAATGACTTCCCACACTCCTTATCACTAAAAACAACACATATTTAATTTTTTTCCTATTAGATGGACTCAGTAAAATAAAAATTCCAACCTATAAGGGCCTATAATACCTAAGAAATTGAAACTAGAAATCAGTCAATAGTAGAAAGAACATAATAAGTATATCTATAAAAATAAGTCTCACTCATCAATCACATGAATAATAATCAATGAAAAGAGTTAAATGCACCTCTATAGAATATTAATATGCATGGAATGTGAATTATAGGTTCATATGAAGATTCAAGAAATAATTATCCATCCCCCCATATCCAGTCGAAGGATAAAATTGAATCTCAATTAGAATAATAATTGTAACCACAATAAATAATATATATCACACAATAGTGAAATGATATCAACATTATCAAGGGAAAGAAGAAAAACAATTATAATTCAGGATACTCTTCTTTTACCCCAAACAAGGGTACACAATACCCCAGAATGACTTATGTCTAGGATCCGTAGCATTCCTAATCTGCAATATTTTTTCTCTAAATAATAAAGAAAGAAGGGAACCACTCTTATACAAATTTTTACATTGTGGACCAATATTACATTGACGTTACCTTGATCCCAATGGCAGACATGTTGTAAAATTCATCCCCCAAATTCTAGAGGTTTCCAACAAGAATTAATAACCGAGGGTGTGTATATGGGGAGACTATTCTGTCATTACTAATGTGTAACCCCATGGATATAAATAATTCAAAAACATATCAGAAAATAGTGAATGAAATGTAATAGTAAACAGAAGCACCAAACATGACTAATAACCAACTGAACAATTAGTTCTCATATATAAAATATAGTGATGATATACATTAGGTATCTAGAAAGAAACAATACATGGATACAAGGAACATACTTTACATTCTATAAAAAATTAAGATATATAATAAATAACAACACAAACATTCTAATCTCTATATCAGTCATATGCAACTAGATCCATCATATGAAATCAATAAATCAAATGTCTAATGTAGTATACTTCCCATTTATCAACAGATACATACATATAATATGCCCAAGTACTAGAGGAACTGGATTTTGGTGTGAGATAAATCTAAGTATTCCACCCCCAAAATCATCTATAACATCATGTACGTGTAATATAAACTGAAACATTTTTCAATAATTCAAATATAAAAGTAAATATGTTTGGTAAAATGAATACCCAAGTACCCACTTCAACCCAAGGTTATTGTACCGAACATGTAACCAGATCATTTTTATTTAGGTTCCAGCTTATATAAATAGGTGAAGTAAGGAATTTTCCGCACTAAAATCACATCATGATAGTAAAATTAATGTTCCCAATATGTCACAATTCATCCTATAAATTTATTTAACAATTAAATGTTCCAATGTAAGAAAAACTTTAACCGAGGCCTCAAGGGTTGCCAACTTAGTACGAATTATCTCATGACTAAGGGGTATGAATATAATCCCAATAGAATCATCCAAGGAATTCTCCAATGGTGATGATATAACTTAATCTAAGTCATAAATCCAAAGGAAAATAGAATAGGAAATGGAAAAGTCCAAGGATATAACAAAGGAACCTTTTGTTCATAGAAACCATGCTAGAATAATAGTAAAGTAGGGATCCTATGGTCACAAATCATGAATCCATTGATAGATGAGGATATGGTTCCAAGGTCATATCAACCAAGGAATCAAGTATAATTGATTAGGAATGGAATCCATGAGTTCTCAGGTCATTCCATTAGTAATAAAAAGTAAACTCTAGTTTGAACACCCATATAAAAGTGATTTCAAGGACCATATACAATTAGGAACCATTCATTCTATTTTACCTACAAAATTACTTTTTATTAATAAGAACGCAAGTACAAGACCACAGTGACCCGACAGCCAAAACCAGAACCAAGCCCAAACCAAAAACGAAGGACAATTGTTTGACAAGGACAATGGATCATGAATCCATTGGATGAATCATTACCATTATAAATATTTCTCTAGGATCATTCTGCTACCTTCCCTCATTAGTGGCAATGGGTTCTATGATATTAAAAAAACCATTCAATTTCAACCAATTAATCCAAGTAATATTTATACAATAAACCTTCCAAATCCATTTACATTTGATTAATTAATTGAAACACTTACCTTAGGTAGATACAATGGGAATAGTTCACGGTAAAATCCATTTTCATTTAAAAATACATTATAAGTTTCATAAAGGATCGATTACCATTACCATGGTCAATCATAGGAACATAAAGTGGTTGTTTAGACACAAGTGTCAAAACACTAAAACTAAAATATGATCAAACACCCTACATTGGATGGAAGGAAGTGTTGATGTAACCAGTAATGCTGATTAACATTTATAGAACGGGTATTAGAACACTTTTATAATCACTAAATTATATGAATATAGATTTAACAGATGAAACCCGATGAAATTATCATGATGATATGACAATTTCTAAAATGATAAAACATGAGGGATGAGTTATCTTCCACCTACCTTGTACTCGTATGACACTCCTCATCATGTATTAGCCTTTATTTCAGCCTGGATTGGATGATATCTGAATTATGGTTCAATTATCTAAAATTGGATCATATGATCTAGTATCAAAATAGCATCGTTGATCAAAATAAGAATTAAGAGATATTAAAATAGAAGAGAGAATATACCAATGAGGATCCATTGAGATTAATTGTGGTTTAATGAGACTATGAACTGAAAAATGTTCTAAAATCATAGTTTAGGATTTATAGAGGATCAATAGAGGATAATTTTGAGGGTTTTTCCAATGGAAATGAAAAGGGAGAGAGGGGTTATCATTTAACATCATTTATGGGGAAATTGATAATTTTTCCAGAATTTCCCTTCACACAGTTTGATCGCACAATTTTCTGAAGCCTACATGAACTATGAATAGTTAGTTATAAGATGGGGGAACCCACATTGTTAGGATGTATGGTTAGGGAAACCGAGCGCCAACCATGTGAAACACCTTTATAATTTTTTCTTCAGTAAATTCAATCTCATTCGTCCCAATCCGCACTTTTTGAAAAAACTGTGCACTCTTTTACTACTCTTTTCCCATCCCCACATGCTTTAAACTACCATGTGACCTACCCTAAATGATTAAAACTAATAACATGGTCAAACTATATCTCCCAGAAATATGGGGTTTAGGCTCTGAATAAGACCTAGACACACAAAATATTTCACAAACTCATTAGGAATACCTATTAGGCCCATAAAAGAAAATTAGAACAAAAATTGGAGGATCCATAATGGAGAGAACAATAGTTTTCATAAAAAATTCATTATGAATATATAATTATAATATGAATATAATTATGAAACATTCCTTTGTAAAAATATATTACATATGGAGAAACTCTAAATTATATCAGGTACATATGACCTTATACTTTTAAATATATCAGATTATTAGATGGATATATAATTTTTTACTTTAATAGTATGTGTAACTTTCTATATATATTATTTTATTTATATAAAACATTATTAAAATTAATATAAAAATATATCAAATTTTGGGAAACAATTTAATAAAACATTAGATATCCAAAAATTTTCTTTAAGGTAATATAATTAGTTAAAAATTCAAGGAACATTTTTATAAATGAAACTAAAGATATCCAGGCTATGTTAGAAGACTATAACTCCTCATTAATCTACCAACTGCTTATGATTTGAAAACCAAAAAAAAATTTACTAATAAAATTTAATACTACAAAAAATTTTAATTAATTCACTATAACTAAAATATATTGTTAAATGTTTCATTTTGTTCCTTTTTATATCAAATAGAAATTATAAATTTTAATTAACTCATTCTATTAGGCACACTATGAGAAATAAATTTATTGAAAATGACCTCAAATGAAAAGTAAATTTTCAATGACTTGAATTCATCAAAAATTATAAATAATAATGTTAAATTTAACTAATAATGAAATAATAAGTTAAATATAAAAATATCGATCAATTTTTATTGAAATTTTTTTATTAGGAATAAATGTTTTAAGATAGAAATAATTTAAATGTTCATACTTCAAAAGAATATTTTGGATTGGGTAAAGGTTTTATGTGTTGATGTTGAATTAATAGATTCCCCTCAAGGAATTATAAAAACCTTACAGATATTTTGGAGCCTTCTAACTATTTTTCGAATTTATGAATTTAATCATGATCTATATTTAATTTTTATAGTATATACTTATTATTTCCAAAACAAACATTGGAAATATTAGATGAGGTTATAAAATATATTGAAGTAGAATTTGGTGAATGTGGAGTTCAGAGTGGAATGTAATAGAATATATTTGGATGGTTTTATGATATAAATACATATCATATAAACAAAACATTAGTATCATGAATTTCAATTTATAAATAAGTATTCTCTAGACCAGAAATATTATCCTATTGAGAAGTGGAGCTATGAAATTTGATGGTTGAAATTTTTCAAAGTATTTTATTATGTTTAATCCCATATAATTTTTTTAAAAAGCTATAAAATATTTTGATTAATTATTTTTTAAAAATTTTAGAAAAAAATAACAAAGCTACCTATGAAAATTGAATATAAGTTCTTGTTTTATTTTAATTATTTTTCTTAAATATAATTAGAATAGGAAATTTCAGTCTTTTATTCCTTTCATGTTGATATATCTTTCATTAGAACATGATTATTTATTTTATCATTATTTATCATCATATAGAGAAAAAAATTCATTGATTTTGTATTTTTATTATATCTATACATACTCCTATCTTCTATAAACAATAATCAACATCATTAACCTAATATTTTTAAAAAATAAAGATGATAGTTGAAATGTATGTTTTTCCTAGGAAGAGAGTGTGAAGTAGAAATAAATTTTTATTTATAAACAATAATTTATTTTCCAATTGAAATATTTTTTCTTCCTCATGTAGTTTTTATTCTGGTTCAAATGATTCATATTTTCATTATTCATTATAATTTATTAGTACATTATGATTCTCATGAACAATTTCATCATAATTTGAATGATACTAAGGATTGTAATCTAACAATTCTTCTTAATATTATAGAATCATTACCATACCTTGTAATTTAAGAATTTTTACCAGGATTATGGTTATCTTAATACAAAAACACTATAAAATTTACTATAATCTCTATAATATATAAAGATTTTATATATTTTTTTCATCATTAATTTATTTATTTTCATTAAAAATATACACTTTTCTAAATACATTAATCATATACAATTATATAACATCACATTATAATGAAACATTTTTTGATGATTCCATAGCGTGAGTGTATAAATAATAATAAAAATCAAATTAATCTTTAAAATGTTTTAGATCATCTTAAATAGAAAATAAAACAACTGTGTCACCAGATTGTTTGTCCCTTTAAAAATAAATCTAGGATATTATTATTTCTTTATGATCATACTTAAAAGCCTCAACTATATGTACCTTAATATGTTAGTACTCTTTGTCCACTCTATTTGAGAAATTAAAATTTAATTCATCTTATAGAAAAATATTATTGATACTATTATTTATTTTAATTACTAAAAATTCGATTTTAAAATTGAATTATCTTTCTATAATTTAAACACAAATTTATATTCAATGATTCTATATTTAAAATAATTTAGTTTATCTTTTAGTTAATCAAATTCATAAAATATACCCATGGTTATTGGGTCATGATTCCCATCATAAACTATATCTTTATTATCAATAGGCTATGATAGAATATCCTCAAAATATAAAACATTTTCCCATATAAAAAAGATACTTCCTTATAAAATTTATTATTTGTATACAATTATTATTTGAAAATTTTATAATCACATTGATAATTTCTATTTTAAATTTCACGTTCATCCACATCAGCTGATTTTTCATCAGTTCCAATCAGTACTTCATCCTTCAAAATAATTGGATCGGTTTCTTAAACAGTCTTTTCCATAGGTTCTTCCTATACATCAATATCGTTAAAATGTTTTTTTATTAATTTTTATATATTTTTCCTAATATTTTCCATTGGTATCTATTTTACATAGATTTATTTTTTCCATCATCTTTACCATCTATAGTTTTTTATGTCATTTTTATCAACATTTGAAAATTCAATATTTGAATTACTCTATTCATATTGGTCATAAACTATATCATATTGACCTACTAATTATTCTAAAAATACATCCTGAATATGTTTAATGAAATATATGTTAAATTATTTAGACCCAACAACTTTTAATTCAGTTTGATCCTTCCATATAGTATAATTTGAGAATTCTTCTCCATTTTCATTATCAGAATCCAGATCTATCTTCTTAATAAAAATAATGTTATTTGTGGATACATTCCAAACATATATTATCTACTTCAATACAACAACACTCATAAATTTTTATAATGTAATTTCATGGATTCCAATTCATTCATATATATTACATTCATCTCAAAAAAATAGTTAACATTCCTACATAATGGTATATGGTTAATTTATTTTTACCTTGGTAAAAACTATTCTTATACATAAGAATATATCTTTTCAAAATGAAATTATTTAATTCCTAGTTCTCTTTTAGGAAGTTATTTTATTACCTTTGTTTTGGTTTCTTTTTTAATTTGGAGAGTATGGTCAACCCTAGAATTTAGAAAATACATATAATGATGATGTCATAAATTTTATATAATTTTAAACATAAACATTGAAATTTATATTTCTCATTGGGAACATACACGTAGTTAATATTGAGTACATACCATGTAACAACTATGGTTATTAAGTTGTGAACTGGGTAAATGTTTTGTATGTTCTATACACTATGTAACAGTTACACAATGTGTATCTATAAAAATAAGATTTTTAATTGAAAAGAGGATATGTATTTGGTGGTATACGGACCCTGAGGATTAAATGATGTATAAATGGATAATATTCTATGTAAATATTGTGTTTTTAGTTTTTAATATTCCTTACGAGTGATATGATTAATTAATTTTCTTTGGAACCTTCATTCATCGATCCCAAGAGCTCCCTATGAAATTATGGGTGATTCTTTCTCATCTAGATAATTTCATTCAGTAATTTATTTCCATTGTGGTCGAATTTATCCTCTCTGAGTATTTATTCCATAAAGATCATCATTGGATATGGTTTAGATACAGTTTTATAATCAATTTTTTTTTCTATCAATCCTATTTAGTCTCTTGTCGTTACATGTCTTCTAAAGGTATATATTGTGGTTTTTAATACCTATTTTCAAAATGGGGTTAGGATTTCAACATCCTTGAGGTTCGTGTATCAATTAATGTTTTAATTTTTTTTAATTTCATGATGTTGTTATTTATTCCTTGATATTTTAAATGGAGTTTTACATTTTGAAATTTAGAAGGGCAAGGGTTAATGTTTTAATGGGTGTTTTATTTTGGAAAAAATGCCTTGATTCAGGATGAAAAATTAGTTTCAAACCATAAATAAGATAGGAATGTATTTCAAATATTTTTATAAAAATGTGATAATATTATTTGAAAACTAATATTAAAAAACATTTCACAACAGGATCCTTGAGTGCATCGAGAAAGAGACACTAGAAGCCTTATTGTGTGTGATGCTATTAGAAGATAAAATCTTCTATATCGATGGACTGTGGCATGAAATGAGGTTATTTGGATCCTACCTTATTCTTTTTTATGATTTTGAGTGTTTATTATGTATTTCCCCATAGGATAGAGCCCGAATGGAAGGTGTATTTCCATTTTTGGTTGTTTATTTCATGAGAGATTATTTCAGGGATGTTGAATTACATCTATCACAATATTAGGTATGTTTACATGCCAGGATTTATTACTGAATGGATTTTGAAAACATTATGTACTATTTCTAAAGAACCCTAGGATTTTTTGAGAAATATTTTTAAATTTTATTATTTACAAAAATTATTGTAAAAATATTTTTCTTAATTATAGAACTTGTAAATTATTAATGTTATAACATGTATAAATTATTTGGTGGATACCTACTGGGATCTATTCCTCACACCCTAATTCTTCCGTTGGGAAGATATAAACCTGATCATATAGAACATAGGTAAAATGATGGAAATTTTGTTGCATTCTGTGTTGTTTTTATGTTTTTTTTTCATAGAGTGATTCTTTCTAGAGGGAATAGTTTGTTAAATGGATAATTGTTTGTCAATAAATTTCATAATTTCAGGTATACCTGGTTTGAATTATTTGTAACTACATTTTTTATGTACATTACTCTGGTTTTATATTTGTTTTTAGTATATTCTAGACTTGTTTTCTAATCATTTTTACACCTCACCTCATAATGGGTTAACTCAGTTAAATGTTCTAGTTGTCTCAGGATAGTATGTTACAATTTGAAAATATGGGACCTAACTCTACCAGCTACGTGTCAGCATTCTTGATTTGGGTAGTTTTTTTGGTAGACAAGAGTAGGATTATTAGAATTTGGATAATAGGTGATGAAAAAGGGTCAGGATAAATCACTCATATGAATGAATCTACATTCACATGGGTGGTTAGAAAACATTTTCTATGAAAAGACCTAGAATTTAAGGTCATTTGAATTATTTTTATGGGAAATATATTAAAATTAATATATTTTATAATTATACAAACTTGGAATGTCTAAGTTATTTTGAATAAAATAATTTTGGAGTTTATTAATATATAATTATTTTTATCAAAAGGTTTTTCCTTTTTTGGTTAAATTATTAAATATATTAAATTCTTATTTTTTTAAAATAATTTTTTTTATTCTAGTAGTTGGTTTAATGATTTAGGAGTTTGATCTTGACTAGTTGGTAAGTATATTGTGTTTAATATAAAACTTCTCCCATAATACATCTTACAAATACGAGGAGGGATCTGTGAGGTAGATTCTATAGGTGGATCCTCCATTGGTACCGTCATTGGTCAATGTTGTTATCAATACCTTTCAGATGCCGAGTTCAGTGGAAACTATGATCCTAAGATGAGTAATGGATCATTGTTCAGAATTTACCATGTAGCACAAACTCTTCTTCAATGGTGACAAAGGGTAACATGAATCATTGGATTTTCTTTAATGGATTTAGAGGATATTCAACTACCTGAAGACTCTTGTATATTCTTAGGTGGGGCATTGTACATATATTCTTGACTATCTGGGAAGAATATTGTATAATTCAATCATGCAAGCTATCATTATGGATTATCTTAACTGGGTATCTTTAAATAATATCTTTAACCTGCTGTTTAATCCTCACACCCTAGAAGTGGAAAATACATATATAATTTTTATGTCGGAGCAAGGGGATCTTATCATTCTGGAAAACTCCAACCATTTTTCAAAGTAGGTTCATCTACCATAATATCATGTCAGAAATGATAAACGAAAAGCATATCTATTCTAGATAGGAATTAGGGATAATGTTTGGTTAACACTATTTATTTTGTGCCTCCCAAACCTTTGTAGAGGTATTGGATATGGATTCTTTCTATGGGTGAGACATAGATGGAAGAACATATTTTGGTTTAGATTTAGTTAGTACATTAGTTAGTCCGGGAAATTCATCTACTAAGTAAAGGAAGTGGAAGAGTGGTTGGCCTTCTATATGAAAAGTTTAAAGGAAATATTTATGGAATAAAAATGTTATTTTCTACTAATGTGGGTGGCATGGTCATTCCAGGACCCAATGTACGGTTTCTCATAGAACCCTCCATCTTTTTTGGTGATCTATCCATCTGAAACATTTCTATGATGAGATATCGTAATTTTTTTAAGGTGAGATCAACTTTCAGGAATAGATCACAGATTCATGTTGATGCTTCCAAGGATGGTGGGTCTCATTCTCAATCCAGGGGGATGTCCAAGTGTCTATTTCTAGATTTCATTATGTAGAAAATTATGTTCCATATGAATTAGTAGTAAGGCCATCTAATATTAGATGTACGGTGTTTATTTCATCTTCTATGGAAATATATTTGTTTGATAACAGTCCTACTGATTATTTCTTATCATAAACACTTTTTTATGTGTTGGGTTTACATTAGAAAATTATGTCTTTCTTGTTGGATCATCCATGCCATTGGGAAATATATTCAAGGATGGTTTCAAGTACCCCATGTGTCGGGTGGTGATAAGAGACACCGAGGTTGTTTGGGATTCCATAGTGCATGATATTGAAATTATTGACTTGATTAGTAAAATTTATTTGATGATAAATGTGAAGTTCCAGATAGACTATTATCACTATTGGTTATAGTTCGTATCTTCCAATGGTGTCACTCATTTTTTCTAAGGTGAGTAGGACTCTAGATCATGAAGGGAATGGATTCTTCTTCGATATGCTGGTATAAGCTCATGCCTATTGTTAGAAATGTTTCTTGATTCATTTTAACAATTATTGGGTGGTCAGAAACATATTGTTTTGTCTATGTACCCTGAGGTCTTTTCTAATGATATTTCTAGTTTACAGCCATAGTGAGTGGTCAAGATTATTATTTACCTACTTCCTTGAATGATGCCCATTTATATTCAATCCTATATAATGGTGTCTACTGAGTTAGTGGAACATTATTTCTACCATGAGTACCTAGAGTGGAAAGGATTTATTCATCCAAGAATGTCCCTGTCAACGTCAACTGTGCACTTTTAAAAGAAGGAAAATGGATGTCTCAGGCACTATATTTTTAAACGAATATTGAATAGAGTGACCATTAAATTTTTTTCCAAGGGTTAATGGTATTTTTGATCATATTATAGGGGCTATTTGGTTTTCTATGATTGACCATCAATCGACGTAACACCAATTGATAGACTGAGATGGGAATATACCTAAGATAGAGCTTTGGAGCCAATAGGGGTATTCCAAATTTAAGGATATGAAATTTGGTCTCACTATTGGTCTTATGCTATTTACAACCTTGATGAATAGAATATTTGATCCATTCATGGAACCTTTTTTTGTTCTATTCATAGAGGATATCCTTGTGTACTCCATGTCAAAGGAGAAACATGTGTACCATTTGGATGTCGTACTTCAAACCACGAAATAATATCATCTATTTGCAAACATTAAAAGACTGAGTTTTAGATCCATGATTTACCATTTTTGAGGGATATGATATCTCTAAGGGTTTCTTAGTATATTGTAAAATTTTAAAGTTAGTTATGTATTGAGAGCATGCAAAAATATTTGTTTGTGATTCAGAGATTCTTGGGTGGGTCTAGTTACTATAGACAGTTTGTTCAATACTTCTACATGATCACATATATAATGAAATCTTTGACATGTAAGGGTGTAAAGATTGAATGGTAAGACAAATTTTATATTTATTTTGAGGATATTATGGTGAAGTTGACTTAAGAAACCGTGTTGGTTCTCCCATAACAATTATTGGGATATGATGTTTTCTGCGATGCTTCTGGTACATGTTTGAGATGTGTCTCAATGAAGGGGAAACATGCGGTGTCTTATGGCTCAAATAAGTTATTTCCTCATGAAAAGAATGATCATACCTAAGATCCTGAGATGGAATATATTATACAAGCACTCAAGAAGTGGGATCACTATCTTTTTGGGTAATGATTTATTGTGTATTCTAATGATAGGATCAAAAACTATATTTTTTCTCAGAGGGATTTGATCTTGAGATAGAGAAGATCATTTGAGTATTATCAGCCCTTTTATTTTTTAATAATATATAACTATAGGAATATAATTTCCTTTGATGTTGAATTTTATAAAAAATTTATGAAATAGGCCATGAAGGAATTAGTTGTGTAGTGATCTATGATGATTTTTTAAATGATCTTGGGAGTAGAGGAGTATGGTTAACATGTGTTCTTGGATTTGATAAAGGTTTAATTGTCCTTTTAGTAGCATGTTTTACTTGAGTATGAAATACATAAGATTTTATGTTTAAGAGAAATCATAAATGGTGGGGAGAAAGTAACTGAGTGGTCTCGATCTCCTAATAGAGCTTTGTGATTCAAGAGAAGGTTGGTTTTTCAATTTCCATTGAGACATGAGTGTTTAGATTGTGAAAACAACTCATGTTGGTCCATGTACCTAGTGGATATAAATGTGTTCCATAATTTGAGATTTCGGTATTGGTTTCTAGAGATGAGGGGGTCAATTTCATACTATTTGTAACAGGGTCTCACTTTTTATGGAGATAAGGAGGACCACCAGAAAACATTAGGTTTGTTGTATAATTTAATCATTATGTTATTGAAGTGGTATGATATTTTCATGTATTCCATCATTACAATACCAACGACACCATGTGGGGAAGATATGGTTTGGGTGATTATTGACAGACTGACTAAATCAGTGTATTTATTTCCATAATGAAAATGATTACAGTGGAATAGTGTAGTGACTTATTGGAATGATATATTGTGAGACAACATGGGGTTATATGTGTAGTTGTTTGTGATAGGGACTCAAGGTTCACATCCAGGTTCTATAAGGGTTGGTAAGACTAAATTGGTTCCTAATAGAAATTAAGCAGATATTATCATCCACAGTTGGATGTACAGATTGATTGGACTATCCCAGTTGTTGAAGATATTATCAGAGCATGATTACATGTTTTTAGTGGATCTTGGTATATTCATTTTTTTGAGTCATTTTTTTATTTTACATTAATTTTATTCTTTAATTTACAAACACTTAATTAAATAATTAATTACCAACTCTATCATGTCCAAAGTATTATAGGAATACATTATTGTAAAAAATATATGTTTTACCATAATTGAATTAGTTTTAATGTACTAGTGAATAAAAATCAAGTTTATTCATTACAATTATCTTAATAAGTATCTTAATAGTACTTATCAAAATCACCTATATCTAATCGTATTTAAATACTTTCTGTCTTATCTTTGTAATGTCAAATTTTGGTATAGTCGGACTTGACATTGGAATCAGTACCATTATAATCATATTCATAATGAATTTCTTTAATTAAATCAATCTAATTTTTTATGTATAAATTTTACATATGGAAAACTATATTCTATTATAATGAAATACATTTTACACTATAATGATGTAAAAACAACACTAGACATTCTGTTATAATAATACTGTTGAAGTGTCGGGTGTCTATGTCCTTTTAAAAAACATTAAGAAAATATGAATATTGGGAGATTAATATGGTATAAGGAATCATTATTATAAATAAATAACCATTTTAGGAGTTTTATAACACATAGAGAAACTAAGAAAACACTCTGCTTATTTTTATTACTGTACGAGTGCTTTGATTTTTTTCAAAAGTATGAATAGCTTGTTCGAATGATTTTGTAATTGTTTAAATTATTTTGTTCCTAAAGAATCCATATCTGGGATTTCTTATTATGAAATTGTTATGAATTTTTTTCAATCATATTATGAATAAGTTAGAGGGTTTTTATTTCTAAGAAGATAGAGATCTAATCTTTTTTATTGATGTAAGAACATAATTTTTTACTCCGTTATGGATCCTCAAAATTTTCATCTAAATCATTTATTTGGACTTAATATGGATGATTGTTTTGATAGAAATGGTCTCTGAGGTGTCCAGGGAATGTTCAGAGCCTAGAAAACATCTTTTAGGAAAACTGGACAGGTCGCACGGTTTGCTTACAGTTGGCGCACTGTTTGGAAAACCAAGAAGATTTAAATTTTTTGACAACACCACTTCACACGGTTTTTTCATGGACATGTATCCTAACTTTGAAATGTGCCTATCTAACCCGAAACCCTAGAATGGTTTTCACATGGTCTGTACATGACCATGTGGCCTAACCATGAAATGTTCCATTCTAACTAGAAACCCTTGCATGGTTTGCGCACAGTTTGTCAAACATGCGGACAAACCGTGCAAACGGTATTTTTCTGAGTAAATATAAATAATTTCCCTTATTCTCTATTAACCTCCCTTCATCTTCCCATATTAGATATTATTTGTGATTAACCAATTTCTCTCCCAATTTTTGGATTTTTGAATATCTAACCTTGGAATCAATATATCTCCTCCATCCGACAACATATTAAGCTTTTGCTCATCACGTTGGACATTCCATGGTATGTACTCAAGGCCTCCTGAGTTGTTCTCCTCTTTTTCGCTCAACTGAGATATCTATTTATGAGTGTTTTTCTATTTTTCATAGATGTAATCTGATCTGAGCCAAATCCAAGGCTAATATCAAAGGATAAGGATTGTAAAACCCTAAGGTGGTAATTCTATAACTCATCCCTAATGTTCAATGATTTTAGATTTGTCATATGTGGCCCACCGATTTCCTCGAGTGACGTTCATTTCATTTATATTAAATTCCTATATTAATTATTACAATATAATTATCTTTTATCCAAATAATTGATTAGTTGTTAGTGGTTACACCCACAATTCCAATCCTTCCATGTCGAAGGTTATTCCATAATTTTCGTTTTTGTGTTTTTTCATGTTTGAGACTCCATTCTTGTGTGCATGGATTAAATTTCCTCAGTGTAATCATTTCAATATTAAATGTCTTTTTTATCATGAGAATTTCATAAAAAAAAGTACTATGTGGGCTCACAAACTGACTCGCCTATGTTAAGTACATCAATTTGACAACAAAATGTGAATTGTGAATTGGAATGTATACTTAGCATACGACTTTTCCATAAATGTAAATGAATAGTTGGTTGCATATCATCAGAACCCCTTACCTCATTAATTTAAGGCAGTGGAATTATCCTTTAATATGTAATATCCCTTAAATGTATTAAATGGTTTCCTGTTACTTGTCCTTCTCACACAAATGTAATGCAAGGCATGAACAAAATGACTTGATAAAATGGTTTCATGCTACATGTCCTTATGACACTAATGAAAGGAAAGGCATGAATTGAAGGAAATATTACATGACTTCATAATAAAATTGGAATGGCCTAACTCGTGCTCTTCTTTGATTATGATTGGAGAATGCCATAACCACTCAAGAACCCCATTCTGATTCAAGGATATGGATTTATTAGGTTAAACCCCACCAAGATCCCAATCCTTGTCTATTCTTGGATTCCAGTTATGATACCATATGATCCCTCATGTAGTAAAATCGATTTTCATGGATACACTCATTGGATCAAACATTAACCAGTAGGTTCCATGGTTAAAGCACAGTGGGCCCAATCATTGCTTAGCCCCTTTTTACCTTGGATGAACTCCTTGGAATCGGTATGCACCACATTGTGTAATTCCATGGACTATGCACCTTGAATTACAATGTTACCCTATGCCAGGCAAGAGTTATTACTTAGTTTGTGGCCCTTGAGGTCTATGTCACCTTGGTTATCACCTTGAGACTTCATAGTTAAATGTCACAAATCATGGTTTCCTTGTTACATCTTTAAACATTCAATATTTATACAATCCCAAGGTAATGTTAGTGTTGGATATTCCTCACATGACCTATCAACATGACTTGGTAATTACATAATTAAGTTAACTAGATACATTCTCAGACACTAGTTGAGGGATGAAGCAGGTACATGGGTATTTTGCTACGTTTTACTGCTTTACTTTATATATGAATGCTTTAACACTTCTATATTTCCAATATACGGGCTAGATGTTATAGACACCGTTGGTGGTTTCCCACTGAGATTTTACTCACACCATCTCCGAGAACCTTTTGTAACCTGGTACGTATTACATGGTTGTAGGGATTTCCAAAGGGAATCTTTTGGATTCAAACACCAGATTGCTTGATGTTTCGTATGGAGCTTTATAGAAGATGACAGAGTCGGAGCTCCGGATGCTAGGGATAGTCTTTTATTATCATTTGTAATTTAATATAACATATTAATCCCATTGTCTTGTATCCATGTTTTCCAATTTTATAGTGACATGAAATATCATCATCAATTTTTGAATGGCATTTCTATAACATCATTATTGATTTTCTATGTTTATCTATTCCTATTATCTTATTTTTTTATTTAATTATAATGATTTTTATATTTACATATTTTTACATTCACCTAAAGTGTAATACATTGGTAATGAGGGTATAGTCTCCCCACTGACACAACCTAGGCCCTCACTACTATTCATCTAACTCTGGAATTTGGGGATATGCACTTAAGTCCAATTAGCCCACCAGGCTTGGGGATCCTATCATGTGGATTCCAAGTTCGGGACATCATAAAGTGGTATCAGAGATGGTTAGTTTTCTTCCATTAAAATTTAAAGATAATAGATTAGAGATTATAAATTCTTTGAATTTGGTCACAAGTCATGCTTGGGTGTCACAAACCCATATTTGGGGTATAAACCAATTTTCCAAAAATTATAAGTGTTGTTCTACTTTTACCTATTACAATTGATATTATTTCTTGGTTGGGTGACACACATGTTGTGTGTTTTTTATGTTTATTACTCTATTTTAGGATTTTCTTTAATATTTGGCATGATGATATAAGGGAAAGGAGAACTGTTATATGCATCGTTATAGGAACCTATAATTTTAATGTCATGCATATTTCCATTCCATAGAGGTTCATTTCAATGAATTTTATTTCTTGATATGCCTATGATTTTAGAGTTATGTTGTGACAGTTATCATAAGGTTGTATTAGTCTTGGTTATGATTGAGTGATTTCATGTCTCAATTCATGAGGTGGTATGGGTCGTCATGGGTTGGAATGAGTAATTTACTAAATCAAACCATTATGCTATAAATAAATCGGTGTTGTTTTCAGTGATACGTGTATGGGAAGTAATTCATTGGAAATGGATATCACTTGTAAATTGAATAAAAAATTATAAAAGAAAATGGTTTCACTTCTTTATCCTGTATTTTCATGTTTATGAATGTTAAAGGAGTGAATCTAGTGATTAAATATAAAATAAAATGGAACTTATTCTTGAGAACATACTAATACATAGATGCCTAAGTGGGTATTTTGGGTAGTGTACCTTGGTTAGTGAGTTTTCTTTGTTCAGCTTCCGCTAGTAATGTTATCTTTATGATTAATCTTGATCAATGGTGTGTGATTGGAAATTTTAGACAAGTACTACCATGAAATCCTCATATTGTTTGGTAGGAGGGTGGTGGTAACCAAGCTCAAGACATGGTGGGCCCTAAGCCACCAATCTTACCTCCATGGGTTCCACTAAATGCACCACATTCTATAATTGATCTGGGAACTGAAACAAAAGTTCGTGATAGATTCCTATGTCTGATGCAGTCCATGCATGGTGCTCCATAGATTTCACCTACAATGGATGATATGACCCATGAGTTCCAGGAACAGTATCCTCTTACATTTTCAAAGGATGTCAGTCCGTAGGCTATTGAGTCTTGAATAGAGGCCCCCTATCTATCTTTGAGCATTTGGAAATGCCTCCAAAGAAGAGAGTTATGTTTGATACTTACATGCTTTGAGATTTGGCCAAGAATTGGTGGGATGTGATTTCCCAGCCTCGTCATCATTAGAGAATTATATGGGATGATTTACAAACTACCTTCATTGATTTGTTCGTTCCTCAATCCATGAGAGATGAGAGAGCCAGAGAGTTCTTACATCTCAAACTGTGTTATAGTTTAGTTATGGAATATTCAGCATGTTTCAAGGAGTTGTAGCACTTTTCACCCCTTCTAGACGGTGATGAGCATTCACATTCTAGAAGCATTGAGGATATCCTCCAATACAAAATATGTATGGTGGTGAATGTCTTTTTCCAACCTTAATTTTTATAGATAGTCAATCAGAGTCTTCTCAATGACTAAAACCTGAGAAATGTCAATACTACCTAGTATAGAGGACTAGTGCAACATTTGGCATGTAGTTATTTTGGTTTTAGGAAGCGTTTTCTCAATTAATCTCATCAGAACAATGACAACCAGAGTATTTATTTCGATAGATCTAAATTGCATCATCAGTGTTTATGAAAGGGGATTCAAAGCCTCAGTATGATAGAGACCCAATGGAGTGTCGATCTTGTGGCCGCATGCAGAATCTTTATCATTTATGTTAGGCCATTCCACCAGCCTCAAGTGGAAAAGGATATATTCCAGCTCCACCTTCAGGATTAGGTTCCTTTATGCTGTGTCTAGTGGGGATTTTGAATATTACCAGTAGATATATCCAAGAAGGAGGTCGTGGCACTGGTTTCCAGACCCCTGATCACCAGTAGCACCAAAAGTGTAGTTATGGTCATCATAGTCCATCTATTCCATAGGGTAATGGAATCGGTTTGTTGCATGCACTACATCCAATACCCAAGGATAAGGTTGTGGGATCATCAATAGTATGAGGTACTATTATATTTTCCTCTACCAATGTATCTTATATATTTGATATATTTTCTTCAAACTCTATTATCTCTAAATCTGTTTAGTAATGTCTTAGACTGGTGTTATAGTTTTACTATGGTGTAATGGACCTATATAAACATGTAAGTGTAGAAACTATCCCCTTGAGGTAGAGAGTTACACATTCTTATGGATCCTCCTCATTCTTGAGATGATAGTCTTCGATTTCATTCATTGAATGGATTGGTTAGTTAATTTTCATGCTTCTGATGATTTCTACCACTACTGGGTATCATTTACAACACCGGAGGGAAGAAGTTGGCTAAATAAGGGTGAGTGGGATGAACATGTTGGTAGAGCATGAACATAGAATCATTGACTAGGAAGAGTGATCACCCATATCACAAAACTCTTCATGTAGTATTAGGGTTTTAACTACTCTAATTTCCTTCCAATAGTGGATCATTTCAGGGATGTCTTTACTTATGATTTTTCTAGATTACCTACTAAGATGGAGGTATATTTTATAATTCATCTTGTTCTAGGAGCATCTCAAGTGTCCATTTCACTATTTTGGATGGAACCTACTGAATATCAGGCACTCAAGAAGATGTCAGAGGATTTAGAGTCCAAATGCTTTATACGGTCCAATGCGTCCTATTCGGTTTCTCCCATGATTTTTCCATAAAAGCGGATGGAAAATTATGTCTATATTTAAATTAAAGAATGGTTAACTATATTATGATCATGAACCAGTATCCACTCCCATGAAAATATGTTCTATTTGACCAGCTCCGAGAAGAAATGGTCTTCTATAAGTTAGACATGATATCTATCTATCATCTGGTGCATACTAGGCCACCAGACATACCTCGTACAACATTCCGTATTTGGTATAGTCTGTATGAGTACCTTATTATTCCATTCGATCTTACAAACACGCCCACCGATTTCATGGAATTGATGAATATGGGTTTCCACCCCAATTTGTATTGTTTTTTCCTGATATTTTAGTTAGTCATCTTGGTGTATCCTCACACTCGTAGCGACCATGAAAAGCATCATGAGATCATTATAAGTACACAGAGAGAGCATCATCTTTATGGAAATCTTTCTATGTTCAACTTCTAGGTCAATAAATTCAACTTCATGGGTCATATAATATCGGAATTAGGTGTATATATTTACCCATAAATGGATAGTTTTGTAGTTCCTTGGGAGCATCCCAATAATATGATTGTTATACAAAATTTCTTGGGGGTAGGCTGGATATTATAGGTGTTTCAACGAGACCTTTCCTACTTTTCTTCACCTCTTACTGGTCTAATAAATATGGTTGTTTGGTTCTTATGGTTAGAATAATAGGATAAATCCTTTTAGGGGATGAATGGGAGGATGACATCGACACCTATTCTAACTCTTTCGGAGCTGTGTATAGGTTATACCTTCTTCTTTGATACATCATGCATCCAACTAGGAGTACTGATGATGTATGTGGACAAAGTAATTTTATATGGATCTCAAAAGTTGAGGCCTCATGATAGAAATTACATGAAACATGACCTCGATCTAGCAACAGTTGTCCATTCCTTACATTGTTGTACGCATTTTATAATGGGTGAGTGATTTTAAATGTAAACCGACCACAAGAGCCTCAAATATATATTTTCTCAGTGTTACATGATCCTTGGACAACAAATATGGGCTGATTATCTACAATCCTTTGATTTTGATCTTACCTCTACCCCTGGGAAGGGAAATGTGGTTGCATATTCACCAAGTTGGAAAATCAAGAATAAGTAGTACAGGAAGCCAGTGATGAGTGGAAGTTAATGGACCTCTTATATGAGAAACATCTATAGTTTCATGACAATCATGAGAAATATTATCACTCATTCTTGAAAGTTACCTCTACCCTCCTTAAGAAGGTGAAGGCTATACTGTTTTCATATTTCGAAGGCTTGGTTCTCAATGAGAGTATATTATGAGATAATCCACCTCCCGATTGTTATATGGACATAGATGACATCCCGCATCTACATGGACATATCTGGGATCCTTCAAATATGACTGAGGAGTTGATGAAAGAGTCCCATGAATCTTAGTGGGATGCTCATCCAGGAATCTTGATGATTTATTGAGATATGCAACGCTAGTATTGGTGGCCTGAGATGAGATGTTAGATATAAATCTTTATAAAGAGGTGTTCCAACTATTTGTAGGTGAAGATGGAGCACCATGGACCTTCAGTATTGCTACAACCACTTCCAGTCCCGGATTGGAAATGGGAAGACGTGGCTATAAATTTCCTAGTCAGGTTACCTAGGACACCGAGGGGTAGCAATGCTATTTGGTTATTCATGGTCCAACTAACAAAACCATTCCACTTCATTTTTATTCAACAGACCTTATATGTTGATGATATAGGAAAATTGAATGTCTGTGAGATCATACGACTACATGGGGTTCCTTGTACTATCGTTTCGGATTGTGAATCTCATTTCACATCGCAGTTTGGTTAGGGATTGAAAAAGGCTATGGGAACATAGGTGATTCTAATAATATATTTTCACCCTCAAAATGATGGAAATCAGAATGTAAAGAATAGGTTATAGAGGAAATGATTCGAGCATGTTTCCTTGATTTCGAAAGTTCATAGGAGAAGTATATCCCTATCATCAATTTTTCATATAATAACAGCTTTTAGGAAACAATTTAGATTTATCCTTTTGAGGCTTTATATAATAGGAAATTCCATTAAACCCTGTTCTAGTTAGAGATCGGCCAGGTAGCCCTACTAGGTCTTTGTCTTGTTCTGGATACTTCATAGAAAGATTAGATGATCAGAACAAATATTACTACCTCTCAGTCTAGAAAAAATCTTATGGTGATCTCCAACAATGGCCTCTTGAGTTTGAGGTGTGGGATTGTCTTTTCCTTCAGGTACCACCTAGGGCAGGGAATTAATGGTTACAAAAGGAATGGAAGTTTTTACCTCGTTACGTAGGGTTGTTTGAAATTGATGATAGATTCGGTTTGGTAGCCTATCACATTCTAATACCTCAGAGGTATCATGAAATTCAAAAAATCTTCTATGTATCATTGCATATCTAGTATTATACTAATTTGTCTCATTTCAATGATCATGAGGAAGTCAAGTTAGATGATGATTCAAACTTCGAGGAGTATCCAGTACGCATCGTTGATATGATCACAAAGGATCTCTAATGTCAGTATGTCCCCCTAGTATGGGTTCTATAGAAGAAATCTCGGCTACATGAAGTAACTTGGGACAGGGAAACAGACATAGGCGTTTAGTGGCCATATTTTTTCTCAAACAGTGATTCTCCACCCTTTGAATTTAAACTCAGGGACATGTTCTTATAAGTGGAATGATTTTAAGAACCTAGTTATTCACATATGTATATATAGTTTATTTTTATATCTAAAACATTAATTTAGACATAATATGTATTCATTTTGTGTTTGATAAGGTCTCGGGGGTGTCAGAGTCATGTTCAAATCCCAAATCCCATTTATTTGGAAAAAATATATGGCTCTCGCGGTTAGAGAATGGTTGGCGCTTGGTTGGGATAACCATGTAGACTGAAATTTACGGATAGAACCACTTTTCATGGTTTTCACAAGGCCATGGGGCATAATCTTGAAATTTTCCCTTCTACTTAGAAACCCCACATAGTTTGCACATATTTTGTCAAACTGTACAGACAAACCTTGCACATGTCATTTTCAAGGTAAATTTACAAAATTTCCATTAATAAACTATTAAACTCCCTCCACCTTCCATAATCTATGATTATGTTGGATTAACCTATTTCTCTCTCAATTTAAGTATTTTTTAAGATCTAACATTGGAATCAAGATTAATCATCCATCCAAAAACTGATCGAGCTTCCGTTTGTCACATTTGATGCACAACGATAAGTACTCGAGTCTAATTTAGTCGATCTCTTTCTCTTTCTCTCTCGACTGAGATATCTAGGTATGCTAATTTTTCTATTTTTCTTATACCTAATATGATGTAATCAAAATCAAGGTCCAATATCATAGGAGAAGGATCATAAAACCCTATATTTGGTGTTCTATAACTAATCCCTAATGTTCTTTGATTATAGATTTGTCCAGTGGTGCCCACCGATTTCATCAAGTTTCATTCATTGAATTCATATTCCATGATTATACTACTTAGAACAGGAAGGTTGTGTTCCTTCGAAATAATTTATTAGTTTATAGTGGTTACACCTACAACTCCATCCCTTCCATGTTGAAGGATATGCTATAAATAACATTTTATTGTTTTGACACAATTAATACATTCTTTGGGTATTTCTTGGCTTAACCTTCGTATGGGTAATCATTTTCATATTAAATGTCTTGTTTATCATGAGAATTTCATAATGGGGTGTACTGTGTATGCTCACCACATGACCCGCATAAAGTTAGAGCTTCAATTTGACAAAAAAATGTGCAATCTGAATTTTATATTATACTATGAATATTAATTGTCCTTAAATGTAAATGAATAGTATGTTTCATATCTATAGAACCCCTTACCACATTAATGGAAGGTATTATAATGAACCTTGAATATGGAATATTCCATAAATGGATTAAATGGTTTCATGCTACATGTCATTGTTACACTAATGAAAGGAATTTTAGGAACCAAATGACTTGATAAAAAAGGATGAATGCTTAATGACCATATTACACTAACGAATGATAAGGCTTGAACTGAAGTAAATATTATATTAATTCATAATCAAATAGGAATAACCTAACTCGAGCTTTCCTTGGATTCTGATCAGAGAATTCCATGGCCACTTAGGAACTTCATTCCAATTCAAGGATACAACATGATTAGTTTGAAACCCAACTTGATCCAAATACTTATCTATTATTGGATTCCTGGTATGATACCATAAGATCCCTCATCTAGTACAATAGGATTCCTTAGAAACACTCCATGGGTCCATAATTGACAAGTAGCTTCTATGGTTAAATCCCACCAGGCCCAGTAATTTCTTAACTCTATTTTACAATGGTTGAACTCATTTGACTCAGTATGTGATTCATTATGGAATTACTTGGACTATTCTCCTTGTATTACACTCTTACATCATTCCAGGCCACAATTTTTACTAAATTGGAAAACCATGAGGTCTACGCCACCTTAGTTATCACCTTGATAATTTATATTAACTATCATAAATCATGGTTAATGTGTTACATATTGGAAACGTAAATATTTTTACTATCAATAGGAGATATTTTATTTGGATATGAATCACATGATCTATCAGCTTTAATGGGTAATTACTTAATTAAATGAACTGGTTACATGTTTAGACACCATATGAGGGATGAAGAATGTACTTGGGTATTTAGTTGCATTGCACTGATTTCTATTATATATGCAAGCTTTCACACTATTACAATTCTATTACATGGGTCATATTTTATAGACACTATTGATGGTGTACTAATATGATTTATCTCACACACTCTCTCAGGGATGTTTGGTACCAAGGGGAGATTACATGGTTGCATCTATTGGGAAATGGAAGCATACGTCTTCAAATGCATTCTTGATTTCTGTTCAGTATCGACCACGATAATAGATTACGGAGTCGGAGATGAAGATGCTAGGG
Organism: Viscum album; assembly: GCA_963277665.1. Taxonomy (NCBI): domain Eukaryota; kingdom Viridiplantae; phylum Streptophyta; class Magnoliopsida; order Santalales; family Viscaceae; genus Viscum; species Viscum album. The sequence continues at coordinate 794,477,329 of OY728127.1, forward strand.
AGAGTCTATGGTTTTCCTTTATTCATTTTTGGAACATGATATTCCTGCTTTTTTTATCCATATTTTACCATTTTCTAGTGACATGAAATATCATCATCAATTTTTGAATATTGTTTCCGTTACATAGTTATTGTTATTCTTGTTTATATATTACTATTATCTTCTTCCATTGTTTTCATATAATGCTTCTCTTATTTATATATGTTTACTTTCACCCTTTGTGCTATACTTTGTTAAGGATAGCATAATCTCCCTTAAGACACACCCTAGGCCCTCAAAGCTCATCATCATCTTCCATCCTTCTGGGAGATGCACTTGGGCCCACGTGGTGCACCATGTTAGGGGAACCTATCAAGTAGCATCTGGGAATGGGATGTCACAAGTGAGGGATTATGGAGATTAAATGATATAAAAATCATTGTATTGAGGGTACATTGGAATTTTGATATAAACCGATCATCGTATGTTGGGATTTCTCTATTATGGGAAATATAGACCTTTGTATAAATATAAATCAAGTGAGATTTATCATAGGTTATTGGATACCCTACACTTTAAGATAAATTAAGTGTATTCATTTGTATTGCATGTTTTATTACATGTCTTTAATTTTAATTGCATATAATAGAAAGTGATATTTTTATATTCATCTTTCTATTTACATATTTTTTATCATAATAACATTGATTACAATACACTTATTCTACCATATAATACTTTGTGACCATATCATTATCCTAATTATGATTATATTCTATTTAGATAGAATCACTACTTTTTCATTAATCTGATATATCATAACTATAATGATTTTAATTTTTTCTATATTTGTTTTATAATATAAATATGCTTAAACTCTAATTTAATTACCACCACCTACTGATTAAGATTCTACAAAATGTGAAGGTAAAATAAATTTCCCATTATGACCTATAGCTTACATATCAGAATCTACTTGATTAAGATATTTTTTATTATCAAAATCATGGGACAAGTCTGATCACTATTTGAATAATAATTAGGTTTTGTGAATAATATTGGTTTAAACTTGTTAAAAAATTATTATTTAAAGGTTAAAAAATAATGTTTTTTAAAACTATAGGTCTACCCCCCATGTTTGTTTCATCCATATTCATATACATTATGATCCAAAACATTTTTATTTGGTTCAGTTTTCCCATAAAAATACATAACATGTTTCGATCATAATGGCACCCTTTGATTCATTATATGGGAAGCCATGCTGATCTCCCTTGTGCATAGTTGAGATGGGATTATGATTCTAGGTTGGGTCTAGTGTTTTTTCAGTTATGATAGAGATTATTTAGTTGATCCCAAAGTGTTTTATTTTGGAACATGGTCATCATAAATTATTTGAGGATTGTCTTCAACAACTGCTAGATTTTGTTGTTGGTGATCATTTTATTCAACGTTTCACCCATCATGAGGCAAGGTCAGTTGGGTATGAGGGTTCTGTTGGAACCTAGGGTTTTGGGACCATTTGAGATCATTGATTAAATATAGATGTTAGCCTATATATTTCATTTACAGTCTGGTTTTCCTTATATCGACGATGTGTTTAATGTATACACTTTTTTAGGGGTATATACAATATCTATCCAATTTGATTTGGTGGGAGGATGTTGATATTTAGCATGATAATATGTAAGTTGAGTATCCAGTTCCAAATTGTTTATTTTTAGGATATGGTACTACATGGTAAAATGATCACCCTAGTTCGGGCTCTATGGTAGTGTAGACAATTTTTCCATGATATGTGGGAGCAGGAGTCATTGATTAGGTTGGAGTGGCCATCTCTTTTTTCGGATATAAGTTCTTGAGAACTTTATAGGGACATAAATCATTTATAGTGGGGATATTTTATTACCCATTTACCTTTCTGTAAGGTATTTTTTTAACTATTTTATTTTTTCCTTATTCATTGGGTTATTGCGGACAACCATGAAATTGAGAGGATAACTATAATGGTGATGTCAATAATTTATTGGAATTTTTGAAATAATTTGGGGAATTTTTAAATCTCATTTGTATGTTACACTCTATGTATGTTGAGTACATGTTATGTAATGGATTATGGAATGAATCCATGATCATGTTACATTACATGAATATTTCACATATTGTGCAATAGTTACATGTAGTGTATGTATAAAAATTATGTTTTTAAATAAATAGTTGATGTTTTTTAATAATATATTGACTCCAATGATTATATGACATGTAATTGGGTTACACACTATGTAAATGTAGCAAAGTTTTTTTTAAGAATCTATATGATTGATATGTTTCATTATTTTACTAAGTATCCTTCCTCACTCATCCATGAGTGATCCCTGGGTGATTTTGGTTGATTTATTCTGATTTTTTTTATTATGTGACTTATCATTATAGTGATTATATTGATCCTCTACGGTAAAGAGTTCCTTATCGTCCTTCCTCTACTATGGTTTGGATGTGATTTTGTAAATAAATTCTATTTTCAATGAATATTTTTTACTCTCTTTTTATGAATTTTATTCTAAAGGAAGGACTTCTAGTTTTCTAATACGCTTTCTCAAAAGATGTTAGGTTTTCTACACCCATTAGTTAGGTGGATCAAATCATGTTTTCTAATTTCATGAATTCCTTATTATTCTTATTGATTCTTTGAGATTTTAAATGGAATTTGATGTGTTGAAATTTAAAATGGAATGGGTTGTTATTTAAAAGGGTTCATTTCATTATAAATGGAGCATCCATTATTTTGAATGAGGCGGAATTCCAAAACCTATAACATATAATCTTATATTTGTTATAGTTTTAATAAAATTTGAGTGTGCTTTTTAGACACAGAAATTTAAAAATATATCACATTTGTAACCTTGGGTGTGTTGCAAAAGAGACATAGGTATCCTTTGTTTGTGTGACCCCACTAATGTGTAACCACTTTTATATCTATAGAACATGGAAGGACTCAATATTAGTATGATCTTAAAATTTTCCTCTTTAGGGTTATTAGTGTCTACTGCATATTTTCCCATAGGCTAAATCCCAATCAGTATGTTCATCATTGTTTTGGATTGTTTATTGCATGATAGATTACTTTAGGGATGTTGGATCATAGGTTTATTTATATTCAATATATTCACAAGCTTTTTTTATTGGATAGATTTCGAAAACATGATAGGGAATTTTTCAAAAACCCAATTATTGCAAGGGAAAAAGTTTTAAAATTGTTTTGTTGATAAAAATGTATATAACACTATTTGGTTTTAAAACTAGAACTTATGTAGTCAATATAATAGAACAAGTATTGTTTCTTTAGTGGTTACCTACATTGAAATATTTCTTGTGCCATAATTCTGAATTTGGTTGACTATAGACCCTATTTTCCTGGAAACATGCGAAGGGAAGGGAATTATGTAGCATGATGTCTTCACATTATGTCATTGTTTATTAGTAGAATTTATTGTTGAAGTCATGGTTTGTCACAAGGTGTCCTGTTAGTATTGAAATTCCATATATTATGGTATATCATTTTTGTATTTTTTGAATCTACCTTTGTTATCACTTTGTTCTCAGGTGGTATGTTTTGTATTTCTTATATTCGTGACTTATTTTGTTCACTTTTTTATATCTCATCCCATAATGGACACTCTTGGGTGACTAGACAAGTTCACCAATGTTGGTCTGTAACACTATCATTTTATTTATTATGAAATATATAAAATACATTTCATGAATGATAAATTTTTGAAATTCAATATAAATTTAGGTTATAGTCACCTAAATGAATTTTGAATGATTCATATTCACATGTTATAATATTTTTGTAAATTTTTCTCAAATGTATGTGGTTATAAAATAATAGATGATAGTGTTCATAATATTATCATATTAATCACTAATTATGGATTGAATAAAATAAAATTACCTTTTATGTGGATGCTGAAATATTTCATTATACTCATTAGATGTTAATGAAAATACTTTTCAATTCACATTGATTTTATTGAGTCTTAATTTATTCAAACTATGAATGTAGAATTATACTATAATAGCAAACTTATTTTACAAGAACAAATTATATATTACTCCTAATAACTGATAAATTCATATTCCATAAATATAGCACATTCTTTAGAAACATACGTCTTTGATTCATCCTGGTGAAAATCAATGGATTTTTCAGGATGAGCTCTTCTTTAGGAACCATTGGTATAGTAATTATAATAAATAAGGATGATAAAACACTATCAGAAAACATTTTTCCTATTATAAATATCAATTTTTTGTTTCAATGTTTTAGGGATTATAATTAGATTTTAATTTTAAGGTTTAAAGTAAATTGATTTTCAATAAAAATGTAAAATAATTTAAAAATTAAGTTAGAATAAGAAAAATTCCAAACATAACTTGATAATATATAGACTTTTAAGAATAAAATAATTAATAATTTTGGTTTTAATAGATATAATATTTTTTACAATAAATTTATTATTTTAAATCCTAAAATTAACATTGCACAAAAATATTGATATTATATATCAAAATATTGATATTAAATATCAAGTAATTCATAATAAATATCAAAAAATCATGTCATTTAGTATTACATACTAGTTTACATAATATTATAAGTCTTATATTTTAGAAAAATAATTTTTATGAAATATTAAATGCATATGAAAAAAATCAAAAAACTTATTATGAGACATAAAAAATAAGCTAAACTCATTTAAATTCATATATACTTAAGTCACACTTAAAAAATTAAAAAAATTAGAATAAATGTGCTTAGTTAATATGTTTGATAACTAATTTTCAGTAACAATAAACATATGATATTTGTCAGAAATTTTAGAATTTTCATGACCCATCACCTAGGGCCTCTGCTGTGACTACCCCATGATTGCCTCCCATTAGACAGGGGCTGGTTACCAGCACTGAGTAGTCATGTCCAAAAAAATGGGAGGAATTTTCCTAAGTACTTGTACACATGCACACACCTCCAAGACACATATGCTGAGGGAGAATACAAAAAGTAAACAAAAAAAGGTTTGATAGTAAAAATGTAATGGTAAAAGGGTTGATCCTCCGTTGCGTCACAATGTCTCCATGGTGAGAAACACTAGAAAGGGAATGAAATAAAATTTATTTGGTTTTATTTTTTTATCCTTTAAAGAGTTTAAAAATTTACCTTTACCCTCAACCCACACTGGTCGAGTTTAGGGCCCCCCAAGGGAAGATCATCGTCACTAGCTCATAAGTACTCTCATATTTCATATATGTGTTACGATTTAATATTAATAAGGATTTTAAAAATAAAATAAAAAAATTTCGATTTAATTATTTTATTTATGGTAATGTCCCAAAAACTACATTCCACAGCTGACCCATTCCGGCCAATATTAGGATCCTACTAAGGGAAGAATGCCCTCACGAGCTATATGGAAGTCTCTGAATTTCAATCAGAGTCACCCCTCGTGACTTATATAGACTTTAAAAAAATAAAATACTTTTATTTACAGTCATTCCATTTATGGGTTTTCTCACTGGAGACCCACACCTACTAAACATAAGTCCGGCTTAGGGTAAATATATAATCTTGAACAAAATAGTGCCCCTAAATTTCATATTCGGATATACATTTTAGGGTTATTACACATTTTTCACAAAAAACACTCTGTAATTCTATTTAAAACATAACATTTTTAAACAAATCATTCAGGGCGCTCTGGGCAGGAAAATTGCACGTTATCTCAGCAGCTTATCTTGTAATTTTCCCAAGAATTTTCTAAAAATAGAACCTAGAAGTTCCAAGTCATTACAAGAATTATATATTATTAATTTATTCTTAATATCAATGTGATTAGATCTATAATCCATTATATGACTTTTAAAAATTCATAGCATACTTTTATCACATTTAATGAGAATATGTTTAAAATTTAATCCAAAATCCTTCAATGTGTGTTTTTTATACAACAATTGATTACAAAAAACAATTAACTGAATCATACTCACCATTAGTCATTGATATGGAAGTTACTATTGTTATTTATTAAGAAATAAGACCAATTATTTCCCCAAATATTGAAAGGTGCCTAAATTATTTCTTCAATACCTTTTATAACCCCCAAAGTCAAAATTAGACTATGAAATGAAATAAATTATATAGGTTTTTTAAAAAAAGAATACCAAAACCATTATGATATATTAATATAATCTCCGTATCCTTTAGAAGATATTACATAAGAATATCATGTATAATAACAGTGACACATATAAAAAGGAGAGAAAAATTAATAGTGAGGCTAATTTTTTTTGTTGAGATATGATTCACTAATTCATTTGGAATTTTTTCATCACATGTTTTGAAGGAAAATATGAGGATATTAGTTTTTATCATGTCAAAATAAAAAACTTTTTAATCTAAAAGAATATAACATCTCTAAATATTTCCATATAAAATAAGTCATAAATAATTAGTTAAAGAAAATATTTAATATAGAATAAAATTATTCTTAGTAATATTTCTAAAATATTTTCTAATGAATGTTGAATAAAAATACAATGGTAATGATTCTTGGAATCGTTGAAATAAAAGGTGGTTTGTGTGTTGTATTTGCTACAAAAATTGATATTTTTAGTAAACATCCTATGGAAAAGGATAAAAAAATAAAAAAATATGAATGTGATTAAATCTTTTTAGGTAATTATTGTAACTCCAAATGTTTTTTTAAAATAACACTATGTTGAATATATTATACAACACACAACACCTACTCTATGTGGACCACAAAATACTATTAAAATATTATTACCTTGTAGAAAAGGATTTTTTAGTATGAATAGTATAAAAAGAATTATGAAACATATATATATATATATATTCTTGCTACTTTATTATTATAAATGTTTTAATTATTATGAAATATGTACTCAATTTTCAATAGGCTTATTCTATGCTTCAAAAATATGTTTTCCCAAAAAAATGTTTTTTTTATTTATTATCGAATAAATTATTACTAATTTGGGAAAATATATAAATTTCTTATTATAAAATTAATATAGTTATTAAAATTACCACATCTAAAATTTAATTATTGGAAATATATGGATTTTTCAGAAAAAATTAATTTTTCAGTGAATAGTGAAAAATAACAATTTTTATTAAAAATTAAATTTTCAAAGGTGTATATTGTTATAAAATTATTTCAAACTAAAATTAGTTCTATTATCTTATGAAAAATCCAATTTCGTTTATTGGAAATGATTACCTAAATTAATTAAATAGAAAACAATTACATATATATTTTAAAAAAACTATTTTGCATCGCGTTTGGCACGTATTTTTTAATTTTAAATTCTTCCACATATAATAGTTGAATATTAAAAAGATTTAAATATTATTAATTATGAGGTAAAAAATTATATAGGATCTTTTATGTTTTATCATTATGAATAGTAACGGTGGAAATATTTATGACCATTGTATAGGGTAAATTTGGTTAATCTAGGTTAAAAATAAATAATTAAGTCGTAATATTTCATCTGTATTTTTATTTAATGAATAAAAGTATTCCCTTATCACCTTTGAAATGAAATTTATATTTTTATGGAAACATGTCTCGAAAAATGACCAATATAATATTTAATTCAATGAATATTGTAAAACATCACTCTATTACTTTTAATTATCTATTATATGTCCGTATAATGTCGAAAAAATGTTATAAACAAATCCAAATTAAAATTTTGTGAATTATGAAATAATAATCATGATGATGATATTTTTCTAATTTATAGTGATTATATAATTACTATAAATTCTTGTATAACTCTAAAATATTATTTATTAAATTTATATAAATATAAAATAAATGATATTAAGAATATTCAAATTGATATAATTTGAGTTATTTATATTTTACCACTAATTATTTGGTGTATATGAATTATTATTGCTGTTTAAATTACCATTAATCTAAATAAAACTTGTTCATGATTTGGTTGTTGTCAAATTAAATGAATAGTGTCAAAATTGACATAAATGATAATTTATAAAGAAAAATATTTTATTAAATTATTTAATAATCATTAATTTATTTAAAGATGAAAATGTGTAATGTATGTTCAATATTTCATCCCTTGTCAATTTCTGTGTCAATATTTACCTTATATGTAACATTATAACCCATTAAGACATAAAAATATATTAACACGATTAATGTTAAATATGTTAACTAATTGGTTAAACTAAATGATATGTTTTAAAACACCAATAAAATCTATCCAAATAATATTGGTTTAAGATATCTAATATATATAATACCCTATATTTTAATACCTATCCATTGTTATGAATGTTCCTTTGAATAAATTTGTTTTAATTTAATCTTCCATGAACATTGAGATGTGCCTCTCACCTCAATGATAAAAGGGAAACTCCTCCATCACATATTTACACCACTTGGATCCATATATATTTAGCAAAAACTACCCAAAACTCTTTCAAACAACCTTATCCATGTTCTATAGGTTCTTATCCTTCCAAAATTATAACAACCCTCACCCCAATTTCTTGGAGAAAGTGTCTTACTTTAATAAATTAGCATAATACAAATGGTCAAATTATGATGGAACGTTCAATTTAGATGTTTTTGAGAACTAGATAAAAACATGAGTCCATTTATAAAATTTATAAAATAAAATAAAAAATAATACATCACAAAATAAAATGAAGTGCAATCTCGATAACTCAATCCATGAATTCTTCTTCCTATCATTTGGAAAATAATCAAAATAATGGTGATCGTAAATACTCAACAGGGGTTAGGTACAATAGATTATTTCATGAATCAATAAAAATAATCAATATTGAAAGAAAAACAATAGAAAAAATCAATAAAAATAATATTATTATCATGATAGGATAATGTACAAGCAATATGGAAATGTAAGTAATAGAGAACAATTTCCATTTAATAAATAGTTCAGAATTAAATGCATCCATATATAATATCATAGATAAAATGTAAGCGATTATAATTATAAGTAAATTTTAAATGAATGAAATTGATAAATATTGGATTTCCTGATCTCAGTTGTCTTGATACCTCTACCATCATAATCATTCACAAGATAATTTAAACTACAAGAAGAAAACCATTTAATTTTTCAAACTCCTTTTTCTCATTAGACATGTTGATACTTTAAGAGGATATATAATTATAGACACACCCATCTCTGCATGTGAATATAATTCCTCATATATAAAAAAAATATACTAAATTTATAATAATCATTATCAATAAATATTTATATTGAATAAAGGATTTAAATTTTTTCCAATATCTTCAGTTAATCAAATAACATTCAAAGTATACACCATATATCAAAATTGTATATGGTTTTAGGAAATAAAAATATTCAACAAATAATAATATGGATATTTAATTGAATTTTAATTTCATAAGAAAAATACCACAATAACATGATTTCTTCATGAAAAATTAATCAATCATAAAAGCTGGTTAGATTGTACAATAAAAATTACTACTTGGAAATTTTCAAGTCAAATACCATTAGATGAAATAATTAAATTTTAATATTATTATACCATTTAGAATAAATGAATCATTAAATTAAATTACAATGGTTATTTTTATACTCTATAAAATATAAATTGGGTTCATAACATTACAATATGGCTAAATAAATGGAAATTCAGATGAAGACACATTCCTTGTGTACGAATTTTAACGAACGTTCTTTGTCTTCATATATAATAAACATATATTTACTACTTACTCACATAACAGATTTTTAAATTTTATTATTCATATTATGTTTCTTCTTTTCATTTGATATATGATTACATATTAAATTATGTTTGGGTCAGACGTTTCGATGATATTTGAATTATGCGTCCAAAGGACATTTGTAGGATTACAATGCTAAAAGTGTTCATTATTTCAACATATTTAGAAAAAAATCACAAAAATATTATCATTTTTTACATCAATCATACTTTTAATACCAATAATTTTATATGTTTTTGTGAAATGATATATGTTACTATCATATAGATGGTAGATCATATATATGCATGACTAATGATTCAATTATTCGATGATTATTATATAAAGGTGGAAAGTAATTTTATTATTATATAATGATAATAATATCATAAATAATCTATTAAAATTTTAAACATACTTATATATATCATTTATGTGGTCTGATAATGAATAGGGAGTCACATCACTTAGTGACGCATGTAGTTCACACATACACGAATGACGTTATCATCTTTTAGTGAGCTAAAATGTAAATAATAAAATGTTGTATTATCTTTTCAAAATGACACATATATCATTATTATAATATTTAATTCATTTATATGACATATATTGTTTAATTCTCTCATTTTTAACAGTCTATGTAAAGCATTGGTGATAAACGAAGCACATCGCTTCGTAGGGAGGTAATCCACTATACACACGTGGGACATTATTATATCCCCTATAGAATGGAATATAAAGAATGAATATATGATAAAATGACCTAGTTATTATTATTATGTTATAAATTTCATATACATAATATATATTTGTAATCACACCCAATATTGAGAGGTGCTAATGAAAAAAAAAACAGATGTCATCAGTTCATGAGTCAGTAGTCTTCCATACACAAGAATGATGACATCATAACCCATTTGATGGATGTGGGGTTGTATTTTGGTCTATAAAAGAACAAAATAATAATAATAATATGGATTATACATAGTTTAATATATAATCATGGTTTAATATGAATTGAATAATGTGTTGGAATGAATAAAATAGAAACAATCGTTCAAGAATGCTACCTCTTCTTCAGGTATCCTCCTTAGGAGTCCACCAGAATCCTTACTATGATGAATTTCTGAAAAAAAATTAATTCTTGTAGGATTATGGGATTTATTTTGGTCTATGATATTTATTGAGGTTTTCTTAACTAAAAGGGTTTGATTGTGTGGTGTAAAGAGGAAACAGGTGGCCATTCATAAGTGAGGTTAGTCACACACTGGTAAATTTTTGAAAGAAAAAGGATTACACTAAATTTTCACATTCCATAATAGAAAAATGGATTAATATAGATACATAAACATTATAAGGTCTAAAAAAATCAACCCAATATATTTCTGATATATTTTAATTTTATATTAAACCATATCGTTTTATTTTAAACCCTGGTAAAACTATTTTTATCTTAATGGTGGTAAATAATTTTTTCTTCTTCTTACTACTCCTTATGGTATAAAATTAAGATAATTTTTTAGATAATATCAATTATTCTGATTAAAAACATGGAATCTTTTTTTCAAAATCGATTATCATATGTGGGAATATTTAATTGAAATTAATCATGTAAATGCATTGATAATGCCCATTTTCAATGAGAAAATTTTCAAAAGAATATAATGTTTTTACGTCAAAATTTGAAATGAAAATGATTCCAATGACCTAAATTGGAATAATAGATATATATTTGAACGAAAATTTACATTAAATCCAATTTAAATTAAAAATTAACTATATAAATTATTTAAATGAAGCGGTAGTTTCAATTAAAATTCAGTATTTGTTACTATTCATTGAACAATTAGACATTTCATAAAAAATATAAAATATTACCCAAATATAATTTTTTATTATGAATTAAAAAATGAAGATAATTTTAACGAAAAAATTCCCCAAATTAGAAAAACATTATTTTTAAAATATGTCCCTCAAGAATGACTAAAACATCATTTAGAAAAAATATGGTTTTTTCATTAAAAAATCCCATTTCTTTTCAATTATTCAAAACTATTTTCTAATCATTAGATAACAAATAGAAATTTGAAAAATATATATTTTTGATAATTTAGTATTTTCAATTTTTAAATCCAAATTTAATGTAAATATTATAATTGTCATGTTTAAATACAATCTTAATATAATATAATGTTTTTTCAAACCCTGTGTTCCATGAATCACAAGATTTTAAAAACAAATTCTAAAATATATATATTGTTTATTATTGGGGTGTTGCATTATTCCATTGTAAAAAATTTCATCTACACAATTTTATGGATATTAACTTCTAAATATGTAATGGTATTTTTTTCTTCATAACATCTTCTAGATCCCCTATTACTTCCTCCATTTTTTGATTTCACTAGTGTGCATTTAACAGACGAGTCATCTTATTCCTCAATAACTACAATCCAGTATTAATAATCAGGATGGGTTTTTCATTCTTTTATATAGTGATACCTTAGAGAAAAATTAAAAAGTAAAAAATATAAATTAATATAGAAAGATAAAAAAGTTAAATAGAGCTGAATGTTTAAATTTTATTTCAATAATTTTCATGAAAAGGAATTAGATACATGAGAAGGTTGTCCAACCATGTGATGCCATTATTTCCCATTTATTAGATATTCCATCAGCAATTGAGTTGACTAATGATATGACCGAGGGACTATGTGACTCATCTATGAATGATGTTGCAGACAGTCCATCCATGTTCTTATAAGGGTCCAATAAAGGTGCACCACACCATTCTCGAGGGCATGCTCAATGGTCAGGGAGTCACTTTATACCCATATGTGGTTCCAATAACATTTCATGATACGGTTAACCATAATAATTATTTTTTACATCATATCTTCATTAAAGGAATCCATAACAAAGGTACCGTAAAAGCATAAAATATTGTGTCCACTGTGATCTCATCACACCACTCTTTTACCCGATCGTCCCACATTTCCTTTTGAAGTTCCATCCACGTTGATTTTGATCTATCCTAGAGATGGACATGAAAGAAAAATTCCAATATTCCACTCTACTAGCTATACATTCTTTGTATTCCCAATCAATGTATAATAATATTTTCTTATATTGAGTTAAAACAGTTTCTAGATGGAGTAATATCTTTTTATTTGATTGTAGTGAAGATATTAACTTGAGATGAATTAAAATTGAATGTATTATTATGGTGAATAATAAAATTTATGTCATATACATGAGATGAAACAACTTATCTACAATAGCCATGCGAAGATGTACAGTATATTGAGAAGTGTATGCATCAATGTATCATTGGATATGCATCCAAATGGAGTCTATATCCGTCCATCAGATATCAAAAATTTCATATAAGTACTTCATAAAGTTGATGCAATCGAAAAAATTAAAAAAAATTGTTAGTATCTTCTCTATATTGGTTGGAAAAATGTAATCTAGAGGAATGATGAAAGATAAATAATTGAAATATATTTTCCATGGGTATTCTATTGAGGTCAATTATTTAGATCTGGGTGAACATGGAGGGCCTAACCCATGGATGGTCAAAAAAATTATCCAACCATAATACTGATTCTGATTTTCGAAATTATGATTGTGGTAAATCCTATAGTCCAAAATTACATAATTAGTAGGTTCCCAAAATATAAAATAAGTAGTGTTAACAAAATAATAATTTTTTACTATAGTGTTAATATCATTGGGTACACATAAATCCAGATAGTTCAAAAGAAACATTAAAAAAATATCAGTTTCATAAAGTAAATGAATATGGTAAATTATATAAATATGAATAAGTCTCTTCCAGTTATCCAACCAAAAATTCAATGAATACTATTTATTATTTATCCACCTAAAGTGGTACATAATTTTCATGAAAGATTTTTTTATGGATGGATAGATTGAGAAGTCCATAAAAAGAACATTTCCTTTCTATTTTTTTTAAAAACACCTACCTCAAGGGAAATTAAAATCCATTGAGTTTTTATTAAATAAATCCATGCAATTATGGCCTAAAGGGTATCATTAAATAAATTAAGGTTCATAATACCAACCCCACCATTAAAATGGTTCTTACAATAATTAATAAAAAATTCATTATTGTAAACTCAGGATTTTTATACCTCATTTGGAATGATTTCTTGTAAAATGTCTTCATTCATTACTCATAATTGATGATACACAAAAAAAGGTCTATATTTGGAAAGTATTGTGATTTTTAAAGTTTATTCAATAAGATATTAATTAAAGGTAGTGGATACATTTTCATTATCATAATATAATTTCTTTCCCAGTAATCACTGCACAATCTTGTGGTCCCATATTTCTTTTTTTAAAGGTTGGGGTCGAAGCGTCATTTTTATTAATAAAGAAAATCAAAGAACACTTTTAACTGGTTTGAGGGATACCCATTACATAGACCGAAGGCCCAGTGGGCATGTAGGCCATTACATAGCCCGTAGGCCCAAATTTTGGGCCCATGTACCATTCTGTGAATAGAAACCATGCCGCTAGAGTACCCGCCTCTCCTATAGTGCCCTGCCGCCTCTATGGTGTCTTACCGCCACAACTGTACTCAAAGATCAAGGATTATATGAGTAGAAAAATCAACTTCATGCTATAGAAGATATCCAAGTTATTCCTCAAGAAACACATAAATTCATTTTTATTTAATAGGTACATCCTCAATTTGAATATTACATAGTATATCCCAAGAATTTATTTTATCATCTTCCCAAAAATCTGATTCTGTAAGGACACCGAGTGTGTATCTAGATAGGAATTAGATGATGAAGTATCTCCTTTAAAGATAAATAATTCAATATCATCCTCAAAAATCACAATTTCCTTCATCTTGAAATAACTTTTTGAATCATATTTTCAAATAAAATCTATACAAATGATTATATCGAACCAACCTATAGTAATTATGATAAGGCTAGTAAATAAAAAATGTTTATATGACCTAATGAATACTATCTCACACATCATTAATGTAGTGAGACATCACAAACGTGTATTAACAAAAAAATACTTAAATTAAATGGGAAATGATGAAATTTCCTAGAAAACTAGGTAGATATAATAGACTGAAAGAATCCCAAATCAAATTTTATATTTGCTAAATTTTATGTAATGAGTAAATTATTTATCACAACATCACATGGTAATTAAACCTCACCTGTAGTAATGAAATAAACTTGGCTGCCTCACCATGGCCTCTATTCTGGTGGATTCCATTTATATATGGGATATTAGTGTGGATAATTCACAATTTAATTAATTTTGATGTAATAGAAACCATCTATGTTTTCTTTCCCCTATAAATCGTAAGATATATTACCATTACATTCACACTTTGAAAAAACTATGAATCCCTTCAAGCATTTTCCATGGAGATTATTTCCATATTTCATACAAGGTGGAAATAAAAACATTCTCTTCTTCTTCATTGACACATTTCATTTTTATGGTTTTTAGATACTCATTCACACTATTTTCAATTAATATGTATGACTTATAGAATTCTTTCTCTATTTTGAGGGCGTATTGAACTATTTCATCATATGATGAATATTTTGAGATTCTAGCACCCTTAGGTGACTTGGATTATGAACTATAATGAAATGGTAAATATTACACTCCATGTTGCAGATATAATTCATAGAATACAAAGCTATCGTGGTAATGGTACCCTAATAGTCAGTGAAACATTCTTTTTCCTTTTACCTTAAGTAATTTAACATTATATTCATTTATGTTTCCTGTTTGTTGGGGAAATATTTATTGATGAATGTCTCTTTAAAATATTTACATTCAATGAGTTCTATTGTATCATACTCCCTTTTATTATTACTCATGTAAAAGCATTGATTAGTCTAAAATTTGAGAAAATACAATAAAATTGTAACCTTTTCCGTTTCAATGCATACAAACTCCATAAATATCTTTTCCAGAGACCTAATCAATTTATCAAGAACTATTGGATTAATATTCCCACCAAATTATGGAGTCTTATCTCACATAATGTGATCCATCATAGGAAAATATCACTATGTAGAAGGTTTCTCCATTTAAGAAAGGTTTTTTTTCATTAACAGATTAATCTCACCTAATATAGACATTATTTTCTCAATTCAAATAAAAGCTATATTGGCATCCTTAGTGGGGAAATGTCTACCTCTTCTGTGTGTATTGATATTATTCTCTCTTCTATCTACTATTTGAAAATAGTTGAATATACTAGATTAGGTAATAAAATTTTGAATGGTAAGTCATAATGTATAATTCGAAATATGGGGTAACACTTAACATAAAATAATGTTTATAAATTATTAATCACAGAAAAAAATTGGTTTCTATAGGGGTATAATTATTTTCAAATCCTTTATAACCTTTTCTAATGGAAATGTGAATTATCCAAAGTATAGGCATTTTGGAGTGTTAAACAAAAATTATAGTAAGGCATTTTTTCATGCTGTAGGTGATGATTAGAAAAAGCCTATTGTTCCCTTTTTAGAGTTATTACTCATGGGTACCACTTTTAAAGAACCAAATCCACTTATAATATCTAGAATAGTATGTATTTCTTGGGAACAAAGAAAATCACTTCATCACCAAAACTTTTGGATGGTCTTCTATTCATCTCCTTAAATTGTATCATAGGTTTATGTTCCCTAATATATATTTTTCCTTCGTCTAATTCCCATGGTTTCTACTAAAACTCATATTATACTAACTTTAATGATCCTGATCACAGTAACTAAAAGTCAGAGTCATACTTTATTACATTAGAATAGATAAAAAGGGTAAATTCTTGAAGTACTAATCAATTTAGCAGTTTTGGAGAACCTGATACATAGATGATACCCATTTTACATTATGAATTTAAAATAAAACATAATACATAACGAATTAAAATGAAATACAATTTGGAAAACATATTCCATGAATTATTATTCATATCCTAGGGAGTGTAAAAAATATATATGTGTTAAAACATTCACTAAGGGTTACGTATCATGGAAGATATCATAAATCCATTGGTTTAATAACTATGTAAAGGCAAATAATTGAACACACATTCTTTTTAAATAACATGACTATCATGATAGGCTAAGTAATAGTAACTATGGAAAGGTAAGTAACTGAAAACAAATTCCATTTAATCCATTATTATGAATAAAATGATACCAGATATAATATTATGGTAAATATATCACTGATAATAATAATAACTAACTCCTCAATATAGAGAATTATAAATTATTATACTTCATGACCTTAAGCATCATGATACCTCTAACATCAAGTCCTTTTAGAAGACATATTAATTTATATATTGAAGCATATTTAATTTGGAAAACATATTTTTCTCATGGGACCTGTCAATGAATCTAGGACATAAATAGTTTATGGAACCACCAATAAATTCATTTAAAAATAATTCCTCATATATCTAATAATAGATTTAATTCATGAATAAAATTACTCATCAAAAAAATCCTTATTGGGTAAAGGATTAATATTTATCAACATTTCCCTAGTTGATCATATTACATTAAAATTATAAACAATATGTAAAAATGTTTTACTTTTTAGGAAATAATTTCACCCATCGTACATGAATAATGTTATTTAAGAAAAATTTCATTTCCAATAAAAACATTTCACATGAAAGTTAATGTTTCCTGAGAATTTTAATAATCAGAAAATAATGTATTATTTTATAACAAATTTTACAACTTGGTAATTTCCAACAAAAATACCCATGGTTAAAATAATCAGAATTGAAACATAAATTAATATAAAGTATGATTTAATCATGATATTTAATTTAAAAGGGGAATTATATAAAACATATAAAATAAACTTGGTTCATAAAATTAAAATATTCCTTAATAATGGAAAATTGATATGAAGTCATTTACCTTTAGTTTGACTCATCAAATATGTTATTTTTATTCCTGAATAATAAACATGAAATAAATTTTTAGTTAGTTAACAACCCTTGTAATGTTTATGATTAATTTAATTTGAGTAATTATATTTTAATATATGGTTAAATAATTATTTATTTTTACGTTGGATGTTGCATTGATATTTTTCTTATGTGTGATGAATGACTTTGGTAGCTTGACAATGGTCAAATATTTAATTAATTAAACACATCTATAATAATAATCCTAAGATAGTTATCATAATAACAAATCAATTGTAATTATGAAATCCATAATTAAATATTTTTTCATTAAATTAAGTGTGTTATGATCATGGAGATGGTATGTTGTACATACACTTTAGTATCATTTCAGTTTTTAAATGAACATGACAGAAATGTGGTAATTAATATTTTTTATTTATAAAATGATAATAATATATTCAATAATATATTAAATAATTAGTAATATTTATAAAAATATATATATATTATCCATATGTTTTGGTGATGAAAAGATAGTCATATCACATTATGAAGGCGGTCGTCCACATATACACGAATGACACTATCATCTTTGAGTGAGTGAAACAGGTAAAAAAATAAAATGATGCATTATATTTTCATAATGATCAATATGTAATGGGTGTCATAAGTATTTCATTTATATCTCATATAATCATTACTTTTTTTCGTTATCATCTTCCATGTAAATAGATAGTGACCGATGAATCACATCGCTTCGTAAGGCTGTATTCCACCATATACACAAGAAATGTTATCATATCCTCTATGAAATTAAAAATAAGAAAAATCACATATGACATTATTAATCAAGAGGAATAATTATGTTAAAAATATCATATATCACCTTCATATCCATCATCATACCCAATTGTGATATATGGTAATGGAAGAATGAATTACATTAGTTCGCGAGGTGGTTATCAACCGTACACACGAATAATGATTTCAAAGCCAATTTTATTTAAGGGGGGATAGTTTCAGGTCGTGAAAATGAAATAATAATATTTATGTATATTTATTATACTAATATTGTTATTGAATAATTTTTTAATAATAATTTAATGAGTTATTGGTAGAAATAAATTAAAAACAATCCTTCAAGATGGTTACCTCTTCTTGGGGTAACCTCCTTGGGTTTTTAGAAAAAACCACCATAGGATGGATTTATTCTTGAATTAATTCAACCATAATCAGTTTATGTAAGTTGGGAAGTGATTTGGATAGGAATTTTCTAAACCAAAATAGTTATCAGGTTTGAAAAATACTGGATAGAGAGTGGATATCTATATGTGAAGTGAATGGAACACTCGAAATAGTTTAGGGGAAAAAGGTGTACCCATGTTTTTAACAAGATAAAATTGTAAAAAATGGATTATAAATGATACATATATATTATAATGTTAAATAATATCCATTAAATATATCTTTAAGGGTTTTACATCAATTTAACCCTTAATTGTATATCTTAACACACAGATAAAACATTTTTTACCTAACTACGACAAATAAAAATTATTGGTTTGACGATTCACTATGGATAAAAAATATGCATGAATTATTATATAATATAAACTTTTGATTTTACAAATAGTAAATACCTTTTTAAAATAACATTTATATAATTGGAAAATTTTATATATAATTTATCCTACATACAATACAATAATGTGGGTTTTCATAGAAAAAATGATCATTAGTTTACAATGGTTTTAGATTAATTTTCAATATGAAAATTATTCCATTGAAATATATTGTATAAAAAGCTATATATTTTACCTAATTTTACTTGAAATTTAATTCAAAATATAATTTAACATTATAAATAATTTAGACTAAATGGAATTTTTCAATTAAAATTCAATATTTTTAACTATTTATTGAAAAATGAATCATTTCAGAAAAATCCAAAATACATTAATGATGTTTTTTTAAAAATAATATCATTTTATCAAATAAATATTCTAAATTGGAAGAAATTACTTTTAAATTTTACATGTAATGCACGACTAAGTTTCCTTTTATAAAAAAACTAATGTATTTAAGAAAATATTTATTCTTAATTCAAATCATTCATATTTTTATTTATAAAGAATATAAAACAAGTAAATGTGTTTAAAATGTATATTTTCTATAATATATTTAGTTCTATTCATAACCACTAATTTAACATGTTAGTTATAATGGGAATGTTTAAATAATATTTTTAAAAAGTCTTGTGTTTCATTTAATCCCATGTTGAATACATCACAACTTATAAACTAAATTATATTTATTCAAAAAGAAATATATTGAAATATCTTGTGGTGTTACATGAATTCCATATCAATTTTCCCTAGTAGGTGATCTAACGAATTTTTACCAAAGAAGAGGTAATCGTCTTTACTAAAGCATTCATTTTTATTTCTCCTTCTACAACATCTTAATGTCTCGTACCATTTTAGAATATTGAATACATTATCATAATTATAGTTATATGTTTCTATGATTATGGTAAAACTATATTCCATCCTTTTTATATCCTATTAAAAGCGAAAACATCACTCGTGCGTATGTATGAATTACCATCTCCATATAGAATTGTAGTGGGTTTTTCATCTCCTTTTTAATTTCATGATTATAATGATATAAATAATTTTGATATATTTTATTTATAAAATAAATATTATTTTGGAACTACAATATAATATCTACATTTTTACCTTCCAATCCATTGTAAATTATTGGAGTTCATTGTGCGTATGTACATACTAACACCAGAAAAAAGTGATGCGTTTCATTTTTTGTTTTTGATTTATATGGATGGTAATATGGATATAATTAATGACTAAATAATATATATATGATATAATATGGATTCCTTAGCATTCAATTATTATTTTACCTTCCTTTCTTCATCCATCAAAATGTGAAGACTGCATTCACGTTTAGGTATGAATTTCCATCTCAACGAACAATGTAATTTATTTTTCGTTCTCTATCACTTATAAATTTCTCAAAATACATATTTAATGAATATATAAAATATTTATATCATGTTTAAAATTAATAATATTATGGAATTATGATAATTCAAATGAACCAAAAGTACCACAACATAATATACATAAAACTGATGTTCTTATTACCCATAATTGTGGTATTGACAATGTTTTATTAATAAATGGATGATAAAAAATAATATATAAATAAAAAATTGTATTAAATATATGTGATTATGTTTCTATAAAATATTTATAAAATATATATATATATTATGTAGTTGTTTTAGATAAATATGATAGAAATCAGACTTGAAGTAGCGGTTTCTCATATCACTATTAGTTTTGTCGGACATATGTAATATTCAACAATTATTTAATTTATTTTGTGTACATATTTCCACTTTAGAATGATATATCATGATTATATTTATATTCATGGAATTAAATATTTCATTTTATTCTATTTCTTTCGTGGGACATATAATTGAAATGATACCAATGTGGTAAGAGTTTACTCCACCATGTCATCACTATTTTGGATTATCTTAGAAAAGGTAGTATTTTCTTCCATATCCATATTTTCGGAAACAAATATTGAAGAATAATTTTAATATCATGAAATTATTTATTAAATAAATTATTTTCTTTCTTTTATTTTTTTAAAAAATATCTAAGGAATATTCTTTTCATTTTCTAGTCAATGAACTTTTTATCTTTTAACAAAGGTGTAAAAGGAATGTTATTTATCTTATAAGGAATGAAAATAATTTCTCACCGTTATGAATAATTAATAATTTTAATATTCCATTATATTTCTACATGGTTATTTTTAATAAAAATATTTATTTAATATCTGTTCCATTTTTAGATTTTAACAAATTACTTTTACAGTATAAATTTTATTTTCCAAAAGAAATTTTCCAGTGATCTCATTAAATTATTTTCAAATATGTTTATATGAATAGTTGGATCATATATTGAGAATTTTATCTAATAATATAGTCAGTAATATTTCTGTATATGGTTAATTATTATCTTTAGTAGACAATGTATGAAAATTTTGTATACTAGTTCATCTAATACTGAAAGTTATTGATTTTTAAGTAATATTTATTATGTTATATTGATTATTAATATGAGTAATACAATGGACATATTAATTGATTGGAAGGGGAATAATATATCCCATTAATTATTATATATCTATTATTAGGAAAATTAAATTGGGGCTCGGCTGAGGCCTTATACATTTATTTTCTGATTTCATACTATTATAGCTCGATGATGTTTTCAAATATCATAGCCAAGGCCTATTTGATATGTTTCTGATGTTCTAAATTATTCATTCCCTCAGTATGTAATTATTTATTTATGTCTGGGTGATTATTTGATTTTTTATCAATGGTTGAGTTTGTTGTTCATTTGATTAATTGTATCAAGTACCAATTTAATAAAGTAACAATTATAGTCGGGCTACTTGGGTCAAGTTCATTATTGTTTGTATCACATAATGTTTATTGAAACCCAAGGAAATAATATCTTCAAAAAACAGTTAATGGGTAAAATAACCCTATATCTAGTATTATTTATAATTCTTCATATAATATAACATCCCAAACAATTGTAAGTTAGAGAATATATTGTTTCCTAATACGATTATCCTTTATCATATTATTATTTTTGGTTTTAATCAATGGTTGGAACTAGGAAGATTCACGTTAACACATAATATGATTGATATTATGGTAATTATGAGAAATAAATTTGGATTATTACTAGAGAGAATAAAATTTTGATTTTTTTATAATTAGTTATCATTGCATGTAACTAATTACTTTAATATTATTTTTACTCTTGGAATCACCAAAGAATATAAGGATATAGTTCACTGATATCATGGGTAGTTGAGAACATGTTGGGAGGTTAGAGAAATTAACTTAAAGTCATAAATGTGTAATGGTACACCTTCAATACAGTCTCAAAGTAAAGATAAAATGTATTATGTGTGGTAATGAAGTATATAAATCAATGATTTATATATAAAAATTATTAGTATAATGGAATGGAATAAATTACATCCTATTAAACTATTTTTAGTTCTTGTATTATTTGTAGGGAATATGGGAATTAAAAAAGTCAATGTCTTAATCTAAATGATAACACATAAACCATGAAAGGAACTATGATATGTAAATTTTTAATGTATATGTATTATAGTTCTTATGTATTAGTATATTAAAATTATATTATTTAATTATTATTATATTAATTATATAATAATAACGAATCATATAAGTATTTTTCCATAATTGTTTTAAGGATTTGAAAGAATATGGTACTAATATCCAATAAAAGTGATTTTCTTGTAAGGTGATGACTGAAATTGTTGAATAGAATGTAATAAAATTTGTGATCTTGAAATTATTTTGTTATTTTATGATAATGTTCTCTACAAAATCCTTGATGATTTTTATTACATTTATTGATTAATGGAAATAGTCTATGGTTTTATTTAATGGATTGTGATAATTTTTGGTAACATATATGTTTTTATATGGGGATAAGAAAAGAGTTATGGATACCATCATGTTTTTATTTCCATGTGGATGTCTTTACTTCAAAGGCATATATACCCTTTTTAATGTTTAAAGTGATGGTATTTTGAAAATATTTGAAAAGATTTCTATGTTTTAGGAATAATACACTATTAATGATGAAAAAAATTTGGGATAGTATATGATTTGGTGTTATGTAAATTTTTGTATATTTCATAGTGTGATAAAGATAATATTTATTATTTAAATTTTATTCATTAATAATGTGACTTATAAAAAATATATATATCAAATAACTATATTACTTTTTATGTTTGTGTTTAAATATGAAATATAATATTTTTGAGATGTTGACCCCATTATAAAATTATATAACAACTTATAATTGTGATTAATGTTATTTTGGGGATTCTTATTTGGGATATGTTTTATGTAATAATTAAAAATAAGATGTCGATTTACATGATTGGTTTTTTTGGAAAGGATGAAATTAAATTATTGGTAATGTAAGTTAAAATGATTGAGATTTTCATTGATATTAAAATATTCTATAATTTTGAGTATATTATGGACAATTTTTGTGTATATTTATTTATAAAATAATATATGTGGATCCATCATTGTAATTAAGTAAAATTTGGAGTTGAATATAAAGGAATATATAGATTGGGTATTTATCATATCGTATGTTAAACATTCCATTCAGGTTAATGCCTAAGGATAGTAGGAATAGATTGTTATCCTTTTACGGATTATGTGTTTCATTAGAATTGTATTTTAGTGCATCATATATGGAATATTAATCTTTATCAATAATAATTTAGATAAAATGATATTATTATTGTGGATACTTATTAAAGTAAAATACTATACTTTTCATGTAAGCATATTTTATTACATTCTTAATATATATTTTAAACTAATTCCTCAACTCTAGGAAATGGATCATGGAATAAAATTGTTATCGTATTACCTTCATGGTATTATGGTTGTTAAAATTATATTTATCATCCACATTCTTATGATAAATAATCTATGACACTCTTAATGAATACTTGAAAATTAATCATTTCTTCATTGTTTATATTTTCACATCATAGTAATATTCTTATATTTTGAATACTAGTTTTATGATTCCCTTCATATTTACCTTTCCTTTATTTAATTGGAAGCTTTATAATACCTTTTTATGATATGGTTTTTATAAAAATTAATTTTAAGATCAAATAATCTTGATTATCGATCACATATTGAAATTTTTATGATGCAATTTGTTGAAGGCAGAGTGTAACACCCTATTTTTTTTTAAAGAAAACTATGCTTGATACCATATACAACACGATCCATCCTGTCTAAATGAACCATTTCATTATATTAACATATTATTATCTATTTTCTATTGAATTTTTGGGTATGAATAATGCTATTTGAGTTATGAAGAATATATAATGGATCTACTCAATAAAAATAAATTTATTAATACTTAGGAAAAGTGGAATTAATTTTAATTATGTTTATTTTATATATCATTAGTATGTTTTTTCCAAAAATGAAGTTTTATTATTTTTAGAGAAATAATTATGATTAATTTATGCAATCAAAATTATATTTGGGTGAAATATTTGGATTTTCCTAAAAATACTGATTTTCTATTGAATAGTGAAAGATACCTATTTTTTGTCACAACTATATTTTTGTTACCTGAAATAAAAAAAATTCCATTTTACATTCAATGATTTAAAACTAAAATTAATTGTATTATACTTTTAATAACCTAATTGTGTTCATTTGAATAAATTTCATTATTTAATTTAGTCTGAACACATATTTATCCATAAAAAACCAATTTTTTTAGAAAACAATTTTTCATTATTTTATTATTTTATTTTTAAATTATGTTCTACCTATAATAAGTATCTAATATGGAAAAATATATTCCATATTTGGAATCCGATGGTTAATGTTTTTAAATAGGATCATATTATTTTTAGTTAATATGAATAGTAAATATGGTAAAATAAATTACCTTGTTAAACAGTATATCCGGTAAATATTTGATAAAAATAAGTGATAAGGTCTTAATATTTCATCTTAATTATTATTTTATGAATTAAACTAGACCCTAATCACCTTAGGTATGAGAAGTTTATGTTTAATGTAAACTTGTCCATAAAAATTAGAAATATAATATTTAAATCTAAGAAAGTTATAATATTTTACTCAATTAACATTAAGTATCTATTTATATCCAAATGAGGAAAAAATAATTTTTTTAATTGATATAAATGTTTATATAATTCATGATTTAAATGTATTTTAAATTTCTAGTGATTATATAATTACCTTAAATGCATGTGCGATAATAATAGAATATTTATTAAATTGATAGAATTATAATTTTAAATAAAATAAAAATATTAAAAGTATTTTAATTATATTTATTTATATGGTTACAAGAAATTTTTAGATGAATATAAAATAATATTTATTTTAAAAATAATTATATGGTATATCAAACATTGTTATGATGTATCTAAAGTCAAATTTCATGAATAGTGTCAAATTTGACAATACTGACAATTTATCAAAATAATACTTTATTAAATTATTTTAAAATCATTAAAATATTGAAATAGAAAAAGGGGTAATATATGTTATATAATTTCATTTGTTTTAAATTTAAGAGTCAACAGTTACCCTATATTCATTATTATAACTTATTAAGAGTGAAAAATATATTACCATAGTTAATGTTAAAATCTGTTAACTAATGGGTTGAATCCAAAGAAATGGTTTAAAACCATACAAAAAACAGGTCAAAATATATTTTTTGTTCATATTTTAACCATATACTACCATAGGTTAGAATCCTTGTCCATTTGGTTTCATTTTACATTAAAATAACATTTTTATAACTTGATAATTTAAGATATTCCAAAAGTTCATGCTGCCTCAATTAAAAGATGAAACCTCATCCCTCACTTAATTACATCACATTTATCCATATATCTTGACCACACCATCCCAATGACTCTTATAAAAATCATCATACAATTTACACTTGTTATTTAAATTCCAATAGACCGACCATATGTCCCCTAAGAATATATCTAAATGATGTGTATCGAAATATTGTTAATTTTCTTGACTGACATTTTCAAGTCTCCAACTTCAAATAATTCCAATTAATGTGTTTTAAGAATACCAAAATAAATACTCAATTATATTAAATATAATTATATTCTATTAATGTTATGTTAAAACCATATATCAACCCTTTTCTTTCCAACCAAAAGTTAAAATATTTATCATTTGTATATGCAGCTTACAGTCTTCACGTAGTGGATTAATTCGTTTTTCATCATAATTTTAAAAGGATTGACATAAATATTGAACTAATGAGTATATATCCTTTTTATAACATAAATATGATGCAGTAACTATAATATCATATATATGGTTTTATCTTCTCATCTATTAGAATATAGTAATGTCACTCTGGTGTACTTTTGGACTACAACCTCAACAAGGAGGTGTGATTCGTTTTTCATTTCTAATTTAAATATATGGTAATAAGGGTATATTTAATGTGTATATGAGATATATATTATATAATAATTTTTATTTGATGGTGAATTTTTAAATAACATTATTTCTCTCAATCCATTGAAATGTGAAACCGAAGTTCGTGCATACGTACGGTTTACCGCCTCCATGAATGGTGTAATTATTATTGTATATATATATATATATATCTTTTATAGGTTACAATAAATTCATATATAATGAATATAGGTAATATTTCTATCATTTTTTAAATTATTTAGATTATGTCACTATGATAATACAAAAATTACCAACACTACCAAACCAGAACATATATAAAAATTTAAGCAGTTATTACCTTGAACAATTTGTTTAACACTAAATTATAAATAAAAAGGTGAAACAATATTATAAGTAAATATTATATGGTATAATATATGTATCAATATGGTTATATAATATATTTATAATAAATCAATATTTTTAATACAAATATTTTTAACACATATGAAGGATATTGGACGTAAGGACGGGTTTCTAATCTCACTTCCACTTCCATGATACAAATCCCATATCAAAAAATTATTTATTTTTCATTGTGCTTATATATCCAATTGGATATGTTGTATCATGAATATCATTATCATAAATTTTTTAACATTTCAATTTATTTTATTTCTCTCATGGGGTTTATGATTCAGAAGTTACAAAAGCGGAATGGGTATGTTGTCTCATGATTACTTCTATGGGACATATGTCATATTCCCCAATTATTTATTTTGTGATATATTTATAAAATTCCTTTAACATGTTATATCATGAATCAATTTTTTTCATCTAATTTAATGTCTAATTTGATTTTATTTATTTCAGGGTACTATGACTCAAATGTTATCAAACTATTGATCACTTATTTCACAATCTCATATCTATTCAAGATTTTCTATACTAGAAGTGTATTTTATTTATTATAAAAATATTATTCAAAAAGTAAAAATATGTTTAGTATCTAACTATGATTTATTATGGTCGTTTTTATACATTTGTTACATTTTTAAAAAATTTATTTTGAGGAAACTTTGTGTCATTTTGCAAATGATATACATTTTGGATTTTACTAAAAGTATTAATTGAATGTTTTTTTAACTTATACATAATGAACATAATTTACCTAAATCATGCCAACATAATGGTTTTAAGATTCATTCATAATTATAAAAGATAAATTTCAATGAAAATTATTTCTTTAATATGTTTGAAGTATTTATATTTTAATAAAATTATTTTCAAAGTGAAAATGTTATTTTCCTCAATAAATATTCCCAAAATCTCCTTAAAATATTATCTTTGATGGAAAATTAATTTTTTAAATCGTATTTTGAGGATAGAGTATAATTATACCATTAAAAAATTATATGTATTGTTTGTGATCAGCTTGACTCAAGAAGGTATTGATATTTTTTATGATAGTTCTTCTAATGTGAATAGTTATTTATTTTCAAGGAATTTTTATTATATTTTATTGTTTATTTATAAAATTAATGCATTGTGTTTATAATGTGATTGGTAGGGGACCACTATATTAGCTTAATGAATCACTAGTTATCATCACAAAAACTATATTTTTATTTAGAAGAGTCCTGATCAATCTATTTTAATATGTCTTAGCCAAGGCCGCGATAGTATTTCTCAGATGTCTAGAATTATGAATTTCATCATTATGAAAATATTTGTTAATTTCAATATGATTATATTTTTTGTTTTTATATCCATAGATATGTTCTTAGTTCATTTTGTTTTTTATATTTCATTTTTTTAGAATATTTTATTCATTATGTATTATTTATTTCTTATTTTCTTTTATGTTATTCATTCCATTATAGATACTTTTAGCACACACTTTTATTTGTTTTCTTTCCCCTGGTATATATAGAATGATATTATAAATAATATTAAGGATGAAAAAATCATTTGATGTTCTGTATATTATATTTCAAATATGGTATGAGATAAATGTTGGTATCTGGTTCATCAATGTTAATAATCTCTTCGGTACATAGGGATGTGATTACTTATATCAAATAAAAATGTAAAAATGTATCCACCATCTCTAGGATATTTGTGTCTTGGTCTATAAAATTATAGTAATTTCTAATAGAAAATTATACATTATAAGTGAATGTTCTACAGTCAATATAAAAGACAAATTAAATTTTAACATAGTAATGTTTAATACCTAGATAGCCCTTTCTGGTATTTTTGTTCAATAATTGCATTTATTTGAATATGATATTTTTTTCTGATTTTTTTTCTCAATTTACAACTATAAAATTTTTTGGAAACTGTTTGGTAAGACATGTAGCTAAACGATGTGGGAGTTCATTATTACTCTATCTCCTCATCAATGATTTTTGTATGGTTGGATAAACAATTACGATTTCATTGAGTAATTGTGTGCATTACATTTACATATGAACTGAACATATATTAGTAGTTGATGGTTCTTTCACATAGACATGATACAGATTCAGGATAGACTTCAGAGTGACCCCTTCTCATACTCTTCAATGTCTTGTCTTCCACGTTGATCTATAGTTTAAATTTTTAATTTAATACCCTATTTTATCCCTATTTTTATTCTTCTTCTTAATCACTTCTTCTTAATTATTTTTTACCCTTATAGAAAGAAATATTGGTCAACCATTAATTTGTGGGTTGTCTAATCCTTTAGATTATTAATTTCTAGGGTGGGACAATAATTCCTTTATCCTTTATCCATCTTTTTTAAAGTTCATTTTCCATACACTCTTGATTTAAGAAGTTTTCTACATAAAATTTCCTTTTTCATATCAACTAATTAGATGATTATGGTTTTGAAATTGATATCCAAAAAACTAATCTATATATATGTACCGTAGTAGATTTGAGAATTGGAGATTGAGGTTAAATTAAATTATTTCATGAAAATGAATGTGGGTATTCACAAATTCTTACATTCATACTTGTATATTATTATATTATTAATTGAATATGTTTAAAAAATTAACAATGAGTGTTTTCAAAAAATATTTGTTATATTAGTTTATTATTGGTATGATAAATGATTTTACATGAGAAGTTTAATATGGTTAATGTTTTTTTAAATATAATTTAATTATCATTATAATTTGATAGGATTATTTTTTCTCGTTTTTACATTTATTATTATTACCTATAGTTATGTTAATATTTATGTTGCTTAATGGTTTTTTTGAATATATATGTCAGATACTGTATCTGGCCGTTTTAAGGTCTATTTTATCTGGTTTAAAATTATTTTTTCAATCAACACTTAGTTTCAAAATGGTTCCCAATAAATATTTTAAATAGGTTTACCTTTAGTTTCAAAACCAGAAGGCCATTTTGAAAAATTAAAATGGTTTATTATACACTAACCTAGGCCCTCTGTTTAAGCCCCATGGTCTCAATCATATTAATCCTAAAAATAAAATTTTAATTCTTTATGATTTATTTTATGTGATTAAAAATAATAATTTTATAAAAAGGGAGTATGGGGGTGGGATGGGGATATTATTGAGATTCATTTTTATGATATGGTATAAAATTATTCACTAACCCTAGAAACTATCTTCCTCGGAACCATTGATTTTACTTGACTGATTAAGAGATAGTTGAAATGTTAGTCATGTCCATACACTAACTAATATCACATAGTTCATGAAAAGAATCTGAATATAGGTATCTCTACCCAATGAGGCTAGTAAATTTTTTTGAAGGCGATTATATGTTAGTAAATACATATATAGTCCAATATATGGTTCTTCTTGAGTATGTGTAGACTTTTCTCACTGTGACTATAATATTTCACCATAAGTATGTATATTTCACCAAAATTTCATTACAACATCACTTGATTTTCTTTTTTATCTTCATTAATCACTCGATTAAGATATAATATACTTATATTAATATATATATATATAACACTATTATAGTATATTCTTCATTATAATGACATTAATTAATGATTGAAATTGTTTTATAACTAATTTTTATAATTGGAATTGTTAGTTTCTTATTTTCATGCCTCAATACTAAGATTTAATTGTTCATTGATGTTTCATCCAGTTACTTTTGAGAATCCAATTTTTTATTATAAAAGAAATTTGAAAAAAAATGGGGATGTAATTTTTCAAATCAGTTTAGAAATGAAAATATTGATGTTTTTTAAAAAAATTGTTTGTTTTTTAAATGGATTTGAATAATTATATTGAGTTTATTCTACATAAAATATTAGAACCCAACATTATGTATTATACTCTAATATATAGAGTTTATGTATTGTTTTGATTGAAGAAATTCATAGACCTTTCGAGATATCTAATAGGGTTGTTTTTTCACATATCTTACTTATACCACATAATGTCAATTGAAATGGTGTTGTTTTACATGTTCCAGGTTGGTTCATTAAAACTTACTTTCAGTAAAAACTCTCTCTCTTAGATCACATAAGGATAAAATTTGGTCTTGAGGTTGGAGTATGAAATTTTTTCATTTGGTGATCATTAGTTTAATATTTAAGGATTTATTTGTTTTACTCGTGCCTTGTATATACCAGAAAACTATGCTTTTAATTAACTTGGGAACACACATTGGTTTTTTTTATCTTTTATTTTGTATTATGGGGGGATTGTTATTTTTTATGAGCTATTCTATGTTTGAGAGTCTTTTTTAATGGATTATTTTTTTTTGAAATCCACATTATGGAAAAACCTCTCTGGATTCATGATTTGTTTCTTATTATTTTACATTTATTAAGGTGAAATAATTACCATTAATGTTTCTTTTAATATCTTATCATTGCATTACTGTAGGTAGGGATCAAGAACTTCATTTAGGCCTCTATATGGTCTAATCCATGTACCATGTTACGGTTGGAATTTCTAGCTTATGAAAAAATTGTAGCAGAACCTAGTATTATTTTTGGGATTTATGTTATATTAGAGATTGTAAAATCAAAACTCTATAGGGATGTATAGGGAGAGTCCAGGTAGAACATTATCATTTTACACACTATTTTAAACAGTTAGTTAGGTTATTAGGACTGCTAAAAATATTCCCTTTAAATGTTTTAAAAAGGGATTTATCAGCGCTAAATCACTGATAATAACA
This sequence comes from Viscum album, assembly GCA_963277665.1. Classification (NCBI taxonomy): domain Eukaryota; kingdom Viridiplantae; phylum Streptophyta; class Magnoliopsida; order Santalales; family Viscaceae; genus Viscum; species Viscum album. The sequence continues at coordinate 794,509,391 of OY728127.1, forward strand.
CAAGAGACATTAAAGGGATATCATTATTGGTTCATTAAAAATGTTCTGATAAAGGAACACTTTTTGTGCTAAAAAAAGAACTGATAAAGGGTTCCTTTATCAATAATTCATTCTTGCCCTGATAAATGGGGACTTTATCAATGATTTTTTATACATTGATTAATGTTGATTGTTGTTTTTTCTGATCTGCCCCACCCCCTTTATAGAACTACCCCCACCATTTTATTATTTAGTTTCAGACACTTTCCTACCATCCCTTTATCGTCACTCTTAAAAGGCCTTTGTTTGCAATTAATGAAATTCCATCCAATTTTTGACTTACCAAGTGTGCTTGGATTTGATCCATGCACCTCTATATTGGAACATGAATGAAATTAAAACTTCAGTATGTTTATTTTCCTATTTTACAGTATTTATATTTATTTATAAATATTTACATATAGTTTTTTATTCATGTATTTCTATAATTATTTTTAAATACATCAATAAAATATATCTTTGTGTGTAATATATATAATTATATTTATTTCAATTTATTATATATTAATATTCATTTATATATAAGAATAAAATATAAATAAATATCCCTTTATTAGTACAAAAACATATTTATATATAAACATTATATATATATATTCATATATTTTAAAAAATGATAAAAAATGTTTTGAAATTATTTAAAATAAATTGTTCTAATATTTATATATATTGTATGTTTATATATATATTTTCAACATTACATATATATTTATCTATTTATATATTTACATATTCAAATATAATTGAATATTTACATATAAATTATTTATTCTTGATTTATAAATATTGACTATAAAATATGTTTATATACTGCATTTTATGACAATGATAATGATTTATTTATAGAAATACATATAGATATTTAATTTACATAAACATAACAAACACACACATATTAACACGCCCATGTTTAAGATTATGTTTCTCAGAAACACAAACAAATATTTCCAAAATATGAATTTATTTATATATATTAGAATATACATGTAAATATTTTTTTGAAACATACTTATATATATATACATATAAATTTTATTGGTATATAAATACATATTATTGCATTTCCATAAGGTAAATAAAATACATGGAATTTTATTTTATAAAAAATTAATAATATAAAATTATTTACATTTTATTAAGAAAATTTAAAAAAAATACATGAATATTTTTAAATATGTATTCATATAATAGATTAATTATAAGAAATTATTAGAAAATTGGGATATATTTAATGATAAATAAAAATTCACTATGAAAAATGATTTAACCTCAAATCCATAATATAAATATGAAAATAATCCCTACGAATATATTCCTTATTAATAGAAAATAGACAATAAGAACCCCTTAAAAGATGTTGAATATCTATTGAATGTTAAAAAATTGGGATACCTCAACAAAAAACACATTTATACATGCCTTATTTCCCTTTTGTCCTCTAAAAATAATGTCCCAGGTTTTCAATGTCAATATAGAAAATATCTCATTATAGGAATTGATTTTAAATTTTCACGATCCCATATATATATACAGATCAAATGTTATGGTTGTTTGAAGATCATGTAATTTTTTCAACTTATCATAGATCATTCATTAATTCATTTTATTTTTATTTCATTCATTTTTAAATAAAATACTATTACTAGATAAAAATTTATCAAATTATTAATTAATAAAAAAATTAAATTATTTTATTTGCTATTTTCTCTACATATCATATATATAAAGTGTAACTGAGTATTCAAAATTATATAAATAATAAATAAAAATTATATTATATTTATATAAATATAAATATAACTATATGTTAATAAATTATTTTTTTTAAATATTATATCTTATGAAATATACCCTTCATCAGCGGCTGATAAAGGCATTCATAAGGGGAATTATTGGTACTTGAAAAAAAGAACTCACAAAGGGGAGCCTTATCATCAATTTTTAAATAGCACTCATAAAGTGTCCCATTTATCTAAGAATATTTATTATAATGATAAAGTTACCCCTTTATCAATTATATTTTATTATAATCGATAAAGGGAACCATTTATCCGTGTTTTTTTGTATTAGTGATAAAGCCCCCACCCCCATCAGTGGTTTTTTATTAGCATTTATAAATGGCCCCTTCATCAGCACATTTTGGCCAAATAAAGAACCTCTTATATTAGTTTTAATATAATTCACCAATAAGGTCCCTATTTATCATAAATTTTCCTAGAACTGATAAATGGGCCCTTTATCAGTGATTTTATCTAGCACTAATAATGTCAAATGATAGATAAGCCTTGATTAGAAGTAGTGGGTTCATGAAGATGAACATATTTTTTAATTTTTTATATTATTTTATTTCTATACACATGAAACACTAAATTAAATTTTAGTTATGTGGATTATATAGTGGTTTTCCATGTTTTGGTGTGAAAATAGGAGAAGACATAAGGGTCCATAGTTTGTTCATATGGTTTATTTCCACATAATGATTCCTTGATCATAGTTATAAGAAAAATATAATGGTATATTATTGGTGGGTTCATGGATTTTCTTTCCATGTTTCCATGTAGTGTTTAGAAACTAAGACCCTTAGAAACATTTAAACCCTTTTTCTTCCTTATTTTATTTAGTGATTATTTCATACTATTTGTAATGAATTGAATGTATTGTTTAGACTTTTTAGATGTTATTTAATAAAAATATTTAATTATTTATGAGTTAGTTTAATGTTAATAGTAAAATAATAATATTTATTTTAATAAGAGTTTTCCAAATTTAATTAAAATAGGTTTTATGGTGTGATGATTTTCAATAAAATCAATGATGAACCTGTTCCCATTCAATCTCAATTTCAAGTGGAATTTTATGGCATTAAAACTAATTTAATAGATTTTAAACATTATTTTTAAATGTTTATAAAATGAATTTTTGAATTTCTTTAAAGAAAATTTATGAGTGGTTTTTTTCGGATTTACTCTTGGTGGTTATAACATTAAACTTGTGATTTATTTTATTTCGTGTTATATGAATCTTGAGTATTTTTAATTGAGCCTTATTATTTTGAGTATAACTTCTGTAAAATAATTTATATACTGAATCAATTCTATTAAAACCAATATAGTTTTAACAATATAACAATTACATATATTATTTTTATTCATTATTAGAGTTTACAAATCTGTATTCACTATATTATGTTTTTTCAATTTTTTAATTGAATACAAAATAGTTTTATTATACCAAAATATATTTTCATTAAATATATATATTTATTACAAGGTTAAATTTAATAATTTATTAATATTAATTTGATATAACATTCTTCATTTTTAAATCAATATATGGAAATTATCATTGTTTGATTTTAAGGTATTTTTCTAAAATTGTTTATTTTTTGGTCAACAATGAAAAAAACCGATTTTACAAATAATTTAAATTTTATTAAATTATAAAGAAAGAAGAATGGAATAATAAGTTTAAAACCCATTGTATCATAAAAATTTATATTTACTTATTAAAATAAATCATTTCAAAAATTATTTTTAAATTGAAAACTCATGCCTTGATTTTTGGAAAATAAGTTATATGTCGTTCTTATATAAAACTATTTATGGATCCCAACAATTAATAATAAGGTTGGAAGGTTCCATTCAGTTTATTTGGGGTCTAAATGGATTATAACATTCATTTTCACTATATTATAATTAATTTCTTGATAATTATAAAATATGCGTAATTTTGGTGTAAAATAATTTTTATACTTAAAAATTAATTTTTCAGAAAACTATTTTTCATGTATTAATTATAATTATATTAAAATTGATTTTTGATAATAAATTGAATATGATAGTATGGTTTCTATATGAAATCCCACCTTTTTATTACATAAACTTTTCATTTACTTATTACAAACAAAGGATCTTCGAATGGTTAATCTATATAAAAAAAGATACATAATATATGAAAACATAAAACATTATTCTAAACCACTGGATTGGATTATTCAAATATTATTCCTAATTAAATTTAATCTATCACATAACAAAGGTATATTAATCAAAGGAAAGGGTGAGCATAAGGCCTAGTAAAGGAAATAAAGGAAAACAGTTTAATTGTGATCTTGAAGAATACATTAAGAGAAAGATTCATAATAATAATGAATGAGAATGAGGCAGATAGTAATAATAATAACATGAATCATAACATGGAAATGTGTCTACCAAATTTAAATGAAACATAATTAGGCATATCACCAGGATTTATCACCGAGGATTCATGTAAATTACAAAGGTTATTTACTAAGGTATCATAAAACATTCATCTTTAGAGATTAAATTATTTACCCAAACGCATTGGAACACTATCATGTAACACCATTTTAAATTTGTTAATTTTCATTAAATTCCCATATATCACAATAAAAAATTTCATAAATAACCCATGAATAATAAACAAAAATAGGTTTTGTGTCATAATCATGGTGTTTCAAATGTGTTTTAAAAAATGACCATTATGTCAATATTAACCCATAGAAAATGAATTTCAGTTTTATGTATGTCAATAATAAAATAAAAATATTTTTGAAATATTTTTTAATTCACCTAGAAAATATTGATTTTTGGGTATTAACAAAAAGAAAATAAAATTGAACATCTTGAGGAGAAGAGGGAAGTTTTGAGAAGTAATATCAACAATATAAAGGGTATAAAACATGGTATTAAAAAAGGGTAAAAAGAGAGGTGATAAAAGTATCCCATTTAAAAAATCATAATTTTTAATTAAGGGAGTGAATAAGAGATTAAAAGTTGTGACTATAATTTTCATAAGTCATATAATAAAAAAATTAGAAACGAAGCGAAATGAGGGATATTTCCCTTTTCTTAAATTGATACACCAAAAAGATGAGGAATTTAACCTTAGGGGGTTGAGGAAACTTTTTGAGATCTCCTTGGGGTAAAAATACTATATATAAATTGAGGATGTATTGTGGGGGAGTTTAAATGGATAAATGGGTTGTTATTTTTCGAAAAAGATGAGGATTTTTGTATTAATATAAAATTATAGGCCATGGAAACTGATGTTGTGTAAGATGAAAAACCATGGTCATTGAAATTGTATTTACAAATGGTTTGGGAAAATTGGTTCATATAGTTTATTATTTTAATCTAAGTGAGTCAATTATAATTTTATATTACTTATTGTGGCTTGGAAATGTAAAATTTCTAAAAAATTAAGGTTTTTACTGTTAAGGATTCCATTTGAGAATGTTGAATCTAAAATAGAGGTTTGGAAATTTATTAAAATATAATAAAATAAGTGATATTAATACAAAAAATTAAGTCATGGAATGTGGTGAATTAAGTATCATATCAGTATGAGATAATTATGATGTCATTAAAAATGGATGAAAACTCATATTACAATTTTACCATTCACACAAAATGGTGTTTTTTATGAAAATCTCATAAATTCAACATACAAAATTTATGATTTGATAATTTAAAATTTAAAATTTATTTTATAATAATAATTATATAAATATGATAATTCTATATTTTAACAATGGAAAACCTTATCTCTCAAAAAAATTATAGATTGATAATTCATAGTAATGTTTATGGTATTTCGAAAATAAATAAATTATTTTATCATGTTACTTTTAATAAGAGTGTTTTTACCATAATATTTCATTAAAATATGTATTAATCAAAATATATTAGTTTATTATAAATATTTATATCTTTTCTAGAATGTTCAATTTCTGTTTTCAAAATCAATTTATAAAATATCATCACTATTCTATTAAGAAAAAACTATACTTAAAACATAATGTATTGAATAACCATTTTATTTATACAGTGGTATTATACATTACATTACTAGTCCATTGAAAAATAACCCCTTATAATACCGAAATAAGACCATGGTTTAAGGTGTGTGATGGTTATATACTCATGGGGTGGCTTGGTTAACATAACCGGAGTGGAGATTTCCACTAACTTGAACATCCCTCGAAGGAGATTTCGTTATAACTTCACTTATTGAAGATAGTATTGGGAATGTTGAATAGAGAGCCCCAGTGATTTTCCTCCCTCCCATGCTCTACCAAATGTACATCATATAGAATGACTCTATTGGTTCAATCCATCGTTTCAACTATCTTTATTAACTATTCTTTACCATTTATACTAAAAAACACTAATTATAATGCAAAAATAATTATGAAGTGTATAGTTTCTAACTCTGATATTGACCAATGATCATAATTAACTTATGGTCATAATTTATCCATTTTCATTTAAAAGATCAAGACCCTATGTTAACATTTTAAAGTACACTCACATCATTGTTAAATATATAGGGTTTATTTTTTGTACAAATATATTATAACAGACATTTTCAGGAAAAAATTTCTTTTAAAAAGTCTGGGTGATTAAATCATTACACCTTATGAAATTTAACCCATGAAATTTCAACTCATTCTATCTGTTAAGAAAATATATTCGTACATAAATATAATTTCCTATTTTGGTTTCCACATTATCTCTACATATTTATGGTTTCTCTAAAACACATTGATGGGGTTGGTAGTATTGTTGCATAGAAACTTGTCTCCATTGTATAAGATCCTCACCGAATGATCTTAATAAGAGAGGTATTGCTCCAATTTTACCACCACTATATTCTATTTATATGAAGGGGAAAGTACGTAATTATTGAAGATAGATATGTGGAATACATCATAGACATCATCTATATTTAGTTAAAGTGATAGTTGATAGGCCTCTTCCCAAATGCCATCATAGATTTCATATGGGATAATATACCTCAGTCTAAGCTTTCCATTCAACCCAAACTCCATGACCCTCTTCCATGGAGAAATGTTAAGGAAGACTTTTTCAGCAACATCAAACTCCATGTCCCTGTTATGGTTGTGAGAATATCTCTTCTACCATCTCTATAAAGCCTTTATGTGTTGTGTGATGACATGAAACTTTTCTATCATCACTTGAACAAGATTAGGCCCATTTATATTTCTTTCTTAAAAATCATAAAAAATGTATTTATACATCAATTCCTTTGTAATTATTCATTTCATGCAATTTCAATACTTGAATGAAATATATTTTTGTATAAGAAATAATGTAATTAGTGATTTTGATTAGATAAATCATTAAATTCCATTGGACTTGATCATATCATGTCATAGAGTGTCTAAACAGTACATTAAAATTATACATCCATTTGTGGGTGATAGGCCGTACTGAAATTCAATTTAGTATTCTGATCATTTTTAATACTTCTTTAAAACATTTATTTGAATCTCGGATAACGATCAAAACAATAGAAAGTGGAACTCGAGTAGCCTCAACACTTCCATGAAATATATCATAGAATATTGGTCAAGAGATAAATCCTCCAGAATAGTGATGAAATGGGAAGTTTTTGTGAGATAAAACTCTTTAAACCATATCACATTATTTCCTTTGGATTTTATTGATAGACTAGTCATAATGTCTATTGTAATATTTTCCCACTTCCATATTGGAATGGGTAGTGATTTCAATTACCCTTTTTTAAGATATCACTCAGGCTTCACTTGGGGTATTAATAGGAACCTTGTAGTGTACTTAGAAATCTTATTTTTCATGTTATCGAACCAATAATTATCAAAATGGTCACTATAAAATTTAATTCCACTAGGATGTATATAAAATGTAAAGTTGTGAGATTCATCAATCATATCCATCAATATTTATATAGTACATGGAAAACATAGCCTTGTATGAAATTTTAGTACACCTTCATGATAATAATTTAAATATGGAAACATCCCATTATTTATAGAATATATCATCTTCTATAACTAAGAATATTCTCTTTGATATTTCATGATAGTTTATAGTAATGATGGTTAATATATTATTTGGTAAAGATTTAATCATTTATATTTCCTTATGGATATCATATCCTATTATAGTAGTAATTTGTTCAAAGGAACTCCATGAATCCTCATCATTTTCAAAACAATAGGGTTATTCCAACTCAATGATTTAGAAAAATTGTTTTCTCTTTTGGTGTGATAATGAACCGAACTGTCATTGTATTTAATAAGTTCCTTCCATCTCCTCTATCTCATGTTCAATTACTTTTGTGTGAAAATACACATAAATCATTAGTGGTATGATTATATATCACATTTCTCACGCCATATATAGTACCTCTATATATTTGGAGAAAAAATAACCACTACTACTTCCAGGACATGCATAGGACACTTCTTCTCATAAGGATTCATCTTTTGAGATTTATAATCAGCAGCATTTTTATTTTACCCGAGGAGGCACCCAATAACATTCAGAGAAGAATTAATATAAATAAAACATCCATCTTTAATTTTGGGTAGATGTTACATAAGTATAGTAACTAACCTATTTTTCAGCTATTAGAATATTTCTTCTGACTCCTTTGTCCAGGTGATGTTGGATCCTTTTCATGTTAACACCACTTCTGGATTAGAAGCCCATGATTTTTTTTCAAAAACCACATATAATATCCTTCTATACCAAGGAAAATATGAATCTCATTTTCTAATTCAGGATGAGGGCACTCATCCAAAACTATTTTCTTGGTAGGGTTAACTCAGATTACTTCATTGGTTACCATATACCCCAAGCATGAAACTTTTTATAACCAAAATTCACATATGCTAAACATTCTGAATATCCTCGAATTCCTTATATTTTTCAATATAACCCTTAGATGATCCTCATGCTCCTTATGAATTTTAGAATATGTTAACATAACATTAAAAAAAGCTGATTTTTTTTGATAAGGTAGTACTTTATGTCATTATTCATAAAATACATCAATATATATGGTGAATTAGTCAATCCACAAGACACAAAACCATACTCATAATGCTCTTATATTAATTTGAAGGTAGTAATTAGAATATCGTTTTTCTTCACCCTCAATAGATGATTACAAAATCCAAGAAAAATCATGGATAATAATTAATCTCCATGAAGATAGTCAAATAAATTTTCAATCCTTGGATAAGTATACTTTTAATTCATTTTGATCCTATTATTTTCTCTATAATTAGTGCATAGCTGCATTGATCTATCCCTATTCTTAAAAAAGAGAACATATTCAAAAAAAGGAAACACATTCAGTTAGATAAACCCCTTCTCCAAATGATATTGGAGTTATTTCTCAAATTACATTATATATACACATTCAATTCTATATGGGGTCTTTTATATTGGATTGGATCCAAACATGATTTCAATGGATAAATCTGCCTCTATTTTTGGGTGAGGTCTATTAAACTCCTTTTGAAATACTTAAATGTATTCCTAGATGATGAAAAAAATTTCTACTCCTATATTTTGATTTACTTCTTCATCTTCAATAATAATGTTCTTAAATAATTATATGTTATTTTCTTCTATACAATGCTCAGGTTGGGATATATCTCCCTTGAACACAACTATAAGTATTCAATTAATGACTACTAATATCTCATTACTTCTGTAGTTGATCATAGTATTATATATTGAGACCAAATCTATCTCTAGTATAGTTTTGAACACATGAATGGGAATTATTTCTATATTATTGATGATATTTTTTTCTAAATAGTGAATACTAGAGTTTCTAACACTATGGGTGGCTAGATAATCCCTCCAAAACCTTTTGAAATAATTATACTTCATGATGTTTAGTGTTTGATTATATATTATTTATATAATTGGAGGAAATAATGAAAATAATATAACATGAATCAAAAAAATTACTTTCAAGATTTTACCACCACATCATCGGAAGCATTAACATTAGATTTTTTGATATAAAATTCATGATCATTATATTTTTCCTTAAGATGATGTTGATGTTGATGCCCCTCAATTATCTTTTGATTTGGAAAATGGTTGGAAAATTTTCTGAGATTTCTAAACTTAAAAATTGGACCTCCAGTAGGGCCTACACCATCTTACATTTTTTAAGTGTAGATAAGTTGAGGATTCACCTAATTACAATAGTTCTGAGAAATGTGGCCATATCGCTTACACTTGTAACATTTCCTACTCCAGAGAAAGAAGTTAAATGAATTTTTCTTCCAATGTTTGTTTCATGTGGGAAGTTTCACTTTATTTCCACATCATCCATGATCGATGTTCCTCTCTATGCTTAGATCCATTGATCTCTTGTTTTAATTCGATCTTTGGGATCACTATATCTCTATGAACTCTAGTTAAACCTTCATATCACTTTATACTAATTCTTTGTTGATTTCGTAGTATCGATTGGCTAGATTATTCTAAATATGGGGTCTTATAACACCAAATAATATATCAACCATTACATAAGTATCCATAAAAAATATATAATGTTTACTATAAGGTCTTGTAAAATTCATTTCTTAGCATACCACAAATTCATTTTCCTTCTACTTCATCTCTAGAAATTCCTCCTACATTTTCATTCACATCGAACATGAGAAATGTTTTTTAAAAAATGTTCCCCTAATCTCATCCCACTCTATAGCATTAATATCACGTATTAGATTAATGTTTCTAATCTAATTACACAACTGATCATCTTCTCCGAATAAGAGGTACACATCCAAGGTGACATTCTGTTATTCTGAACAACGGAGTAAAAAAAAGATCTTCTTTATAGAGATTTTTCATTGTTCATTAATAAATCGGTCATTATATCCACTGAAAGAAGGAGGTATTTGGTGAATAATTGATTCAATAGAACATTGTTCCCATTGAGGTGAATCTGGTCTCCCAGCTTGATTCGTGATACTATTTATAACTCAATACAATTGATTCATAATTCTTGTGATTTTGTTCATTCTGGATTCAATCAAAGGGTCATCGATGCATAGTCTATTGCACTCACCATTTATGTGGTTACTCATATTTCATAATTTTTTATACAATAATTAAACCATTCTGAGAAAATTCTTTCTTTTACGAATCATCTAATTTTAAGGAATTTTATTTCATAAAATGGTTTTCTTAAATATGTTAGTATTCAACAATACATACATTTTCTATAAATCCTTCATAATGGTTAATAAAAAGAATGTGATTTACTAAAAATATCCCCCTTGAGTATCAGACTATGAGGTAAAAATGACCGATTATTATGAACCTATTATAATTCAATTTTATCTCAAAATAGTATTTTCTTATCTTATTTCTGGATACATCTATTCCCGAACTAAATCAAAATTTTCATATCAAGACATGGATTTCTTTTCCCAAAAACCACTTACATAATACTATACCAAAATTCCATGATATTTTACTATATTTTATCTTGTCCCTATGCTTATTACTATAGTTTTAAAATCCTAATTTACATAAATAACTAAACCATCCTATAATTCCAACAATGGTATCTATCCTTTTAGTTATATAAACAATTAATTTGTAAGGTATAAATAGTGAATATTGTAATGTTTAGTTTCTTAGAAAAAATGTGCATAATACTAGAAAATCTAAATAATTACTATAATTCACTTGAATCGATACTTAAAAGGTTCATCCTATATACATTTACTACATCTCATAACCTGGGGTCATACATCAATGTAAATGATGAGCATAAGTCCCCATAAGGGGATGTAAGGGAAATAGTATACTTTTGTTCTTGTGTAATATCATTAATCACATGAATCATAATTAAATGGCATGAGAAAAAGGAAAATAATAATAATATAAAGATGAATCGGAATGTTTAAATGTTTTTACAAAATATAAATGATAAATTTATAAGCATATAACCTCATTTTTTACTAAGGTGTCATAAACATTACCAATGTTATTCACCAAGGTATCATAAAACATGTCATCTATAGAGATTAAATTCAATAATAAATGCATTAGATAACATTAAATGTTAAACCTTAACATATCGTAATATTAAATTGGTAAAAATAAACAACAATAAATTGTTTCATTAATAAACTATGGTGAATAAAAGAAAAAGCGTTTCATATCAAAATCATGGCATCTCAAAAGTTGTCTAAATATATGATCATTATGTAATTTTAACCAGTGGTAAGGGAATGCAGATATTATGTATGTCAATACTAGAATAAAATAAATATTTATTACATATTGTTGAGGTTCCCTAGAAAATAAAGTGTTTTGGGTTTTCACATAAAGAAACTGAATTGGAGTTTTTGAGGAGTATTGTAAAATTTAGAGAAGTAAATTTGGCAACATAAAAAGTCTAAAACCTGGATTTAGAAAAGGGTAAAAAGAGAGAGGAAATGGTTATACTATTGATAAAAAATAATTTGGTAGTATGTTAATGAATAAATAGGAAATATGGGGGATTTTCCATAACATTCATAATACATATATGAAAATTGGTTTTTAAAATGAAGAAAAAGGGGGATATTTCCCTTTCCTTAAAGGGTTATTCTAAAAATTCAAGGATTGAAACGATGTGTTATTTAAGAATCCTTAAAAGGAATACTTGGGTGGTAAAACTACTATATAATTATGGATTAGGGATTTAGATCGAATGTAAATGGATAAATGTGTGGTCATTTATCGGAAAAGTGGAGGATTTTTTTATTAATTTATAATTATAGGCCTCGGAAAACTGGGTTACGTAAAATGAAAACCCATGGGAAATAACATGGTATATTCCCATGGTTTTGTAAAATTTGGAAATATTTTTTGATATTTCCATCAATAAGAGTCTAAAAACATTTTATATTACTTCATTTGGCATGGAAAAGAAAATTTCCCCTAAAAATAATGTTTTTAATGTTAATGTTTCCATTTTAGACTTTGGAAAGTAGTATATATATTTTGAAAATGATTGAAATATGTTAAAGTAATTGATATTAATAAAATAAGAAAACATTTTTATTGGGTTTTTTAATTAGTTATTACATCCTTATGAAATAATTATGCATTCATTAAACATACTAAAAACTTTAACAATATTTTTGGTGTTCAAAATAATAATAATATATTTCAGAAAATACTAATAAATTACCCCTAACATAATTTTGACATTCTGATTTCAAACATTATATTTATTCATTCATAATAATTTTATAAATATGAGACTAATAACTTTTAAACATAAAATTTCATTATTTATAAAATTTTTATAAATATGAGAATTATTACTTTTGAATATAAAAAAATCATTATTTATTAAAAATTAATACAGATTGAAAATTCATAGTAAAATTTATGACACTTGGGAAAAAAATATATAATCCTCTATATTTATATACGAGTTTTTTAATCAAAAAATTTAATGAAAATAATAATTATTCACAATATACTGGTTTATTATAAATGTTTATATCTTTTTGGTAAAGTAAAATTTCATTCCAAATAATCAATTTATCAAATTCAATCTAAATTTTATTAAAAAAATATTTCTTAAAAGAAAATTAATGGAAGAAAAATTTTATTTATACAATGTAATTACCTTTTCTATAACTAGGGTCTCAAAAATTAACTTCTTAAAACACCCACATATGTCCTAATGGTAAGGTGTGAGGTGGTGATAGATTAATGGGGCAGCTCAGCTAACAACACCCATGTTGTAATTTCCATAAACTTGTATATCTCATGAAGGTGATCTTATTCTAGCATTACTTATTAAAGCTCTTATATTGATTTGTTAAGTGTGAAACCTAGTTATTCGACCTCCCTACCATTCTCCAAAAAGTGCGCTTCATATGTCATGAATCAACTAATTGAGGCCATCATTTACCCTTTATTGCCTAAATGTCCCGAAGGCCTTTTTTATTACCTTTTATTTATCTTCTATTCAAGGGGTAAGGTTGAATTTTTACAATGCCTGAAGGAATAGATACATTTTCAATGACCCATAAGTCATAAAAGAAATCACCCAGACTAGACAACTTGGAACATCCACTCCCCATCACATAACATGATATCAGCAATCCACCATCACAATGCTAGTTGGCTAGTAGTCCTTTACAGAGCTTCATAGGCCTTGTACTGATGGTGGAGCCAAACCCTCTTGTTCTTACAATTCTAGTTAGCTATGCTCTGGTGACTATTCCTACTCTGAATCCTCATCTGGTGACTTGTCACTTTGTAGTCTGACTGGTACATCTGTATATTCATGTGCCCCGAAGGCTTTGGGGTGGCCCGAAGGCCTTCGGGTGGCTTGAGGGACTTGATATACAATTGAATAGAAGACCTTGGGTGGACATAAATCCTTTATAGGACCCAAGGTCCAAACCATTTCCCCAAAGGCCTAGGTGGATGAATAGGATCGACTACTATAGTACTGAACAATACTAGTTATAGTACTGCTATAGTACCCAAAAATATGCCTCCACTAGGATTTGATCTCGGGCCCCTTGGATGCACTTGTTGAGTCCTCACCAACTGGGGTGAGAATTATGTTCATCATTTCTCCTTTATTGGTTAATTATTCAATATCATTTCAACTTAAAATAGTAATTATAACTTAAATATTTTTATTAATCATGTAGTTGCTAGTGGTAATATTTTCTAATGGCCACAGTTAACCAACCATCATATAACGGTCAAAACACAATTGTCAAATTTCAAATTATTCTCACTTAATTATTAAATAAATATGGGTTTTTTGTTCAAATATATTATAACACATATATTCAAGAAAAATTGTCTCTCAAAATTTATAGGTCATTACATTCCATTTTTAGATTCATTATATTTATATCTTGTAATAACAACCATTTTATTTTTTTATATAATTAATCTACCTAGTTAAAAAAATCTAAGATGTATTAGTTGGGGATACAATTAGTTTAAAAGGGTTTAAATAAGAGATAAGGAATAAATTATCAATATAACTTGTTTAAATAGGATTTTTTAGGCCGATATAAACTCTTACCCATATCTTATTAGATTTTGTTTTGAATATTTTCCACCTTCCTTGAAAATTGACATTATATTATTTTGAAACATTATATAATGAAAAGAGGGTTACTTCGCCCACTTATAAAAAGTTGAATATTATCCAAAAACCTCTACACATTTTGATGACTCTAGATCCAAAAATTATTATTAAATACCTTAAAAACTCTATTAGACAATTTTTTGACGTCTGAGTTTTTTCCAAAGGCGCATCCTAGATGTAGTAATGTGTTATCCAAAAGGGTTATCAAACGAAGAGGTATAAGACCTTAAAAAACACTTTCAAGTTTATTACATATTATACCCCCTTTTAATATGTTTTATTAGTTGTATAATAAATAAATTAGTATATAAATATACTATATTTTATTACAAATTTGTAAAATAATTTTATGACCTTATTTTCATCGAATTGTATGTGATAATATTGTTCATGTTTTTGATTGGACTACCACCAGTACAAAGTGATGTGTTTTGTTTTCTATCAACACCTAACATGGGTGGTTATAAAGATATAATTAATGACTAAATATTATATTTATGAAATTTTTATAATTTAATCTTGATATTATATTATTTAACTTTTTACCCTTCTATCTATTGGAAAAATATACATCATGAATGTGCACATGTGGATTACCACATCTATATAGAGACGAGAATCAATTTCCATTTCCTCCACATAAAAATTTTCATATAGATGAATTCGAAGAATAAATATGATATTTATAATATTTTCTATTACTATATAATTTTAAATGAATATCAAAATTATTTTATTTTCATCCTTTATAATAATTAAAACATCATTCATGTTTATGTACAGACTATCGTCTCTGGGAAAAAATGTGTCCCATTTTTCACGATAACATAATATATATGGTCATAAATGTATATTCAAACTATAAATATTACAATTAAAACATTATTTTTATTAGGAATATGAATTTTCTATATCCAATTTTACTATGGTTAATTAACTAAAGTTATTTCAGAGATTATGACCCAAAAGACCACAAAACATTGGACATAATATTAAATAATTTATTAAATAAGTTACAACTGACAAAAATAAAATAAATGGAATATTTATACTAGAATGAACATGGAAAAGGTTCTTAAAAAAGTTATTAATTAATATAAATTTATTATTCAGGAGTTAGGTAACATAAAAATAAAGATGATTCCTAATATAAGTAAATTTTTATTAAAATGTTTTAAATTATTCTTCCTCTATACCTGTGTTCCTAAAAATGGTTGAAAAATATTATACATCATAATCTCCTTATTTATTAAATTAATTTTCTATTATCCTCATCTTTTAAAATGGATTTAAAATGGAATTGTTTTGATTGATTTTCAAACATGTCAAATTTGACACTTTTTTTACAAAGATCAAAATAATTTTTTATTATTTAAGATAATACCATAATTTCATGCAATTATATCCATTATCCAATATAATGATTCATATACTTGATTATATATTTTTCAAAAAATTATCATATTCCATCTTTTCAGGGAATTTTTTGGTGTTTTTAGAATAAAATGAGTTTTCTTTTTATTTTAATTAGGTAACTATTAGTGTTTTTTCTTATGGGGTCTAATTGAAATTTTTATATGATTTATGATATAAAAGTAATATTTTATTTTTTAGCATAATATGGTTTATAGAATTTATTTATAATTAATATTGAGTCTAAAATAATCCTAATGATAGGTCATTCCAATATATCTCTCCAATTAATTGGTTATTGTGATATAGTCAACTAGTTTAAAGTTAATCCTAAGAGATTTGGAATTAGTTGTGATGGTTTTTCCGTTACAGATATTATTTTATGTGTGATTTTATGGATAGTTTTACATTATAATCACTTGGTTTTCCAAATCATCACTTGTATTTTAATGAAAATATTGTGATTTCATGAGGTAAAGAAGGTTTATGATCTTCTAATGGAGAAAGTATTATTTTTATGGAGACATTTCCATCATATATATTTTCCTCCAATTTTTAATATCAAAAATTTTATTTCTATTTAATTTTATCTTACAAAAATTCAAAATATTATGTTGAAATTTATATTATAAGTAACTAAATGACTATTTGGAGAAAAAAGTTTATTATGTAAAAAGGATAATTTCATTATGTTTTTTCATTAATTATTAATGTATTCATGAGTTACATATATTTTATATCACTTACAAAGATTCATTTTACTCATCTAAAATTTTCAAATATTTTTCGCATGGATGACAGATGTGTAAGGACTGTATCAAGTTCAGTGGTGTACCATCATAAAAGAAGAAAAAGTCTCTAGAATGGAACAAAATTTTAAACTTTAAAACATGTTTTTTTGAGAAAAATCTAACATGTATAGAAATTTCCACATTATTATGTATTTTTTTCATAATTATAAAAAATTACAAATTGAAAGGATCTAAGAAATGTAATAAATTGCAACCCTTGTTATAAATCATGTAACTATAAGATATTTATGTAATAGGTAGTGGGATTTTTATCAGAGAAGAGGATTATATAATATTAGTGGTTATAGTAATGTTAAAAGGCACATTAATGATATTTTCAATTTATTGTTATTTTATCAAGGAATAGTTTTTATGGATTTATAGGTTTCATTTACTAAACCATGTCTATTAAAAATTATTTCAAGAAGATAATATTTATAAAATAACGAAAGAAGATAATGAGAGAATTATATCGTTACAAATAAATAAGCTATGATTATTAGACATATAACTGCGCATTTTTTGGTTGTGTTGACTTAGATAAATAGGATATTAGTAGTGGGAACCATATAAAAAGATTTTCTAAATTACTTATAGAGTAGTATGCATATTGTGGAACATTTCATGAAACAATACCTTATATTTTTTTTGATATTCAGATATAGGGGTAGTAAAAATATGGATCAAGGATTTGAAGATGATATTTGATGTTTCAGATTCTCATAGAAAAAGAAGGTAACACATTCTAATTAAATTTTAATGGTAAATCCTATCAGTGTTGTACTTTGATTATGAATAACATATATAAAGAAGATATTTATTCAATATAGTGGACAAAATTTAAATACCATTCTATTTATAAATATTTTCCAAATATTTTTAAACTTTTAATGGATAGAGAATTATTGAAATTGAAGAAAAAATTAGAGGAATCAGTTTCCACATATATAGAAAATATTAATATATCTACCAGGTATACATCAATTTTTATTCTACACCATTAGATTAAAATTTTTATATTTTTAATGATGAATGAAATAACGTTATTAAAGGGATTTATTATATCATGACTTTTCAAGTTATAAAAACATTGTTTATTATATTGAGAGAGTCGAGATGTATTTATTTTATTTTATTTTAATATAGGGAAGATGATATACTAATAGAAATCATTGGTAAAGAATCTATCTAATAAATGTGAATTTATAAAAATTATGATTCTCCCATGTCAAAAAATTGGTAAGAAGTATTATTAAGAAATCCTAATTGAGCCTGGAAAGTTTTAATAATGTGCTAATCTAAGAAAAATGGATAATGACTACAATTAAAAAATAAATGGTAATTTTTAGACTGGTTATGATAATCTTTTGATAACATTTTTTAATTATAATGATATGGTTCATTATGAATGTTCATGTTTGAAGAAAAATTTTAAAGATAGAGTTCCTTAATACCATAAGAAGAAGGGTGTGGAAAATATTTTTCTACAAACTGGGAAATGGCTTGGCCATAAAATTATGTGGTGTTAGGTAGATTAATTATTTATTTAGATTAAACCAATGTAATTTTTTATTATCTATCTATTGATACTTTTATTTCTGGTTTTTTTATTAATAAATTAGATATATCATATCTAGAAATAGAGACACCACATTTGGTCATAATCTCATGGTGAAAGTATTGATTAAAAAAATTTATTGAAACCATCTAATTTCTAAAAGTGAAATGGGTTTTCATGTAAATGTTGTTTTTTTACATTTAGTTGAGTTTGATGTCTTTTAGAAAATGGATTAGAATTTAGGTTATTATCCGATTAATGTTTTCAAAGAAAATGGAATTATATTCAATCCTTAGGGTGAGTTAGAATTTATATAAAATAATGTGTTCATAATCATTATAATATACCAAGAAGTTCCTAAACTTATTAAATATGAGGGAGAGATTTATCTTACTCAGATCATTATAAACAACGTAATTATTCCTATTAGTTGTCTCCCTATGGTAATTGAATATTTATATTTATTTCTGGATGATATTCCTTGTGTTATTTTGGGTCTTGATTTGGAAATTACTATTGAATTAATTCTCAATGTTACGAAGATTCAAAAAAACACCTTATTAAAATCCTCTAATAGATCTATAATAATTTAAAAAGTAATAAAAAAATTATTAATAAGGGTTTCATTTTCCCTTGTACATTAACATTGGGTGAACCTATTTTTAATGTTATAAATAAATATAGATCTATGAATCCTTTCATTGATTATAGAGCATTTAATATCCTTCATATTAAAAAATCGTATTTTTTTATAGATGTATTTTTCGATTAGCTACATGATAATATTTATTTTTATAATATTAACCTAAAAGTATAAATACCATCATCTTAAAGTGTATATGGACATTACAATGATATAATTTGATACTATGTATGGTAATGACAAGATTTTTCTTATTCTTTTTGAGTTGATGAATGAATCTGATGTATTTATGGTTCTTATGAATAATGATTCCATATGTTTTTGGATAATTTATCATTTTAGTTTCCATTGATTAAATTTTAGTAAATTTATAGATATATTAAGATAATGAGAAATACCTAAGGATATTTTTTCAAAATGATAAAATAAATAATTTTTTGTGGGATATTTTCAAAACAAAATTTTTTGTTATGAATGATTTCATTCATTGGATATTTTTTTAAAAAAATTGTGTAAATATTGATCCTATTAAAACTAAAGTGTTAGAATATTGGAATAGACCTATACATTTCACTGAGATCCAATAATGTATTAGAAAATAATGATACGTCCAATGGATTTTTGAAAAACAATTCTCGATTATCTATCCCACTAATATATTTAACATTAAGGGGATAAAATTTATCTTGATAATGGAATGTGATGAATGATTTTAGGAATTGAAAATAATATTGGTTAATTATATAGTTTTATCATTTCCATATAGAATTGTGGAGTTTTTTTTATTTAGAGTGATTCTTCATTAAATGGCCATGGTCCTATGTTGAGGTAAGATGGAAGGGAAATTTACACTTCATTATGTCAATTAAAAATACCAGAAAAAAATTATCCTCATAAATATTTTTGAGCAAGTTCTACTTTTTTTTATTTGTATATTTATATAACACTTTTATATACGTTTTAATTTTATATATAATCATATCATAAAATTTTTAATTTTATATTAACTCCAAAAGAGATCAAGATGCAACAAATAAGAAATTTTAAACTAATAATGTATTATGACTACATGATTCAGTAGCATATATGTAATGATAAAAAATTAGTTGATACCTCTTGATAAAAAGATAATGCATCATTAACCCTGATATAATTGGATCATAACACATTAGAATATGGTTTAATTAATTTGTTATTATATGTTGTGTATTTATATATGTTTTCTCTTATATATCAAATATCAGTACAATTTAATCTATTAGAAATAATGAAGATATCCTTAAAGGAAGATAATTTTTTTAAAAGGATGGGAGAATTGGTGACCAATGTTAAATTGAATGAATTTTATTTTATATTTTAAGGTATTATTAAAATTTGTAAGAGGTTTTGTGTTTCATGTTCTTTTTAGTTGAAGAATGAATTGTTGACTAAATCTCACTTCTCAATTTGAACTGTCCATCATATTATAACCAAGATGTATAAATTAAATATGTAATATTATATTTTTGAATGAATGATCAAATATGTTGATGATTTTAACATTAAACGACTTTTCAACATATTAAAGATGAGTGATAATTACCTAAGGGTATTTTTTAATCATTGTCAATTCTAAAGTTGTTATAGGTTAATAAAACCAAAGATTTGAAGGTGGTTTTACCAAATACATCTCAACATAATAATGTGATTTGCTTTATTTTTTATCATTTTACTTAATATTCACAATTTTTATAGTGACCCATAAATTTTATAAATAAATATTACATCTTATTAGATTAATATTAATTACATAACATCATTATCCATGATAGAAACATGTTATATTGGTTAATTTAGAATCTATTGAACATATAAAATTAATTCCTAAGTGATATAAATTTTATCACATTTAATCTTTCATAATGAACTCCATTATTAGACACATCATACATTAAACTTTTTTTTATATCATTTGGAAAATAAAAAATAACAAAGGTCAAGCTAGGATTCTCAATATGGGTAAACAGGGGAGATTTCAATATTATTTTAAACAAAACATTAGGATAAAGTGAATAAGAACATGATTTTAACCCTTAAAAAGAATCCCATGAAATTAAGAGATCATAAACAAGAATCAATTACTAAATTATGGATGTTCATAAGATATGAATCATAAAGGGATCAAAGAATAGGGGCCATGAGAAGATAACATTATCCTATGATCATGTCCTAAAAGGGTTGAATAAATTGTGGAATAATCATAATAAAAAAAATATTATGAAAATACTCCCAATAATGAAATTTATAACAAGTTAGACATTTGATGAGTACAAGGGTACCTGCTTTAGTGTTTTGATAACCTCTAGTGTATCTTCTATTAAGATTATGAAAACCAAATGTACACCCTAATTTTTTAGGATTGGGTTAAACTCCCATGTTCCCTTTGAGCTAATAGAGCCTTAATATTTACCCAATTTCTTAGGGGGATGCATAATTTTATGCAATCTCATCACATAATAACAAATCCATTAAAAATTAAGCTAAAAGGTCATTAAAATTTCATTAAAACTTAATCCATGAAAAAGAAAATGGGTTTCATTAATAATTTTTCATCATTTCCATAAACCATCATGAGAGTGAATAAATAAGGATTTATTTGACCATATCCCATTAAATAATAAGAAACATAATATAATGGTATCAGAGATGAAAATATCCTTCTTGATATCACTGGAATTTTTATGAATGAAAGTATTATTTAATAAAATATGTAAAATCTAAAATATTACCAAATATAAAAGAATAAAATATATTTGAAAAAAAATTTCTAAAAAATTGAAGTAACATTCAAATAATTTATCATTCATTATTGTCGGACATATTTTTCATGTCATGTAAATTAAAATAAATGTCATTTTACATTTTTTTGTTAAAAATAAAAAAGTTCATCACTGATAAAACAGAAAAGGAATAATTTTAAACCATTTTGAAAAAATTATATCATGGGTAAATATTATTTTAAATTTTACTCAAGTAATATAAATAAATATTTTTTTTTTCAAAAACATATATTTGTAATATTAATTATTTTTTATCAAATATAGAAGTAAATTCGTTTTTAGATGAAAACATTTTGTTGGCCTCCCGAGCACTTAAACTGAGGAAAATGAAAGAAAACCATGTATTTATAAAAAATATAAAATGTGATAATTAAATTAAATAGATTTATTAATAAAATATTATTTAATTCTTGTAAATTATATTTCTAGAATAACAAATTCTCAATAACTTGAAAATGAGATATAAATCCCTTACCTCATGTTCCACATTCTTTGAAAGCATCCTAAAATTTTGTATAATAAATTAATTTTTTTTATAATTATATAAAATAATTATGTTTTACATTTAATATTATATATTATAAACTTATAACATTATAGAACCTATTTTTTCAATAGTTCCTTATTTAAATCAATATTTTTAGATGTTAAATATTCCATATTTCACGGAAATTTGGTTCGATAGTTCTGGAAAATATACTTTAATCGTGGTAAACTATTATATATAATTTTAATCATTATATAAATATCATATGTATTAAATATATATATATTTATTTATTTATTCATCCATAAATTTTATATATATAGAAATAAATTAAACCATATATAGTTTTGGATGGTCATCCGTATGCCTGAACATTATTTTCACTTTTCGTTGGATGGAAAAAAGGAAAGGTAAATCAAAAAACATTATTGTATCATTATCTAATAGTATATATTAATTTAATATTACAAAATTACCATATATGTAAATATGAATCTAAAAACGAATCACATCACTTTGTCGGGGAAAGAGTCCACACATATGCATATGTGAAGTTATTATCTTTCAACATATTTGAACATAAGAAGGTAAATATTATATTATAAATATAGAGTCTATATTTCATCATAAATATAATTTATAGACATTAATTCAATAAAAATACCTATCCCTGAAATAAGGTGATGTAAAATTAAGCAGGTCACTATGTGGAGGTAGTAGTCCACACGTATGCATTATATATACATTCTCATCCCATTTTATGGAGCATATAGTAGATATTTGTGGTTGCATGAACATAATAAAATTAACGTATATTTATAATAAAAAAATTATGATGAATAACATTAATATAAATGCTGTAGAAGAAAATATAATTGGAATGAGTTTGGGATGGAAGATTACTTCTTCCTAGATAAGCCTCATTTAGAACAATTTTTAATGAATCATGGAAAGGTATTTTAAAAAGAAAATAATATCAAAAAATGGATATGAAATTTCTCAGAAAATATATTATGGTTTTTTAAATCTAGATGGCACAAGGAGGGGTTATGAAAAGAAATAAGAAGTTTCCTTTTACAAGAGAGGAAAAGGCCAAACATGAAATAAATAATGTTAAAATATAATTAAGTCATTCTCAATAAACATTATTCCAAATGTATATTGATTCGAATAAAAATAGGATAATGTTTAAATATCATCCTTTAATGAAATTTATCCTTGTTTTATGTCATTTTAAGCCTTTTACATTAGTTCAACCCCTTCATGAACCAATTTTAACATTAAATGTGGTAAGAAATTTTCCAATATAAATGGTTATCAGTTTAAATATAAGTTAAAAAGTATCTCATAAATGTACAAGGGATTAAATTCTAGATAAAATTTCATATTTATTTTCTAATATTTATATTTTCATTATTTTTAAATATTTTAATTAAATATTATTTACCATAAATTATCATTACTATCATTTTGACACTATTCAATTATTTTTACATTTAAGAAATCAGAAAAATTGTGGAATTTGACTATAAACATTTCGGACATCCATAACATGTTATATTGGACTCAAAATTTTTTGGAACAAAATAATTTACCCAAATTATATTAATTATATTATTTTTTAATCATTTTTTTATTTTCATATTAGTTGAATAAAAAATGTGTAAATGTTGCATACGAATTTAAGGTAATTTTTTAATAACTAAAAATTTAAAACATATTACCTTGATAAAAAATGATAATTATTTCAAAAAAAAATTATAATTGATACTCTCCAATTTTTATTCTTGTGTAAAAAATATAATGATATTATTATAAAGAGAGTACAATTTTTGAATTTTCATTACATAAAATAATCTAAATTTATTTATCAAGGGATAATGAAACATAAATAAAATATATTCTAATTTTCGATGTCTATGGTTGAATATATTTTTTTAAATGAAATATAAAAAATTTAAGGGTTGATTTTGAGACTATATCTCATGATGTGAACTCTAATTTACCCATTTTACCCTTACCCAAATGAAAAATATTTACAACAATTAGTATTCATAATAACTAAAAATTTAAAGGATATACATGAAAAATTCAAACATTATAATTAAAAATATGTTACTCCGTTTTAATATTAAATCATTATAAGTATAAAAACAATAGAAATTTTTAAAAAGGAATGAAAAAAAACTAGGGCAAAAATTCTTTAAGAATAAAAATAAAGCTATATCAAAATAATGGATATTACTAATTAAAATAGAATTATGTGGATTATTACAATTCAAATACATCATTTTGAAATTTAATAAAAAATATATAATATATTTAGTACATTAAATTAATTTATCTAATGAAAATACATGATAGTATACGATGATTAACATTATTTTATAACTACTTTTGATTCATAATATACTTAGTTTCTTATTTTCATACATCTCCATTAAAATGTTATTATTTATTAGTTATTTATTTGGTTTCTTTTGTGTTTACCTATCAGTTTTATAAAACAGATTTGAAAAAGTTTTTGAAAAGTACGTTTTCAAATTGTCTTTCTAATTAAAAGATACATAATTTCATTAATGGTATTTTAAGGATTTAAATATATTTTATGATATTGGTATGGTTTTTTATAAAATGAAAAAACCCTATATTAAATATTGTACATAAAAATGTCATTCATATAATTTTTTAATAAGTGGAATGAGTATATTTTTATTGATACCCATACATGGCTATTTTTGTTCACACCATACCCATACCACTCAATGTAAGTAGACTCATGAATCTTTTTTATGATTATGTTTAGGTTATTAAGGAGAACCATTATTTAGGTAATATTTCACTGTGATTTCTTATGGATTGTATTTTGTCTTTATATAGGAACATAACCTTCGATTAAATAGATATCCTTATATAGGAATTTTGGGTATTATTTTTAATATTGTACCATATATTTTCTCAACAACCCATCTTTCGATAAACTTCGTATATCACTTAGGAATTTTTGTATTGTTTATTTCATAATAAATTGATATGGTAAATTATGTATGAGTTATGAATTGTTTGGATTTAATAAATTTTCAAATATTTATCTAAATTAACATGTAAATCTATCTTATGGGCACACAAGGTTCAATTATCAATATATTTTCCTTTTTTATTCATTTCACATGGTCCAGGAAAAATCATCCCCCTAATTGTTTTCTTGATATATTGTAACTGGTTACTAGCACATTATTAATTGGAAAAACCCTTCAACCCATTTTATGGATTACTCTAGGTATCGGGTAAGGGTATCCCCAATTGATTCATGACATTATTTATAAATGAATTTTTCTAGATAAAGATTTTATAAAAAGAATGTCCATTCTGTATATGTGGATTGATGTTTTTTTGTTGATATAGGATATATTTTATGGATCAGTAGATATTTTATAGATAAAATAAGTTTTTAGCTAAAAAATAACTTTTATCATTTGTTTAATATGAATTAATGGAGGAATACACCTGATATATAAGTGATAAGTGGTTGTTTCATAAGTGAAAGATGAATTTGTTTATACACATGTCAATGGGATTTAGAGTTTTTGATCCAAATAAGTAAATATTAATGTTAAATAATTATAATAATTTTGAGTTATATAATACTAATATTCAAATATATATTATTTTTGGAAACCTATATAAATTTATAATATATTTTGATTGAATTTATGGAAGGAAAAATAAAGAGTAATATATCTATATTTTATGTCTGATTATGTGAGGTTTGTGGAAAATTTAAAATACAAAACCAGACTCATTTCAATTATATATTTTTATTTTTATAATTCTAAGGAAAATACTCATCATGTTATTTGTTATATTGTTTGGAAGGAAAATGTGAAATAATTTTTTACATGTTACATTGATAAGGGGAAAGTATATATGAGTGATTATTTTAAAATAACCAAATTTCTTAAAAGAAATTATCAATGAACATAATGATTATTATTATATTATAATAAAGATAAAACACCCATGATATGTTAGTGATTTTTTAGAAATTGGTAATTTGTTTTCCCTAGATTATGAGGGAAATAATCATTATCTTATTTAGATAGTTTTTGGAGAATAATGTAGAGTGACTCCTTGGGAAGAAGTGATAAAATCTATAAATTTGTAAATGTATTTGGCCTTGGGAGTTTCCTTATATAAATAATTTAATTGAATATAAAATAGTGGTTAATTTTTATAAAAGACAATTTTTGAAATTATTGACCGTATATTAAATAAATTTGGAAAAACTAAGATAATTTAATTTGGTCATCTTCATTTTTTCATTGATATTGTGGTTATGATTTTCTTTTAATAGGATATAGAATATATTAAACTTATAACAATGAAATAAGATCAATATTTAATGGAAAATATTTTCATACAATAATTCTCCTTACACACCTTTCTCGATATATCTTGGTAGGACATTAAAACCTAAAAAATACACTATTGGAATTCTATATTTCCTTTCAATAATATGAATTTCTATAATATATATGTTATAATTTCTTCAAAACCTAAAAATTTACATCCAATCTTAATATTAATCGGCCTATTTATAGAAAAACTTTAGTAGTGTATAAGATTCAATCCACCAAGACACCTTCGGTTGAATGGCCACAATAGTATAAGGTGTGACTTGTATGTTTTGTTTTGTACCCAGTCACATCGTTTAAACTTCTATAAAATATCCCCTTTTAAATAATAAAGTACCATATCTCTCTTCAAACTATTAACTACTGTCTATAATTGTTTTTATATTTTTATATATATAAAACATAGAAAAACATTTTGTCTCAATTTGATTAATGTGCCAGATTTTAACTCTCTCATTATATCTCCTACCCTCCCACGGAGAAGAATTTTTTTGACCGATTTTCCACCCCATCTAATTGATAGCCCCTTAATACCACAATTCACATTTCTCTAAAACCATTCATAACTTGAACTATTGACCCATAAAATAGGACTCATCCCCCAATTTACACCTACAAAATCTTTTCCAAGAATCATTTCTCATATGACCTTACCTTATTGTGAGCCATTTTTATGGGTTTTATTTTAGTTATTTCTTTTAAATCATTAAATTATTATTATTTTTAAATTTATGTCTATAAATGATTTATTATATTGAAATATAATATGTAAATTTTAAAAATATATCTTCTTATATAAATAATTTTTTAAAATATATATTTTTTATAGTTTTTTAACATATTTTTTTGATTTCATTCTTTAAATTTTTTACTTTAATAATTATATTAATAATGGAATGAAATTTTCTGAAATAATATATAATTTAATAAAATAATTTTTTATTTATTAACTTCTAAAACAACGTATCTGAAAAATAATTTATTTTTTCTGTTTTTATAAATTTTTTATATGACAATTAATAATAATGAATGTTATTATTTCAATAATTATAAACAATATTTTATAACTCTTTTTAATGTAATTATCCTTAGTATGGTTTACCCATTAATATTATTTTTAAAATAATTATCATTAATTAATTTTTGTTTAACATATATCAACATTAATTATTGTTAATAATAATAGTTATTACTAATTCCAAATATATTATTGTTTAAATTTTTAATTATTATAATACATTAATTAATAAGTACACATTATTAAAAAATAAAACAATATTATAAATATTATAAATTAGTTTTCAATAATTAACACAATAATAACACATTTATATTACTACTTATTTTTACAATAAGGTTGTAATAATATGTTATTATTATTCTAACATTAATAATGGGTTAATGTGATGTTAATTTTTAAAAAACATATAGATAATTATTTTAATATTGATAAATATACCATGTGATATACGATAAAAGAAAAAAATTTATGTTATACATATATTTTTTGAAATATCCATTAAACTGTATTAAATTTATGTATATTTATATATTAAAATAGATTTATTATTTCAAAATTGTATATTTTTTATCATAATGTCTGCAATATATATAATGATATCAACTAATAATTACGGATTGATATTGAATATATTTATTTATATAATAAATTAATAATATTGTTTGTAATATTATTAAAATTTTTACATAATATATGATAAAAACAATAGTTTCCTCATGAAATATAATAAAAAAATTATATTTAGTTTAATCTTTCATCATTGTTCTTAATTTATTTTAAAAATAATGAATGTTTATAATTAAAATATATGTTGAAAATGTATTATCATATGATTTCTCAATCATATATATTTCTTTTAATTGATTTTTTTAAAATTAATACCCAAATATATTTTTAATGTTCTCATGACCACTCTTTGGAAAACATTAATAAAAAAATAGCACTTAATGGTCACTACCCTCCTCAACTGTCTATCCCCTCCCTATTCCACAGTATCATGGACCTCCCTCTCCCCCTCTCAATTGACCATGACTAATTTCTCATTTCTTAAATACCATTTCTAAGAAAACCTACCATTGTATTTTTGATTCTCACCCCATACTTCATGCTCTGATATTTTCTATGTTTTTAATTACTTATACTTTTATCGCATTCTTTTTCAAGAACGATTTATTTGTTTCATCTTAATAAAATATGTGTTTCACTTGTATTTATTCATTAAAGATTAAATTTTAGATTTCATATTACTATTAATGAGATTGATCATTTATTAGACATATTTATTTGACATTATTTTCTTATTTATTAATGATATGAATTTTAGAAATCTTATTTCAATAATTAGATTTGTCTATTGAATAAAATATTGAATAAATATATTGAGGGGATTATAAATTTATCACTTTCCCCGTAGTGTTTTACACAATGAATTTTGTTTTCTATATATAAAATGTCATTATAAGTATCATCCTACATGATATACTATGATAGAATACACGATTATCAATTGGTTTTTAATACATTATAATAAATAAACTCAGTCTAGGAAATACTAGGATTCTTATTGTCACGTAAAAGGTGTTTTTATAGATATTGATAATATATATATGTTCATTTTTGGACAACAACATTTAAAAACATTTTATGTGGACTTGATTTTCAAGGAATCAACTACAAAATTTGGGATTTGGTTGGGGTATCCGTGTATATGTTAGAGATGGGGAAGTGTTGATTATTTAAAATAGATTATGATACATAGTCTAAAGTATATAAATGATGTGTATATTTAATAAATTTTCATTTAGAGTGAAAATTTTGTTACACAATGATTTTTATTAATTTTTTGGACACACCATACAACATTTTATTATAGTTTTATCAAAAAGTATTCTATATTAGTGTAAGGATTTCAGAATCATGACACAATATCAGTAAGTAGAACGAATATTAGGTTTTAAAAATGATACCATTAGTGTGTGTCTTGAAAATTTTATATCTTTTAGAAATTATAATTTCCACCACAGTATATGTATTGTGTGAAACACTTCCAGGTGTATGTATGTACAGGTATTCTAAATTCACCAAATTCAAACACGATGGATTTTGAACAATGGTAATAATATCATCCAGAAGAATCTATGTTTATTTCTAAAAAATTTAATATTTTAGTTATAATT
Source organism: Viscum album (assembly GCA_963277665.1). NCBI lineage: Eukaryota > Viridiplantae > Streptophyta > Magnoliopsida > Santalales > Viscaceae > Viscum > Viscum album. Next base: position 794,539,724 of record OY728127.1, read on the forward strand.
TATATCATATTAAATATCTAAATTAATTACATTAATACATTAAAAAATAATTAATATAATAATTTCACTCACATAAAATATTCTTTAGTATGGATCGTGTTTGATCGAAGGCACTGGATGTGTAACATCCCAAGTATGTAATGAATAATAGATATTTTTATCTATGTCTATTAATGAATAAGATAGTGTTTTAGAGGCTTAAAATGAAAATAAATCCAATCTTAAGCATGGAATACACTAATATTCTTAAAAGATTGTTTTACTGCCTTATGATGGAAACCCCTTTTTAAATCTATCTTTTGACAATTTTATAAACTATGTTTGTCAAAATAAACTTATTCTTTATGATTGGGACATCAAAGTTTACTTTTTGTGAATTTTTGGTATTTTTCTGACAATGTTCATTTTTTAATGAATAGTGAAAAATACTGCATTTTACATCAAAACTGCTTTTTAATATAATTTTTTATATGATTATATTATCTTTTAAATTGGTTTTGAAGTAAAATTAGAATATATTTTTACCATTTAATCCAATGGTGGTCATTGGAATCAATTTCACTTTGAAATTGGACTTAAATTGGTGTCAATCTTTTGATACTTATTGTTTCATAAAAACACGCTATTTGCTCTGACAGTGGGAATTAATTATTAAATTAATTAATGTGACTTGTATGTTTTTAATTTTGTAAAATAGACTTAATTTTTGAATTTGGAATATCAAATATAGCTTAGGGTGGATTTTTGGTAATTTTTTGAAAAACTTCAATTTTTGATGAATAGTGAAACCACTAAGTGGTACTTATAAAAACTGATTTTTCCATTTAAATGAAATTTTGCCATAATTGTGTTTTGAATTTCAAAAATATGACATACATGGTTGTCATTAATAAGTAAAATGTTGTTCAATGAGATTAAAATAATTTTTTTGGTGAATAGTAACTTATTAAGTTTTAATCGCGATTAGTGGTAATTAGTGTAGTTGAAGGTAAAAATAATGCTTTAATAAAATAAGCTGAGCTTGACACATGTCCTACCCTCATTGGTTGTGTAATGGGAGACCAAGACAAGCCATGGGTCCACTTGGGGACCCCATGGATCCACTTTGGTTGGGAAATGACATAAATAACTTTTTATTTAATGTAAAAGTAAAAATGACCCAAACATAATATTTTTTACAAAAACAATTTTTACATGGGGATATAAAGATCAGAGTTTTTATTATAAATAGTAATTGGAAATATAAAAATATTTCCTACATCATAGTATTTTTTTATAATTTTTAGACTTTAAATAAATTAAATTATTTATGACATCATGATGATGCAGCGATAAACTCATTATTTAACGATTTAAATAAAATGGAAAGATAATGAAAAATCTAAAACCTACACATGGACAAAAAAAATTGTATGAGTTGATTTATAAGCCTTATCACCTTATCCTAGAATTATAGCAATGTGGGACCTTTTGAAACCGAAACTCGTTTTAAAATAAAGTAACTTATCTTTACATTCCAAAAGTGCCCCTCCTCTTCTCTTATTAAAGGCCCCCACCTCAACTTTATTTCACACACTCCTCAAGCCTTTGTCTCGTCCAAACCCTGCCCATTTACTCTCTCCACATCCCTCTCCTCATCCTAGAGGATTTACTTTGGGCAGAATCCTTTCAAAGGAAGCCTTTAGGCTCAAATCAAAAGGAGTTACACTTTTAAAGGTAATTCATTCTCTCATGTTCATTTTTTTTATTTTGCTTCTCCAACCCCCTAAACTATTTTTATTTACATATTTTGGTAACAACACCAGTATCTTAAATATACTAGTATGTTGTTATAATATTTATTTGAGCTACACTCTCACACAACTACATCAAATGGTTAAAGAACATACGGTTTCCGTGGATGGCGAAATTCTGCCTCCCGAAACGATGATTGTTCAATACTCATTTAACACCTTCAAAGGTGGACATTATGATGTCACTATTTTTATATATAATATATAATATGTTTATGTTTTCCTTAAGCTTCTGTTTTTTTTTCATTTTGGGCATACTTTTATGGTTTCCATTATGGGTAAACACGATATCTTCATTTTAGGAAGTGCGGACTACCGCCCCCTGAAAGTGATTTGATTCGTTAATACCATATGTGGGATGTGTAAAGGATAAAGTTAATGATATTATATATTTTATTATACTGGAATTATAATATACTCTTATATCATTATGATTCCATTCCAGAAAATACGAAATAGAAATGGAAGTAGCGTTCATGCGTATGTACGGCTTACCGTCTCCATGAACGGTGCATTTCATTGCTTACCTCTAAATGTGATGTAATATTATAAATACATGTATATGATGAATATATATGATATATATATTATCCAAATCATTAATATCATTCTGGATATAACGAAACTTTGACCAAATTAACAACATGTAAGTGTAAGAAGTCTATTTTTGACTTAAGAACCAAATACCGACAAAATGAACATTATTAACTTAAATGATTACATGATGTTCATAACATGGTATAAAAGGAATAATGAATTTGAAAAGGTTCATAAGCAAGTAGAGATTAACTCAAGTTTATTATTCAAGAGATTAAAGGAAAGTTGGGTCAAGTCAGATACGAGGTATGGGACTTCGTCTCAATCTCCTTTCATTGAGGCATATTTTATTTTATACACAACTTTCTTTTAGACGGTGTATAAACCCCTTTGACTTTTACGTTTATTCAAAAGGAATCTTTTTTATACGAAGCATTTACTAAACGAAAAAAAGGGAATGTTTTTTTTGTACGTATGCGGCGACAATGACTTCTCCGCTTTCGTGACCGTTATTTGAGTTCCGGCTTCCTCTATAAGCCATACCTTCTTTTTAAAAGAAAAATAAATACCATGTTTTACTTTTCGTTTATTTTGGTATTGGAAATGGTTTTCACAATGTTTTTTGTGTTGTATTGATATCTTGTGATTGAAATGTGGAAATGTTATGTTTCCATTATGCATGTTTTATGTGATACGATTATGTTATGTTTCTTGGGAATTATTATGAAAACGGGTGGTTCCGTGATAAACTAAGGGCAGGTGAGCCCGATATAGCTCTCTAATGCATTGGGTAACGTGAAGGAGTGAAACATTAAGGTTTCTCTGAAGAGATTTTAGGGAATATACTGTCATGGGTATTCCAAACGTAACCAAGAGGGTTACTCCCTACGTAAGAATGTTATGAATGCCTCAAGTTACCTTTATGTCTTATGATTTCTATGATTTATTCATGATTTTATGAGGTATGTTAAAGTGCCTATGTTTTATGGGTAAACTATGATTTCATTCTTATGTATATATGAACTCATGTTTCCTTTCCATGTTTTTTTATAACCCATACTGAGCTTTTTATGCTCATCCAAAGTTTTTTTTTGAAATGATTTTCACAGGTCAAGGGAAAGGTACATGATATGATGATAGTGTCAAGGAAGTGTCAAGAAATAATCCATGTTTTATTATAAATGTGTTTCCATTGATGGGAATGAAGAATACTATCTTTATTTAACCACTTTGTTTATATGTGGAATGTAATGCAAGTTTTATGATCTAATTCTCTAAAACTCTAAACCCGAAAAGATCCTCAATGTGTAATCTTGTAATAACTCAAGATTAAGTAAGGTTTAAGGCTGGGGCCTTATAGTTGGTATTAGAGGTCGGTTTAGATAACTTTAGGAGTTAGAATTCAATTAAATGATTATCCAAAAATACTTTTTTTGAAATGATATAGCATTTTAAGATTACCATGTTGCTTCGTCTAAGACATGTTTGTTCAGAATGGTTTTCCGTAGAGGAAGCATAGGTGTTTTTTTGGGAAGTCATACTGAGGGAAATGACCTTCCAAATCAGCATACTAAGATGGTCAGAATCAGAATTGAGTAGTTTACTGCAGTGATGGCTCAGTTGAATCAGGTGATAAATCGTGGTTGTCTATATTGATGATAGTTTTGTGTTTTCTAAAAGTAAAGAGGAAAATGAAAGTCATTTAAGGGTTATTTTTCAAACCATAAAAGAAATGAAACTATATGGGAAATTCAGCAAGTGTGAGTTTTGGTTCCAACAAATTTCATTACTTGGTCACATTTTTTCTAAATATGGGATAACTGTTGATCCTGCAAAAACACAAGTTGAGGAAGACTGGCCAAGACCCACAAATGTAACAAAGATTCGTAGCTTCCTTGGTTTGGCAGGCTGTTACCGAAGGATTGTTAGAAATTTTTCACGGTTATCAAGTCCAATGACTAAGCTAACTCGGAAGGGTGTTAAGTTTATCTACACAAAAGAATGTGATGATTGTTTTCAGGAATTGAAAAGATGATTGGTGAATACTCCAGTTTTGGCACTACCTTCCAGGAATGGTGAGTTTGTTATATATAATGATGCTTCATTGAAAGGACTTGGTTTCGTCCTAATGCAGAATGATCAGGTAATTTCTTATGCTTCACGACAGTTGAAAATTCATGAGGTAAATTACCCTACACATGATTTGGAATTAGCTGCGGTTGTTTTTGCTTTAAAAATTTGGAGGCATCATTTGTATGGAGTAAAGTGTGAAATATATACTGATCAAAAAAGTTTAAAGTATATATTCACTCAGAAAGAGTTAAACATGAGACAGAGGAGATGGCTAAAATTAATCAAGGATTATGATTGTACAATTCATTACCATCCGGGAAAAGCAAATAAAGTGGCTAATGCTTTAAGTTGAAAAAGTAATGCTTCATTAGCAATGTTGCGTTCGGAACGTGATCCTTTGGTTAAGGATTTGATGAACTTTGGAATATAAGTTGTTGGTGTAGGATGTTCTTCTGTTTTGTTTCCGGTATCTGTGAGATCATCTCTATCAGATAGAATCAAGCAAGCACAGAAGAAAGACAGTGAGTTGCAGAAAAAGGTAGAGCTGGTTCAGAAAGGTAAGTTTCCTGAATTCAACATCGATAATGATTGCGTTTTGAGATTTGGGAAGAGATTGTGTGTGCCTTGTGATTCACATTTGAAGAGAGAGTTGTTATGTGAAGCTCATAGTTCTCCGTTTTCAGTTCATCCTGGAAGTACTAAGATGTACAGAGATCTACGGGAGTATTACTGGTGGGATGGAATGAAAAGAGATATTACTGATTTTACTGTGAAGTGTTTGACATGTCAATAGGTTAAAGCTGATCGGCAGTTATCGAAAGGTATGCTTCAGCCTTTACCAGTGCCAGAGTGGAAATGGGAGAATATATCCATGGACTTTGTTATGGGATTAGCGAAGACATCTCGAGGTAATAATGCAATCTGGGTTATTGTTGATCTCTTGACCAAATCTGCTCATTTCCTTGCTATACGAGATACTTTCTCTCTTGATCAACTTTCCCGTTTGTATCATAAAGAGATAGTCAGGTTACATGGAGTTCCTCTCTCCATTGTTTCGGATCATGATCCCAGGTTTACTTCTAACTTTTGGAAAGGCCTTCAGAAGTCGTTGGGTATTGAATTAAATTTTAGTACAGCTTTTCATCCTCAATAAGATGGGCAGTCAGAACAAACAATTCATACGTTGGAGGATATGCTACGAACTTGTTCGATGGATTATCAGGGAATTTGAGACCAACATCTTTCTTTGGTTGAGTTTTCTTATAATAACAGCTTTCATTCCAGTATACAGATGGCACCATTTGAGGCATTATATGGGAAACGGTGTCGAACTCCAGCTTTCTGGGATGAAGTGGGTGAAAGGAAGTTGATGGGACCAGAATTGGTAGAAGAGATGGCAGAAAAAGTTCAGCTGATTCAGAAACACATGAGAACAACTCAGAGCAGGCAGAAGAGTTATGCGGATAACCGGAGGAAGGATCTATCTTTCGAGGTAGGTGATCATTTTTTTCTCAAGGTTTCTCCTTGGAAAAGTGTGATGAGATTTGGTAAGAAAAGAAATTTGAGTCCACGGTTCATTGGACCATACGAAATTCTTGAGAGAGTTGGATCAGTTGCATACCGAGTGGCTTTACCTCCGAGTTTATCTCAGGTACACAATGTTTTTCACGTTTCGATGTTGAGAAAGTATATGCCAGATCCATCTCATGTTTTGAGTCCAGAGGTAGTTCAGCTGGAAGAGAACCTATCGTATGAGGAACAACCGGTCCATATTCTTGACCACATGGAGCAAGTGTTACGAAATAAGGTGATTCACCAGGTAATGGTTTTGTGGAAAAACCACATGATTGAAGAGGCAACATGGGAATCTGAAAATGCAATGAGGGATAAGTACCCCCATTTATTCGATAAGTAAATAAATTGCGGGGATGAAATTTTCTAAAGGGGGGAAGGATGTAACATCCCAAGTAAGTAATGAATAATAGATATTTTTATCTATGTCTATTAATGATTAAGATAGTGTTTTAGAGGCTTAAAATGAAAATAAATCCAATCTTAAGCATGGAATACACTAATATTCTTAAAAGATTGTTTTACTGCCTTATGATGGAAAACCCTTTTTAAATCTATATTTTGACAATTTTATAAACTATGTTTGTCAAAATAAACTTATTATTTATTATTGGGACATCAAAATTTACTTCGTGTGAATTTTTGGTATTTTTCTGACAATGTTCATTTTTTAATAAATAGTGAAAAATTCAGCATTTTACATCAAAACTGCTTTTTAATCTAATTTATTTATATGATTATATTATCTTTTGAATTGGTTTTGAAGTAAAATTAGAATATATTTTTACCATTTAATCCAATGGTGGTCATTGGAATCAATTTCACTTTGAAATTGGACTTAAATTGGTGTCAATCTTTTGATACTTATTGTTTCATAAAAACACGTTATTTGCTCTGACAACGGGAATTAATTATTAAATTAATTAATGTGACTTATATGTTTTGAATCTTGTAAAATAGACTTAATTTTTGAATTCGGAATATCAAATATATCTTAGGGTGGATTTTTGGTAATATTCTGAAAAACTTCAATTTTTGATGAATAGTGAAACCACTAAGTGGTACTTATAAAAACTGATTTTTCTGTTTAAATGAAATTTTTCCATCATTGTGTTTTGAATTTCAAAAATCCGACATACATGGTTGTCATTAAGAAGTAAAATGTGGTTCAATGAGATTAAAATAATTTTTTGGTGAATAGTAACTTATTATGTTTTAATCGCGATTAGTGGTAATTAGTGTAGTTTAAGGTAAAAATAATGCTTTAATAAAATAAGATGATCTTGACACATGTCCTACCCTAATTGGTTGTGTCATGTCCGACCAAGACAACCCATGGGTCAACTTGGGGACCCCATGGATCCACTTTGGTTGGGAAATGACATAAATAACTTTTTATTTAATGTAAAAGTAAAAATGACACAAACATAATATGTTTTACGAAAACAATTTTTACATGGGGTTATAAAGATCAGAGTTTTGATTATAAATAGTCAATGGAAATCTAAAAGGATTTCTTACATCATAGTATTTTTCTTATAATTTTTAGACTTTAAATAAATTAAATTATTTATGACATCATGATGATGCAGCGATGACCTCATTATTTAAAGATTTAAATAAAATGGAAAGATAAGGAAAAATCTAAAACCTACACATGGCCAAAACCAATTGTATGAGTGGATTTAGAAGCCTTATCACCTTATCCTCGAATTATAGAAATGTGGGACCTTTTGAAACCGAAACTCTTTTTAAAATAAAGTAACTTATCTTTACTTTCCAAAAGTGCCCCTCCTCTCCTCTTATAAAAGACCCCCACCTCTACCTCATTTCACACACTCCTCAAGCCTTTGGCTCGGCCAACCCATGACCATTTACTCTCTCAACATCCCTCTCCTCATCCTAGAGGATTTTTTGGGCAGAATCCTTTCAAAGGAATCCTTTAGGATCAAATCAAAAGGAGTTACACTTTTAACGGTAATTCATTCTCTCATTTTCATTTGTTTTATTTTTCTTCTCCAACCCCCTAAACACTTTTTATTTACTTCTTTTGGTAACAACACCAGTATCTTCAATATACTAGTATGTTGTTATATGATTTATTTTAGGTACACACTCACACAACTACATCAAATGGTTAAAGAACATACGGTTTCCGTGGATGGAGAAATTCTGCCTCCCGAAACGATGATTGTTCAATACTCATTTAACACCTTCAAAGGTGGCCATTATGATGTCACTATTTTTATATATGATATATAATATGTTTATGTTTTCATCAATCTTCGGTTTTTTTCATTTTGGGCATACCTTTATGGTTTCCATTATGGGTAAACACGATATCTTCATTTTAGGAAGTGCGGACTACCGCCCCCTGAAAGTGATTTGATTTGTTAATACCATATGTGGGATGTGTAAAGGATAAAGTTAATGATATTATATATGTTATTATAATGGATTTATAATATACTCTTGTTTCATTGTGATTCCATTCCAGAAAATACGAAATAGAAATGGAAGTAGCGTTCATGCGTACGTACGGCTTACCGTCTCCATGAACGGTGCATTTCATTTCTTACCTCTAAATGTGATGTAATATTATAAATACATGTATATGATGATTATATATGAAATATATGTTATCCAAATCATTAATATCATTCTGGATATAATGAAACGTTGACCAAATTAACAACATGTAAGTGTAAGAAGTCTATTTTTGACTTAAGAACCAAATACCGACAAAATGAACATTATTAACTTAAATGATTACATGATGTTCATAACATGGTATAAAAGGAATAATGAAATTGAAAAAGTTTCATAAGCAAGTAGAGATACTCAAGTTTATTATTCAGGAGATTAAAGAACGGTCGGGTCAAGTTGGATACGAGGTATGGGACTTCGTCTCAATCTCCTTTCATTGAGGCATAATTTATTTTATACACAACTTTCTTTTAGACGGTGTATAAACCCCTTTGACTTTTACGTTTATTCAAAAGGAATATTTTTTATATGAAGCATTTACTAAACGAAAAAAAGGGAATGTTTTTTTCGTACGTATGCGGCGACAACGACTTCTCCGCCGTCATGACCGTTATTTGAGTTTCGGCTTCCTCTACAAACCATACCTTCTTTTTAAAAGAAAAATAAATACCATGTTTTACTTTTGTTTTATTTTGGTATTGAAAATGGTTTTCACAATGTTTTTTGTGTTTTATTGATATCTTGTGATTGAAATGTGGAAATTTTATGTTTTTTATGCATGTTTTATGTGATACGATTATGTTATGGTTCTTGGGCATTATTATGAAAACGGGTGGTTCCGTGATAAACTAAGGGCGGGTGAGCCCGATATAGCTCTCCAATGCATTGGGTAACGAGAAGGAGTGAAACATTAAGGATTCTCTGAAGAGATGTTAGGTAATATACTGTGATGGGTATTCCAAACGTAACCAATAGGGTTACTCCCTATGTAAGAATGTTATGAATGCCTCAAGATACCTTTATGTCTTATGATTTCTATGATTTATTCATGATTTTATGAGGTATGTTAAAGTGCCTATCTTTTATGGGTAAAGTATGATTTAATTCTTATGTATATATGAACTCATGTTTCCTTTCCATGTTTTTTTAACCCATACTGATCTTTTTATGCTCATCCAAAGTTTTTTTGAAATGATTTTCACAGGTCAAGGGAAAGGTACATGATATGGTGATAGTGTCAAGGAAGTGTCAAGAAATAATCCATGTTTTATTTTAAATGTGTTTCCATTGATGGGAATGAAGAATACTATATTTATGTAACCACTTTGTTTATATGTGGAATGTAATGAAAGTTTTATGATCTAATTCTCTAAAACTCTAAACCCGAAAAGATCCTCAATGTGTAATCTTGTAATAACTCAAGATTAAGTATGGTTTAAGGATGGGGCCTTATAGGATGATTCCGTAAGGTAGTAGAAATGTTAAACAGTGCCATGTCCCTTATGGTTTTAATCCATTTTGGTTGTGGGATTATGAAAATCAAAGTAATTTTATTTCCATGTTTATTCCACAAAAATGTAATCTATTTATATGTTTAAGATAATATATTATTAAAATATCAATTGTAATTAATCAACCAATATTTTTGGAGGATAACATTGATATTTATTTATATCTATTTATTATTGAGATAATTAAATTCTATTTTGAAGGTAGAATATAATTTTTACACCAAATATAATGAAATTATTAGACTACTATATACTTTAATATATATAATAATTAATGTTTTAATTAATGAGAATTTATTTGGTATTGAGAAGTAATTTTTTTCTCATTTTTTCAATACATTTAAAAAATTTTAATGTGTTTGTAACATTGTAAAATAATTTCTATAAATTGAAAATAAATTTTTTCTTTTTCCAATAAATTTATTTTAATTAGATGAATTTGCATCTGGTGATTTTAGAGAATACATCATAACATGGAAACCAACAAAAGGGTTAGGTTTTATTATATATTGAGGAAGATAACATTCCTACAATGTAGTATTTTCATGATCTATTATGTTATGAAATTATTTCCATTCATATTATGATTAGAAAGTTATATCATATTTGAAAAAATATTAGTATTTTATTTTATTTTATATTCTAGAAAGATTAAATATTATGTAATAATAAATTATCCCTGAAAATTATTAAAATATGTCCATATAATATATTATATATGATTTTCGATGCTAAGGGAAAAATGAAAAGATGTATTTAGCGTGTCATGTGTTTTTTAATATATTTATTTGAGGAATAAATTTAAAACAATTAAAATCTGATAACAAGTCATATATATTTTTTACACAATTCCAAATGATTAAAATTATAAATATTTATTCCATTGTAGTTTAATGAGAACCAATGTTCAAATCATAGATATTTAAATTAATTGTATTTTTATGGATGTGATCAATAAGTCATTACATGGTTGAAAATTAATGAAAATTATATTTATTTTTTTGGTTCACTTCTATGAAAATTATAAATTTCTAATTTCTAATTTTTTATAATTTTTGTTATTTTTTAAAATTTTATCATAAAATTAGTTTTATGAAATCCTCATAGAATTTATCTAATATCCTTATGTGATATAATTATATATATACTTTTAATTTAGATAAAGTATTCCATTGATATTTTTTTTTGATATTTTGGTCTACATGATTGTAAAATTTACAAGTGAAATATTATATAAACATATCAATTTTAGGAGTACCTAAATAAGATGAAGCAGTATTTGTATAAAAAATATCATATATAGGAATCAATAGTCATGTTTTATTTTCGGAATAAGTATACAGATATATATATATATATTATCTTATTGGAATTAAAACCAAATTTTATAATATACACTAAAATATGGTCGTTAAAATTTGGGCAGTAGAACCATTCGATAGGGATAATGTTGAGTAACATAAATCTCCATGATATGTGTTTTTAGATATCCCATTAATTATTTTGCTGACATAGTTCAGGATTTCTCACACATATAATTGAATAATTAAATTTTATTTTCCACGATGTAATTGAAAGATTGGATGAACATTCCTTTCATCCTAGAAATGACATATTTGTTTGATCCTGGATTTTTATTTAATTATTTTAATGTATTTTTTCAGTCATGATTAGGAGTGTGATTTCATCGATGATTTTCTCTACACTCGGGGTCTTGTCTCTTCATCGGATCCCAGAGATTATTCTACACTGAGAAAGAAAGGCATTTCTTTTTCCCATGATCTTTCTGATTCTTCTGATCTGAGAAAAAGATGTACATTTTGTTCTTATAGAATTAGTAAACATAAAAATGGTGGGTTTTTTATAGTTGTGGATCGAGAGGCTTTTCAAAAATATACTGATCTTTTTAGGTTTTCAATTCTTGGTCTCTTTATTTATCCCAATAGTGATAAACCCTGGTATTACCTTGACCGTAAAAATAGAATATATCACTACTGGGGTTTTAGTAACTAGAAATTAATTCTTATTGGGATGGGTTTTTTCATTTAATTATTTAATTGGGGGATGCTATTAATAGATCCTGGTATCTTGGAAACCTACATCTCAAGAATGGAGCATTGAGATTATTTGAATGGAAAGTTAATTTCAATCCTTTTAATCTTAAGAAAACCAATGCCCATATTTGGATCAATCTCCATGGGTTGAATTGGAGGTAATTTCATACTAAGATCATGAATGAACTTGCATCTTGCATTGAAACTCCTATTATGAAGAATCAGGTAAACATTTGAGGGGGATCTTGGTATTTTTCTATAATTATGGTTGAGGATAATTTGGAAACCAAAAGACTGGATAATGTTACTTTTATGGCTAATGATAATAAGATTCGTGTTAAAGTTGAATAAGAATGGGTTCCTCGTTTTTATGATGTTTGAAATATAGTGGGTCACTCTTTGGTGAATTATAGGATACTTCAAAATAAATTTAACGAGGATCCCATTTTGATGTATTGGAAAGAGGTTAACTAGAATAAAAAAATAAGATGGTCTTTATCAAAAAGGAGGCCCCCTCAAAGGATATACCTAGTCCATCCAATGTTTCAGTTACTTTTATGAAATCTTGGAAATATATCTCTAAAGATGTTGAACAAGGTAGGATTCCAGATCTTCCTAGTAATCTTGTTGGGATTGGTCAAGAAATGGGTAAATATGGTGGATACAAGTGCATGGAGGATCACATTTTATAAAATAACATCTCCTCTAAGATTTATAACCTTATTTTTTATCATAAAAATATATGGATGACAGTTTACTGAGGTAGGATTTGGAGGAAAATATTTCTGCTCTTGTGGTCTCATTAAAGGATAGTGAGACTGCTAGCATTTCCCAGGTTTTTACTGATTTTTTTGTTTCCTCTATTTCACATATCACTTCCCCAGTTCAGGTGGATGGAGATTCTTCAATCTGTAATATTTTTGTTTTGGATAGATTGTTCGAGGCTCCTACTTCTTCCAATGCATATTATTCTATAAAGGGAGTCAGAATTATGATTCATACTTCACCCAAGACTCATTCTGCTATATAGGAAGGGGTGATTGAGGATCCTTTTTCAATAGGTGGTACTACTGCACATGTTGATGAAATTGTGGATCATATTTCATCCATTGGTGTTGTTATATTGAAGGATATGGGGGTTCCTGACTTATCCAGAGGCCTAGTTGACAGTCTCATTGTTGTTGTTAAAAATGGAAAAAGAACCACATGTCCTTTGGATATAAGTGATCTTATACAAGGGGCCTCCAGCCCTATGTGAATGTCTGGAAGGCCTCCTAAATCAGGAAAATAGGTAACTGTGGGGGTTAAAATTGGGGAAATCATCTCATTCATAGATTTAAATGTAGCTTATATTATGGAATTTCTAGGGACTGGTAACTCAGGATACCATTAGGTCTCTTAGGCTCTTCATTCAAAATCATTGGCCTCTTCTCATTGGTTTTTTCAAACCTAAAAGAGTTTTTTCTCCCAGTATTTACAATTTTAAAACTATGGGATTTCACATTATGGAATCTATTGGATGTTCATCAGATGTTAAAATATTAGGGGTTTTGGATCATTTTTCCTTAACTAACATTTCTTTGATTGGTAATAGTGATCATTATGTCACTTACTCCTTCAATTTTCTTAACCGTAAACATTTCTGCTCATTCATTTTTTCCCATAACTACTATCAGGATCATAGGAATTTATAGATGGATATTGGATCTATCAACTCTTACATCTTTGGTCTATGGTCTATCCTTGGTGATTTTAACACCATCATGAATTCTGATGAGAAGATTAGATCCATGAATAACTTCATCTCTTCAAGATGTTTCAAAGAATGAATTTATGATAATGGTTTGATTTAAGTTAACCTATTTGGGGATAAGTACACTTGGTAGAGGAATGTTTTGGATAGATTTTCTGCAAATAGAATTGACAGAGCTTTTGTTAATGATTCTTGTCTTGATTTTTGGGAATATATTTCTTGTATTACCATTTTAAGAATATATTCTGATCATCATCCCATTTTGATAGACCTTTTGAGTAAGGATCCCAAACCGCTTTTGCGTTTTAGATTTAATAAATCTTGGTTCAGTCATCCTGAGTGCAGAGAAATTTTTGAACAGACCTATAGCTCTTGGAATTTTAGGGATAATGATTTTACATGTTTCATCAAGCTCAAACTCCTTAACAGAGCATAGAAATTCTTGATTACATTTTTTTTCAGCTCCCTTGACTATAAAAATTTATCTATTGAGGTATCTATTCAACATATGTAAGAGAAGAATTCTTCATATGACTTCTCTAATCATGCTTTGGGTGATACTCAACTTATTTCCAAGCTTAGTAATATTTTGAATCTCAAATATTCCTTGGAAAGAGACAATTTTAAGGGTAATTGGTTGAGGGATGGTGATAGAGGATTTAAATTTTTCAACTCCATGTGGAGAATTAGGATAGTCTTGGGGCCACATTATTTGCTCAGAAATGGGAATAATGTCTTTGACAACTGAAAGGATATTTTTAATAATGTTATTAATTATTGTAAGGATATCTTCAATGGTCACGTTTCTCTGGCTGATCATGTGGAGATTATTATTTTGAATCCTGTCAACAAAGAGGATAATTCAACACTTACATCTATCCTTTTGGACATTGAAATCAAGGAAGTGACCTTCTATCTAAATCTTGACATCTCCCCTAATCTATATGGTTTTGTTAATTTTTTTATTCAGACATATTAGAATATCATTCATGTTGATGCTTGTAGTTTGGTTACTTGTTTTTTTAAATGTGGGTCTCCTACTTAGGGTCTGAATGCTCAGCTCCTTACTCTCATTCCAAAGATGGAGAATTCCAACAATATTCATTTGTTCATAATAGTTTCCAGGGGAAACACAATTTTTTAAATCATTTTCAAAATCATGGCCTTAAGGTTTCCCTTTATTGATAGTAAAATTGTTTCTCCTAATCAGTTTGACTTTATTAAGGGTAGTTTTATTCAAGATTACCTCATTACTGCCTTAGAATGTGTTTAAATTCTTAAGAAATCTACAAGGGATGGTAATATTTCTCTCAAATTCTATTTTAGAAAATATTTTGAGACTATAAATTAGAAATTTATTTATATATTTCCTCATTTTTTTGATTTGATTATGTTTTCATTAATTAGGTTAAAATAAGTATTGAGTTAGAAAATATCTCTATCCTTGTTAATGGTTCCCCTTAGGTCAATTTCTCTTTTTCAAGAGGTGTCATACAATCTGACCCTCTCTCATCCATCATTTTTTCCATTGTGGAGGATTATCTTACTAGATTACTTTCTATTATGGATGGAAATGGGAAAATGAACTCAATTTATACTGGTAGAGAATTGTATCTCCCACACATTTTTTTGTATGCTGATGATATCATTCTATTGACTAAATCTGATAAGATAAATATTAAAAATATTAAGTGGGACCTTTTTCATTATAAAAAAGTTTATGGTTAGGAGATTAATTTGAGAAAGTCATTCATTTAATTTCTTAGAAATTTTCCCATTTCTAGGAAGACGAGGATTGTTAGGGATTTCGGTATTCATGAAGAAGTTCTTCCCTTTATGTATTTTAGTGTTCCTATGTTTTGGAGGAGGCCTTAAACATGTTATATTTCTGATATTCTTAGTAAAATCAAAAGGCATATTGCTACTTGGAAGGGAAAGTCTATCTCCTTAGTGGGTCAGGTATGTTTGGTAAAGGCTGTGATTATTTATAAGTTTGTTTATTCTTTCATGATCTTTAAGTGTTTGGTCTCCCTCATCAAGATTATTAATTTTATTTTAAAAATATCATTTGGAGTGGTAACATTATAGAAAGGAAATTATCCATGGTCTCATAGAATAACTGTTGTAAACCTTATGATGCAGGGGGTCTTGGTATTGAAAATATTGGTATGTTTAATTATTCTTTAGAGGCTTCATTCCTATGGAGAATTGTCAACAGTAATTATGAGTCTCTTGACATTCTATAAAAGAAATTCTTGGATGGTCATAGGAATGGGGTCTTTATTCATCTGTACACATCTATTTGGTCATCTTTTAATTCTATTATTTCTTCTATTGACACTCATGCCAGTTGCCTAGTTTCAAGGAATTCGTCTTTATCCTTTTGGAAGGCCAACTGGGATGGATGTCCCCTTGTTGATGCCTTGACAAATGATGACATCAATACCAATCTGGATGCCACGATTAAAGACATGCTTGATAATATGGGGGGTCTCCCAAATCATATTGTTAATATTATCAACAGCTATTATTTCTCTAACAGATAAGATTTTTTTGAATGGGAACCTACTGTAAATGGATTTATGTCCTCTAAAAAAAAGAAATACATTTTTTAATTTTCAATACATGTTATAATTGGATGGGGGATTAACATATGAACTTTATTAGTCCTTCTCAGCTAGCATTTTCCTAGATACTGGCTCATTAGATGCTTCTTACTGATTGTTTCCCTAAAAAAATTTGGTATTTAACAGTGTTCTTCTTGTGTGTTTTGTCATCAACATATGGAAGACATTGATAATTTGTTTCTTAGTTGTGCTACTACCTCATCCATGTGGAAGTCTGTTTATGAAAACATTGAAATCACTATTCATGGTATGTCTTCTATCCATGAATTCCTCCAAGGATGGCATTAAACTTCACTTTCTACACAATTGATGGATTTTTTTCAGGTCACTGCTACTAAACATATTCATTTTATATGTTTTTCTCAAAATATGGTGATTCATGACATCTTTTCCATCTTGTTCATTGGGGTTTTATCAGCTATTCTTATTATAGTGCATAATGTAGAAATATTGAAGAATCATATTTACTTCAAATTGGTTCATGATTTTTCTATACTGAACCTGATATGTGTTAATGGAAACATCAAACCTCCATATGGAACATTTAATTTTTTTTGGAACGAACCTATTTTTTGATGGTTAAGTGTTAATTATTATGGAGCTTCCAGAGGTAATTCGGGGATCTCTGGCTATAGTTATATTTTCAGAAATCATAATGGGGATGTTTATGGATGTTTTTATGGTTCTTGTGGGCTTTCATCTTCACATGATTATGAAATATTTGGAATTATCTTTGTGGTGGAACAAGATGTAAATTGTGGATAGGATACTTTTTATATCGAGAGTGATTCAACTATTGTATTCTCTACCATCAAAATGGGTCAATATCACTTTTCATGGAATCCAACTAATCGTTTGAAAATATTTTTAGATAATATATTTTCATTGTAACATATTATCACTCACATTTATAGGGAAGATAATTTAGTTACTGATGGTTTTATGAATAATGATTTCCATGGAGTTTATTTTGCTTGGAATGACTGTGTTCTTGAAGATCTTTTTCCATTTCTTAAAAAGAATTATGATATGTCTCCCATTTTAAGACTTGTGTAAGTTGTCTCTTATTTTTCATATTAATTTGGGGTTAAAATTTCATTTTTGGTTTTAATTCCATTTTATTGATTCATAGGATTTATTTTTATCTCCGGTTGATGCTGTTATGTACATTATTTTTACGTTTTTGTGTTTTAAAACTACTCCTTTGTGCCTGTTTGGTTAGTTTTTCATTCATTCAGCTTCCTTGGAGATGTATATTTACATACCTTTTCCAAAAGAATAATGTGGCATGTTTCCAATCCTTGTTGATAATTACTGCACTGTATATCAAGGAGGAAATCATGGATCAGTTTGAGTCTCGGAAGGGGCCTCTTGTGGTGAAAACATCTCTTTTTTACAAGACACTTGTTTCCTACTTTCATTAGGCTTCAACGTATATAATTTTTATGCCCTTAACACTTTTAATTTTTCATTTTTTCTCATATATGGTTGATTCAAACATGAATGGATTGGTTTATTTTTCGATCGTTGTTGTGAATTACTACACCTGGAATTCAAGGAGTTTCTACTTCGGTGCTACATTTTAATGCTTGGAATGGTTGGAGTCTCGGAAGGATCCTCATGTGCTAAAAACATCATCATGGTTGTCTAATCTCTTGAGAAATATGTCTTAGAAGTCATAAAGGTGTATAATTTCCCCATGATACTTAAATTTGAGACAATAATAACTGCATAAATCTTGCTACTTCTTTTGAACCTAGAGTGGTCGGCTTTGTTGCTTCCTTGTTTCATTTGGAGTGGCCTACTTCTTTGATGATAATGGATTGAATATAGTGCATAGAGCGGCCTTTTGATTTGGAAATCGAGGAAGATCCTGCTGATTGACATCTAGAGTTCACCCCCTTTCATTAGGAGGGTCTTGAAGCATTAAATTTGAAATAATGGATTACGATCACCAACACCAAAATTATTTTATTATCGTTGATGGGTGTTCCTTTATTGTATCGTTTTCTGGTACTAATTTATTTTTCTATAATAAAAATACATTATAAAATTAACTTTTATTTTATATAATCATTTTGATCATTTAAAGTTATTTATTTTTAGTGTAGTAAACACATTTATGATATAAAAGTTAATATTTTTCATCTTATCGATTATCAAATACAAAAATCCCCATTTTATATCATTTTATGAGTGGTTCATGATTCATGTATGTATACATGTGGTAAAATATGGATAAAAATATATTAGTGGTTAATTTTTACAATCCTTAATTCCAGAATTTCATAGTAAATAAAATGGTTCATAATTTCTTAATATTCCATAATTTTATATTTAAATATTAATTCAACGAACATGTTGATTCTCTATTTATAATAACTATATAACACAACATGGTTTCATAATATATTTTCCTCTTATATTAATGGGATGTGTTTGATATAATGTGATAAATGAATCACCAAAAATAAGAAAATAAATATTTATTAAAATAAAATATAATTTATATTACAAGATAATTAAATGAAACATAATTATTAAAATCAATTAACAAATTATAACAAGTAATACATTAATTATTCATGGCTAGGAAAAAAATATTTTTTTGTGAAAAATATTTTTAATGTATATTATATATGACTTATTTTATAGATGCATTTAAAAAAAATTAATTTAATCTTGTGAAAATGCAATTCATTTTTAACTTTAAAATATAAAACAAAATTATGGTAAATTTTCTAGATTTCTCTAAATGGATGATTTTCTTGTGAATAATAAAACAATTTCATTAAAAATACCCTGATATTTGTGACATAATTATGATATGATAATGAATTAAAAATATATGAAAATATTTTCTTGACCAAATATATATTTAAGTAGAAATATAAATCATTTAAAAATATTATGTTAAATTTATAAACCAATTCTTAACTATTTGGAAAATAAATTTTATTTTAATACAGTATAAATAAATTTCAACCATTTTTATTTAATTAAGTATTGAAAATGATCCATTTAAATATTTATTTTTTTAGAGTCATAACACTCTTGATTTTTTTCCATAATAAAATATCATGTAAATTAATTTTATTAATTTTTTTTGTAAATTTATTTTTATTCTTAAAATGCATTTATCAAAAACAAATATTTGTATTATGCACACAAAAATTTCAATTTATTCTATATTACATTAGAAATTGAATTTTAAATGTGTAATATATATTTGTAATCATAATTTCAAAATTTATTCATATTTTCAATTTCGGTTTTAGTCAAAGAATAAGTGATCATGGTAAAAATGTTATGTTGTCACGGTGGAGATTTAAATGTGTTAAAAGTTGACATACAAAAGGATAAGGCTACTAATATCAGAAAAAAAATTTATTTATCTTATTATATAACAATATTTAGACCTCAAATGATGTTATATTATAAATTGAACTAAATTTGGGGGACTACCCATGAGAAAAGCATTCATTATATTTCTAAATTCTTAATATTTTCAAGGGTGTCAGAACTCTCCCATATAAAAGGGAACCTCTTCTACTAAATTATTAACATGAATTAATATCCCTATTTCAAACAATATATATTAAAACATCCCACCCAAGACTTATAGATCTTTTTCTCACTAAAATTGTTACCTAATAAGTATTTAAGTTTAAACCAATGAAGGATTCCCAAAAGAGGGATAATTGTATTTAATGATCTATTTTAAGTTTCATACTTCCATAAACCCCAAAAAAATTATATAAAAATTTAAAATTTATTTAATTATTATAATTACTATAATAAGATTTATTTTTATTAATGATTTATCCATTTTATATCTCTTTTTAATCTAATTGAATTTGTAATCCTTGCTCATGTGTACGAGAAAATAACGACTTCCAGGAAGCTATATATTTAATTTTTCATTACTTCCTTATATAGATAGTCATATAGACTTTTTTAATGAATATGTTTGGTATATAAAACACAAATATTATTTTTTATCTATAAATTATTATTTCAAGACCATTCATTTATTCATTTTTAAAATCAAAACATCACTTATGCATATATGCATTCTCTTACCTCAACAAAGTGATGTAAATAATTTTTCATAATCAGCTTACATGGATTGTAGATAATATTTTTATAATTAATAAATATTATATTTAATAAAATATTAATATTATAAAAATTATGAAACCTTGAAAAAAAGTTTCAAGGGAGGGATTTGTCGAACTAAAAGATATGTAGAAAACGAAATATTCAACACTAGAATATTGATTTAAATGATCAATTGTTAACAAATGGGTAATTAAACACTATAATGGAATGATTTATATCAATTTTAATAATAATATGTTTTTTAATGTATTTATAATAATTATAAATTTATTATACAATTGGATAGCCGCTGTTTGAATAAATTTGAGACTCACGATAAGGGTTTATGTTACAATCTCACTTTTTATCAGGATTATTTATGTTTTAATTTAAATGGGGGATATTTTTACTGTATTTCTCTCATAAATCCCATATAATTTCTTATGGTACTATTATTTCATGTGTTTTAATGTATTATATCCAATTTTCTCTATTTTTTACTCAAAAACACAAAAATAATGATTTTATAAAAATGTGTTTTTATTTCTTTATTTTGTTTGGGAATTATATTCCTCCATATACATATTCTATAAAATTGTGTTTTTGAATTTATTATGTACTTTTTAATGATTTTTAACCATATTATTCAATAATATATTAATGTAATTGAAATTTTTTTGAATATTTTTTTATTTCTCGAATGGGTTACTTTGACATTATTTTGAAAATTGTTAGCATAATTTTTTTTATAAATTTATAGATATAATATAATTTCATTATAGTAACATAATTATTGTATTGAATCATAATTTTTAAATTTCCATGGTTTTACAAAGAAGAACATATACTCATTTTAGGGTAAATTTTAGTTATAAAAATTTACAAAAAATGAAAGGGTATTTATTCTTGTTTTTTAATGAATCGTTAAAATTGTTTTATAATAGTATTTTTAATCTATGTAAACATAAATTAAACATTTTTATTCTTATTAGGATATTGAGTTATTATTCCATAAACTTTCTACCTATTTATGGATTATGATGAATATTTTTATGAATTTTTTCATAAAACATATTTATTTCTCATAGGTTAGTCGTGCTATGATGAAATTATAAATGTATTTATGATCATGTGGAACAAATATATATGATTTTTATTATGGGGGGAGTTAATGAAATTATATATCCAATATATTAATTAGTTAAATCATGATATCTCTTTAGATAAAATCAAGTGAAAGTGGGAGTAAATACAATACACTATGGGACTCTCTAAACTATGATAGTTTTGATAGTGATCCATGAATATGGAACTGTTTTTTATTATTATGTATATTCCATAAAATTATTTCTGATAGTTATCATATTATCTCATAGACCATGATTTTTTATTAATGATTCTATACTATTATGAATCCTTATATTAATTATAAAAAATACATATTCCATGACTCGTGATTTATACTAGGTGACTTGTTTGGAATGATTTTGTATGTAATGGTCATGTTATCATACCATTAAACTTATATTATAATAACTTATCACCATTAATTGATATTTTATTTTTATTCTAATACTGATCATATAATCGAACCCTTTCGTATGTTTTTGTTTCTAAATGTTTTGAATAATTTTTTTAATTTTCAAATATATAACAAGGTTACTATGTGAGAGTAAATTAATGGGAGATGATAAAGATATTTAATGAAAAAGGTTGACTATGTATCTAGTGTCTAAATAATTTAAACCATTATTGTTCTCGATAATTTATTAATTTAATAATTTTTTTAAATTAATTGAAAATGATGTAATATTAATGACAATTATACTCCAACCACTTCAGTTTTTATTAAAGTGGGGTTTAGTTATTTTTAGGAATTATTACCAGAAAACATAATTAAGAACCCTTAGTCTAAATATAAATATAGTAAACATCCTGAATTTTTTGAAACATATAGAGTTTGTCATTTCCTAGTAACAACATCCCTTTTTTGATACAAATAAGTAGATGAAATATCTAGAAAATTTGTAATAATAAGTAATTGACTCCGTGAAATTTGTAACATCATGGCCTAGGTCCTTAGCTATTTTTTGTTTAGTATGCTCTCTTTTTGGTTCAATATGGATTAGAGGAGGTTCAGTGGTGTTTAAAAATTTAATATACTTACTGGTAGAAATGGGGAGCCACTGGAATGCTAGTGGTGTCACTGAAGCTCATGAAGTCTTCATGTAGCCACCATCTCATCGGTAGGGTAGAAAATATTCACATCACTAAAACAATGGACACCGCCAAGCTGGTGGAATTTGGTTGGGATGCATATGTAAGGGAATAAAAATAATTTTATGCTCCCTAGTCTTTTAAATATAACATTAATTATTCATTATCAATCCTTATTTTTTCATGGATCATAGAGAGTATCCTATGGAATGCTATCATCCTATAAAATTCATCGTATGAAGATCTGATCTCAAATAAATCATTGGTTTGATAATCGGTATATCTGATGAAATATATCTTTTTATTTCTTGATTCTTCCTTACATCTAAAAATGGTCAATATAACTATGTTTTGTTGAATGAGGAACCCAATCATTTTATGTTTCTCATCCTATTCCTCGTTAATCTGATGTTTTTTTGGTTCCTGTAGGTCGGATACCGGGTTGGTTGTGGTGTGGATCATGTGAACTTTGTTGTATGTGTAGATATATATTATCCTCTAAAATAATTCTTATGAAAATTATATTAAATTCTTAATATTATGATTTTTTAAAATACCATGTTTGATAGCACACATGATATGCAACACTGATCTTAATCAATCAATGAATTATTATTATTTAAATGTGACCATTATATCCTATACCTTAAATTGGTCATAATTACTAGTATTAATCACATAAGTATATATAAATAATTTTCCTAGCAATTTATAATGTATTAATTAATTATTTGTAAATAAGAACTCGAATTTTTAGTAATGTCATTTAATTGTTCCAAAATAAATTGTCTTTAAAAATAATTTCCATTTTATAAAATAATATTAAAATTATTTTCTAAAATAATAAAAAAATTCATTGAAAAATTAATTTCATTTTCTAATTCATCATGTCAAAATATTCGTCATATTATTTTTTGAATTTTTTGGAGAATTTATTTTTCAATGACTTTTGAAAAATATTGATTTTTGATTAAAATATTATTTTATTTTAACGTGTTTATAAAATAAAGTTCTATTTTGGAATTTTTTTTCATAATATAATTATTTTATTTTTATTTATAATGTCCCCATTTTGGTTTTTTTAAATTATTTTTATAGTTTATTATTTTTATAAAATGGCTTTATATTTAAATTATTCTTCTTCTGAAAAAAAACGTTTTCAGTAGAATTTTTACTATTTATTACTAAATTTAATTGTGAAACTATTATGTTTTAAATTTTTAAAATTAAATTCCATATTTGGAATTTTTTGGGTCAAAATTTAATAAAAATGCCCTTTTTTTAAACACTAATATTAAGTTTTTTAAATTTTATTACCATTATAAAGGCAGATTTAGGAAATTAAGTGTCATAAAACATATGATATGGATTATAAATCAACCATTACAATTCAGTTAATTTTATTTTTTGACTCCAATTAACACATATGAAAACAAGAATCAATTATATTGTTTTTTTTGTTCTTTTGGATATGATATGAACATTTATAATATTTTATTTAATGAAAAGTAAAAAACTTATCTAGTTGTTGCCATATTTTCTTTACATGTATATGCGGTTGTTTTTGTATACGTTGGGGTGTAATCTACAAGGACCGAATAAGAAACCTAAAGAAATAATTTTTCTATAGAGGGGATTCAGCTATCAAAGTGGGTTATGTGGAAAAAAGTGTTAAAATTTTGTTTTAATTAATTTTAAAATTAAATGTTTTAAAAACATAAGTGAATAAAATTTAATTGAATGAGTTGATCCAAGGTTATCACTTGGGTTAGATTGGTTGAATTTATTTTCATAGGGAATTTCATGTCATTAATTCCAAATGTGTCCAAACAATGACATAATTCTCTGAAATAATTCACCAATTTCATCCCTACACAATTCCAAGGATAATAACTAATTAAAAAATATGATAACATTAATGGTAAATAAATTCTAATTGATCATACTAGAACTCAAAATGTGTCATCATTACAGAAGGAAATGATGAGTAAAACACAACTCATCGAAGGGAAATATTCACATAATGAATAGATTTAAATAATAATGTTCCTGGAAAAACATTAAATCTATACCCTTTATAATCCCTTTTATCAACCAATATGAGTGTAAGTCCTCCATTGATGTCATTATATCAATGTAAGGGGGTAGTAGCTTAATGAGGGGGGAATTGAAGAAAAAAAAGAAAAAAGATGATCGCTCCACCGTTATTTGATTAATTTTGAAAAATATGATGTGAATGGACTCACCCGCTGATAAAATCGTATCTATTTAATATGGATAAGAATTTAATAATAGATTATCTATAAATGTTATTAAGAAATATTGGTGATTTGAATGACATTCTTGTGAAAAGAAAATGTGGGAATACAAAATTGTATCATAACAATACAATTGAAATAAAAAACATTACTCATAGTTTCTTTCACCACCACCTCCTTAAATATTTATATAAGAAGACAATTTTATATCCCCCAACATTAAATTACTTCACCATTAATATGGGACTCAAATGGAAGGTGTGGAAAAAATGAAATTTAGAGTCTTTCAATGTTGACAAGGAAATTCAACCATATTTAACACCATTTTTTCATTAAAATATTACATTTAATATGGAACAATATTTTATATACTTTTAAGAAAAATATCATCATCCATGTGTTATATAATATCTATAACATTTCAGGACAATTGGACCTTAAATTTGGATGTTATGTTCGAAATGGTGGGTTGATTTTATGGGCCTTCAGAACTGGCTGATAATTTAATCCTCAACATGGGGTCTCTAGATCTCCAAGAAAACATAAAAATCATCTCTGACCACAGTTTAATTAAATTATCCTAAAAAAATTACATTTAAAAAATTAAAATTTGAGCTTCATTGGGAATGAATCTTGGGCCCCACTTTTGTTTTATGGGCCTAAGACCCAATATGATTTGTCACGAAATTTATATTTTCATGCCCAAAAATGTCCATATTTCCTTATGATTCATCCATTGATACTAAAAGAGAAAATTCTCTAAAAATAATTGATCAATAATATCTCAAAATATAAAATTAATATAATTAATATAATTTAATTCACAACAGATGATTTATAAGGCCCAAATTTCCACTATAAACATGAATTACACATGTAATATGAAATGAAGTTAAATTTATTCAATGTATTAAAATTTGTTTTTATGTACATTAAAAACATTAATATTAAAATATAATAATTTATTATGATCCTCTTTCAGTGGATGATCACATCCCTCAACAAAAAAAATTATATTCCTAAGAAAAAAGTACCTCAAAATTATTAATTGAATTCCCTTTTTCAAAAACATTTTAATATACAATGCTCACAAAAATATATCATGTAAAATAATCACAAAAAAAATAAAATTCATTTTACATTATCTATTTTAACAAGTAAATCTCAATCCCAAGTAGATTCATTTATTCAAATTCATTGAAGCAATTCAACATATTTCAATTAATCAAGTTGATGTCTTGTCTATCTAAAAATTCATGGGACCATTTTTTTTCATGAGGGAAAAAATGGAAGATCAAGGTCGGAATCACATTAAACCATAAAATTCATATCCAATTATATATATTTTCTTTTTTCTTTCATTTTTTGGATTGTTTTTTATCAAAAATATAGATAAAAAGGCTAACTATGGGATGAAACTATGAAGTCATGATCCTGAAGTGCTGTAAGACAAAACTTTTATTAATTCCATTCTATAAAATTGAGATTTAAATTGAATCATTAGGTGGGAAGAATATGGTGTCATGATCCCCAAAATTTTTTTATCTCCATGCATTGGGAGAAAACATTAATCTACATTGTAATTATTTTAATTTTTTGGGAGATGCTCAAATTGTAATAATAGTGGACCTGCATCCTATTCTGTAATTTAATGTTCTCGAGAACTCAAACAAACACCCAAATCCAAAATATGTGAATTTGGGGAATTTTTTAAAAATTATTAAAATGTTAGTAATGAAAAATCACATCATAATAATGATCATTTTTAAAACAGTGCTCATAAACTTAAACGTGCATTAAAATCATAATCAAACAATTCAAAATCAATTTACATTCAGTTTTCCTAATTCCAAATGTACATTAAATCTTTCATTGATAATGAATTGATTTTTTTCATGAAATCCCAGTTTCTAACTACCACTACATAGAATGAAACAACCCTCAGTGTTGAAATAGAATAGAAGGGAGATTTTATAATTGGGAAGAAAGATTTAGAGAAGGTGATTCGAAATTAATTCGTGGAACAAAATAACCTTGTTTAAAGTTGAAGACCCATCCAAAAGTAGTTGATCACTTTTGATTCATGTCACAAGAGGACTCCTTGGGGATGATTGAAGGTAGGTAAGAATTATGTATGTCATGTTTTTTATTTGTAAATACTAAAATGATGCAGCAACCAATTCTCACACACAAGAGATATTATATCACATCAGAACCTCCAAGGTGGTTGGCATAAAAAAAGAACGTAGAAAACAAAGAAAATATATAAATAAATGAATAAATAAAAATGCATAATTTGGGTTTCTTATAGAAAGTGAATTGTTTAAATTATTCATCTCTATATGAACCAACCCCCTCCCCCACCCCCTCTTACCCAATACCAAATTTCAATATCTCAAGGATTACAATTCCCACCACATTTATTAGATCATGATTTACTCTCTATTTGGGTTGGAACGAAGTATTGGAAATTGATTTTAGGAAAATCGTATCATTCCTATTTAATGGGTTAATCCCATGAATATAAAAAAAATTCATTCCAATTCCTTTTGTAAAATTTATATACACATCAAGGAATTTGTTTTATCAATATCATTTATAGGGGATGAAATGGAAATTGAATTTTTGATTTTATCCTATATGAAGGAATACCTGCGAGAGGTAGGATAGACCATTAATTTTTAGATCAGGTTGGATAGTAGATTCTTTCATAAGATGAGATCTTAAAATTTATAGAGTTTTAGAATCCAAATATGTCTGCAGAACATGCTACTTTTGAACAGATGTTTCGACCATCAAACTCACAATATGATATTTAGACATGGTTTTTGACTCGTTTTTTCCAGTTTCTCAATATAGTTCAGTGATCAATGATCTAGAAAAATAACTATTGGATCCATTTAAAAGAGATTAAATCCGTGGATACATGTTTCCCTTATGTGAAAACAAAAAAAAATTATTTCCTCTTAACATAGACTTCCATCAACAATTTCATGATCATTTTTCGGTTCATTTTTTTAATAGTATTTCTCAAATTCACCTCATAAACATCCTCATAATCACTAACATGGGAGCTCATGATTTATATTTTTATATAATGGATAATTTTTCCAAATGTTATTTTCATGTTCGCATTCCTAAATCAAATGACATAGTTCATTTCATCTATGAAGTAAAAACCTAGGATAATGGGGGTTTGATTCCAAGGACCTATGATTGGGTGATCTTAGAGTACAAAGAATTCATTCAAGTATATAAAATTTTCAACCTTCACTAAAACATCTATCAGGGTACCCATTGAATCCAAAAACAATGATATGTTAGTTGAAGAGTGATATGTGTGGCTTGGAGATCCTCAAGACCTAACTGAAAATTCGCTGCATATGGAATAAGGTACACTCTAGCTCCTAGATAACATATGACCTTGATAATTTTTTTCTCTCCACGTTCAATATTAAGTTATGGACATCTAGGGTCCCATAACTTATGTGGCATGGTTACATAGACTGATTTACTCACATTAGATACCAAAATAACAAGGTTATTGTATGAAAACATCCTTTTCAATGCAAAATGTCCTTTGGAAACTCAAAGTATGAAGGTATGGTTTTTATTGCATCAATAAGGGGTATGTTAAACAAAACATGCGAAAAAATTTATCTCTATTATTTATTCAATTCAGTTTTTGATTTTCCTCTCAAGAGTTTAGGGAATCTATAAGGTTGTAGGATTTTTTCGGAGGTGGTTGTTCCTCAACATTATCACAACGCTTTTCAAATTCAATGAGTTTTTTATCATAATTTTCATTAGAAATTGAATCATTATAGGTATTAAGACTGGGTTTTTCATGGTTTAATGATTTTACCACTCTCTAAAAAAGTCATTACATTGAGTTTTTCATGATAGGTTTGTGTGTGACTAGATTCTCCCCTCAATGATGAGGGAGGAGCAACTTGAGTAGGAATGAGTACAATTCAAATTATTATTTTTTAATTTTCTTTGAATGATGCGAATTGTGATTTTTTTCTATTTTCTTAGAAAATTGACCAAGGATTGGTTAAGGAATGGATAGGCCATGGTCTTGTAATAGTAGGTTTTACCTAAGAGTATATTTTGGATTTTGGATGGAATTTTGATTAGATTACTCGGTAGGTTGTTGGAATTTCACTATTGGATGTTGGTATTAGACTATTTTTGATTGATAAGACCACTCATTCCACCATATTTTAGTGGCTTCTAATAAAAAGGTGATGTTCTATAGGTTTGGTTCTACTGAGAAAAATATTCCAAATAATCCTAACAATTTTCTGGGGCTTCGTTTTTTAATGTTCATTGCACAACATATCAACAAACTATTTGTTTTCTATACATAGAAGTTTATATAAAATTATCAATTTTTTTCTAATTGAGAAACCATGGTGTGGTATCGTGT